>PVIU01000248.1:0-375637 GCA_004026605.1 Ondatra zibethicus
TGTGGTTGAGGTGTGTTTCTTGTAAACAGCAGAATGTTGGATCCTGTTTTTGTATCCATTCTCTTAACCTGTGTCTTTTTATAGGTGAGTTGAGTCCGTTGATATTAAGTGTTATTAATGACCAGTGGTTGTTCATAACCGTCAATTTCTTTTTTGTGGTAGGGTTTGTGTGTCTCCCTTTTTTGAGTTGAGGTGGTTTCTGAGAATATGTGATGGTTGAGTCTTTTAGGCAACATCATGGAAGAGGGCATAAAACATATAAGAGATAGATTATAGTAAGAAGGATTGCAAAATACATCCTCAGAGCATGGCATAGTCATTGCTATTATCATTTCACAGAGGCTGTGATTGCCTTCAGTGAGCCTCTACAAGATTGGATTGGATCTATCATCAGTGAATTATGGACTAAGGAAGGGCTCAACAACCACCTGCTAACTATTGACTATTGATAGTAGTGGATATTGCCAAACACATGGTCACATAGATGGCCTTAGTAATGTTCAGCCGGTCACAAACAAACAAAAAGGTATCAGTGTGGGAAAAGAATTTGTAAAGAGGAACAAAAGGGATTAACAGTAATGGGGAGGAAGGAAGAGAGGGTAGGGTGAGACTAATCAGAATACAATGGTTACGTATGAGAAATTGTTAAAGGACTCGTTTAGCCAACTTAAAGAACAAAATTTTGACACTTCCTTAAATAAGTAAATGGCCCAGCAATCCTATGCCTAGATTTAAAAAATTTAAAAAATTTTAGAAAGTCTTATTAGGGCTAATAAATTGATACTGGATAATCACTTAGTGTGTTCTTCCCTGAGGAAGACTATTTCTTCTGCTGGCAGCATTCCTTAATGACTTGGGGTTCTTTGTCTAGGGCAGATGCCTCATGAACTTTGCCCTGTCCACTTTTCTGTATCTATTGTTGTTATCCTTGTTTAGGCCATGTTCAGGTGGTCCTGTTGATGAGGATATATGGGCGTAGCTTCTGGCATTCCCAGGAGATACAATATTACAGAAAACTTCCTGATCTTCTGTGAGGATTCCAAGAGGAATCTAGTCCAGTGAAAGAAAATAAAATTTTAGATGCTTGAAGAATGGCAAATTGAGCAGGCTGGAATCTGAGTCTTTAATCTTTTTTGGCTTTTCACACAAAGGCAAAATAACTTGATTTCAGGTGCTAACATTCATGAATTTTATTTTAGCATTGTAATTTCAACCTTGGAAATTCATGATTGATGAATCATTAGCTGCAATTTGGAATATTTTGTTATTGAAAAATTTTCAGCGTATTTTAGTGTCATCATTTAATTTTACCACAAAATCTGTGACTGGTTGTAGTACAGGACGGGAAACGGAATAGTGTGATTGGTGGCAGTACATCTCTCTATTTAGTTTATGCTCTATTCATTTCATAATTTTCTGGAGGCAACAATCATCGCTTTCCCCTACTAGTCTCATGAAGGATGTCAGTGTTGATGGGGATCCTGGTGAAGTGGAGCAATCTTGCTAGATACATTGCTGATTCCCCCTGATGACAATGCCAAGTCTCCTGCTAGATCACAAGATCATTCTAGCTTCATGGATTGAAAGAAGAAAAAATAGCCAAGAATAGTAGGAAACACAGATTCCTCTCTTCTAGTGATGCTAGTGTCTGTCAAACTTAGAAGACTGACTGAGAGATATGAAGAGCTTGCCAGAAATATGAATTCTCAGGCCTCACTCACAGATACTGAGTCAGAAACACAACAGGGCTGGGAGATGGTGGTGCACACCTTTAATCCCAGCACTCAGGAGGCAGAGGCAGGTGGATCTCTGAGTTCAAGACCAGCCTGGTCTACAGAGTGAGTTCCAAGATAGCCGTAGATACACAGAGAAACACTATCTTAAACAATCAGAAGAAAATAAAACAAAAAGAAAGAAAATATACAAGATGCCCAGTAGTCTGCATTTCTGAGACCACTGAGGACTATGAGAGACATTCAAGCTCAGGAGGCCCCTGGAATGGAGTGGCACTGTGGGCCACCACATTCATGCACTGGGGGGAAGAGGGGAGGAAGTGATTAAACTGCTGAGAGTGAGAGGAAAATGAGCAGGTGAAGGTCTTTGGGCATACTTTCCTTAGTATTTTCTAACTTCTCTTTCTTCAGAAATTGCCTGATTTGCTTGGTAATATGCTATGACCAATTATCACTGTGTAGTAAGATTGGAGGGAAGGATCTACCCTGGACTAGAGTCAGCCTCAGGCTTGACAGGCTTAATTTAGGAAATAGCAATGTATTTATTAAGAAGTGTTCCCTAAAGTAACAGAATTTATTGAATGATTTTCTCTCTCTCTCTCTCTCTCTCTCTCTCTCTCTTCTTTTTCTCTCTTTCCATTTATATCTTAGAGTTACTTATAGGCTGCAGTCAAGCTAATCCAACACTGGCTGGCTGTGAATCCAATAGTTGTTCTGTTCATGAGACTGGATGTCTTAGCTGGTATTTGGTAGACATAAACATCAGAATCCTGAAGGAGTAGGCTCTAGTGTCAATGAAAAAATGGATGTGTTGTTGAGTTCAAGTAGGCAAAGAACAAAATCTTCTTCTGTTCCTTATATAGGTTCCAGCAGAAGGTGTGGCCCAGTTTATAGGTGTGCCTTCTTACTTCAAGATCCAGATTAAAGGGGTGTGTCTTCCTACCTCAATGGTATGGATTGGAAGTGGATCTACCTACTTCAAATTAAGCAAAAAATCCTTCAGAGGTGTGCTCTTCACTTTTGGATTTTAGTTAATTTCAGATGTTGTCAAGTTGACAGCCAAGAATAACCATCACAAATCCTGAGTCTGATCACTACCTCATGAAGATGGGTTCTAAGGAGCACTGTTGTTGACGGCTGATATCTGTGCTTCTGATCTCTTTGCTCAGCTGGCTGTAAACTTGGAGCAGCAAGAAGGAAGATATACATTGCATCACCTGACTCCTAACCTGGAGGAAGGAGACTAAGGCAAAGAGCTGTATGCAATTGGTGGCTTTGAACTTCAGTAAACATCTACTCTGTGAAGGTGATTTGATAAGAAAATAAAGAATGAGTAAAGTGAGAAAAGATTGCTTTAAAATAAATTTAAGAAAGCACTGTGAAAAAAGAACTTGAAATTAAGAGCTATAATGATTTACTAGGTTCTGCTATCTAGAGACTCAGAGCACTTCCAAATAACTCTACTATTATGAATTCATTTGTTAGTAAGAAAGAATGCAGGAGACTACTGTTCATATAATGGGCTGAGGGCTCCTTCTGTCAGTACTGAAAACAGGAAGGAATTAATACTCAAATAAGTTACTTATATTGTCTATTCAACCACAAGTACTTTCAAAAGTGAGCGTTCATATCAACTACCAGATTCTTTGTGGACATGCAACTTGTCATAATCCATTCACATTCGCAGATCATTAAGAGACATTTAAACTTGAGGAAGACTTAAATAAAAGATACCTCCAGAACTGGAGAGAGACAAACAGCTAGAAAACTTTTCCAACCTGATTTTCAACTTTTATGATTATAAACATGTCTATTTCCAATATTTTGTAAGTAACTGCGAAATTTCTTGTTTTCTTTTTATAGCCCCTGGGTCTTTAAGGTTGAATTAGCTATATGTCAATACACTCTATATTTTCATTATCCCAGGAAACTATGCAACTTCCTAAGATTAATTGTTGAAGTTCCAAAAAGGACACAGCCACAGGGAAGAAGATTATAAAATATAATGGCAGTTAAGAGCAGGATTTTGTGTCTTGCTGAATATGAATATCTCCTTTGAGGATTGCTGGCCTAACTTTTTAAAAAAATGACAATTTAGTCAGTGTCCACCAATATTCTGCACTACTCAATCCAGCACCAAAGTCGATCTTTAATATGGATTAAATTAAATAAGAGAGCTGAATGTGCTAGCAATACCCACCAAAAATTGGCACAGAGAAGCAATATGAGACCAGAACTATGTATAGTCTTGGCTCTTAAACAGGTTGCACCAACTGAACTCTAAAATTTCATTTCTTATCAGTTGTTTGGAATGTCAAATGCTTAAAATCAGTATTACTGATAAAGACCACATCCTTCATTTAATCTTTTGGGACATTTATGATCCATCATCTGACCACATATTCAGAAAGAAGTCTATATTTGTATTAACAACTTATGATATTCTGGTGGGACAGGGAATTTAGCCAGCAGAAGAAACAATGAATAAGTGGTTGTTGTTTATTTGGCATTTTTTAGAGGATAAAATGATAGAAGAATAATTTTTAACAAGATTTCTGTGGAGTTTCAAGTATTCCAGAACTTAGGGATATCTTCAGAATAGTTACTTTCTTTCTTTTTCATTTTTAAAATACTTTGTATTGATTTGTGAATTTTATATCATGCACTCCCATTCCAACTCACTCCCCATTGCTCTGTACCTGCTCTCTGCCCTGAAACCTCCTCTCCAAAAAATAATAAAATCATAAAAAATTAAAAATTAAAAAAATAAAATTGCAAGTTTAAGAAAAAAATCACAATGGAAACTGCTATGGTACATCAAGGTGTGTCACCCAGTCTACCCTTTGTTCATATAGCTTTACTTACAAAAATTCATTGGAATGAGTCATTGGTCTAATTTGGATGAGGCCTCTGACTTCTGTTACTCTAGCAATACCAAAGCTACACCGGGACACTTCTTAGATATCCTGTTGTTGCCCTGTTTCGTGGAGATCCTTCAGCTTTGATTCTGCAGGGCCTAGACTGTCACATACTCTATCAGTTTTTAGATGGGGTAGATGTTGGGGTGAGCCACCTCAAAGCTTGGATCTGGGCCTGAGTGTTTGCTGCGCTTTGGTCAGTCCACCTACTCACCTATGTGAGCCAACAGCTCACCCTCTTCCATCAGGTTAGGGCAGAGGTCTATGAAATTCAATTGGCAAACAATTCACAAAGAATTACACATTCCTGGTTCTGGGGTTTTATTTCATTGTGTATGTTGCCTAACTGAGGCATTGTTCCCCCAATATAGGGTGATACCAACTTTTCTGAAAGACCCCACAACCCGAGTGATCCCTTGCTAGCTACCTCACCTTTGACAGTATTCTAAATGAAACACAGAAATCTCCATTGTTTAAATTCATTATCCATTCATCTGATGAGAGATATCTAAGCTGTTCCCACTTCCTGGCTATTGTGAAGCAAGCAGCAATAAACATGGATATGTGGGTATCTCTGCATGAAAATCTTTAAGAGTGGTACAGATGGAATTTAAGGAAATCCATATTTTACTTTTGTGAGGAACCTTTGCACTGATTTTCAGTGTGGCAATTCCAGTTTGTGCTCCCATAAGCAGTGAAAACAAGCTGCCTTTTTGAGAAATCCTTGCTATTGTTTGCTGTCATTGTTTTGTTGATCTTCACTATTCTGACTGGCATAAGATAAAAATCTCAAAATAGCCTTAATATGCATTTAGCTGATGGCTAAGGATGTTGAACATTTAAGAAAAAGTATTTCTCAGTCATTTGTGTTTTGTATTTTGAGAACACTCTGTTTAGTTTCATGCCTTATTTTTAATTAGAAAAAGGTTAAAGAGAGATTGTAAGAGCCAGAGGTGGTAGGTGGCTTAAAGGAAACAAGGTTTTAAGGACATGAAAGGAAACATATACATATGAATTCACAGATCTGCTGACTGCATGCACAAGGCATGAACAAACTCACACCAGACAGAAATCCTAGCATGGATGGGCATAGAGTTCTATCCATAGCTAAAGAGCTATTGGCATTTGGTTGCTGTTGGGAGATGGAAAGTTGATTTTCTGTAATGGAGTGACACTTGGCATATTTACCACACACCAGGACAGTTCCAGGTGTAGTTCAACTAAACCCCATGGTTTTTGTTATTGTTTGTTTGGTTTCTTTTTGTATGTTTGTTTGTTTTTAAGGAGAGGGGGAAAGCAGGAGATAGGTAAAAGGAGAGAGAGATAGAAAGAAAGAGAGAGAAGTAGAGAGAGAGAGAGAGAGAAAAAGCATGAAGTTGGCTTGGTTTGGGGGTGGGAGAAGATCTGGGAGGAGTTGGGTGATGTGAATATGATCCAAACATTTCATGAAGGTGTAAGTCACAAAACAATCCCACACCAGTTTGGAATTATGATTAATAAAAGGGTTATTTATTTAAAGGGAAAACTTACAGATCTCTGTCCTAGACAACAGCCCTCTGCATGACCAGGAAAGGAGTCTAGTAGCCAGAAGCAGAATCCGAAGCAAGAGAGAGAGCACGTGCATGGCTACCACTGCTTTTTAAAGCAAAAGAGACCACGCCTAAGTGGGCTGGTATCTTAAAGGCTATTGGTTGAAGGAGCAGAAAGAGCTCCTGCAGCACCTCCCCTTTTGTTTAAGTAAGAGAGTTCCAAACCTAATACAAAACAATATACACTAGGAACAGATATCAAGTATAAGATTAGAATTACAATCAACATAAACAATATTAAGCAAGGAACATATGCTAAATGTTTTAATAAACATTCTATTCTAAGGAGTCTAAGTCTTATATTGGAAATGGCTTGACTAGATCATAAGAGGACGGTAACTACGACTATCTAATCTTCAACCCTATCAAAGGTCTGAGAAGGGAGATAATATTACTTGAGCAGGTAGGAAGTACAATCAAGTAGCTTCCAAAGCAAGCAATATATGACAAAGGACCTGCTTTTTGGGGCTTCTGTCCTGCCCAGTTCCCATAGCTGGTAAATCCCCAAAGAAATTACACAGAGGTCTCTATAAGTTATAAACTGATTGGCCCATTAGATCAGGCTTCTTGTTAACCCTCATAACTTATATTAACCCATTATTCTAGTATATGTTAGCCACATGGCTTGGTACCTTTTTCAGCAGGACAGGTCACATCCTGCTTCTTCAGTGTTTGGACAGGACTGCAGAGAAATGGGCTTCCTCCTTCCTAGAATTCTCCTGTTCTCATTGCCCCACCTCTACTTCCTGTCTGGTTGTCCCACCTATACTTCCTGCCTGGCTATTTGCCAATCAGTGTTTTTTTTAAAACATAATTGATGGAATACAGAATTGTCCCCCACCAATTTCATATGAAATTCTTGAAGAATAAACAAAAACAATATCTTTTTCTTGTTAAAAGTGAGTGCAATGGCATGAGGTAGGGAAGGAAGGTCTTTGGTTTTTTGCTGTTCATCTAAGTTAGCCTCTTGGTAATATCCAGGTCAGTGACAGAACCAGTCTATAATGAGCTTCACGTGTTCTCGGGGATTGCGCTGTAGATGGAAACTGCTTGTTTATTCCTGGTCACCCAGACCTGAAATAACCACACAGAAACTATATTAATTAAAACACTGCTTGGCTTATTACCTTACACATATTTCTAGCTTGCTCTTACATCTTAAATTAACCCATCTCTATTAATCTGTGCATCACCATGAAGTTGTGGCCTTCTGGCAAAATTCCAGTGGGCTCTGGTGGGCCTCTTTCTCCTTGGGTGGATACATGGCTTCTTTTTTACTCCACCTATTCTTTCCTCCTTTATCTGCTTGGAATTCCCACATTACCCTATTTTGCACTGCCATAGGCCCAAACCAGGTTCTTCATTAACCAATGGTATTCACAGCATACAGAGACGAACCCCACATCACCTCCCCTTTTCTGTTTAAATAGAAAAGAGGGTTTTAATGTTAACATGGCAAGATTACATACAACAAAACAGTTATTAAGCAAGAATTACAGTTATATTATTTATATCTACTTTATCTTTTATCATGACTAAGGAAAACTATGATTATAACTATCTATTCTTCAACTCCATCAAAGACCCCAGAAGGATATAATATTACCTAAGTTAACATGAAGTGCATTGTAAGCAACTTCCAAAACTGTAGACATGACAGAGACATCTCACTACCTGGATAGCCACCCAAAGTTCTTCTGTAACATTGGGGTACCCATCTTCAGCCTACAGCCCCATAGTATCTGGAAGACTTTCCCATGAAGCAGGAAATTTCAAAGACAGTTCTGACTATATTGGTACTTTGTAAGTCACTTTCTTCTGTGTCTTGCAGAATGTCTGACAACTGTTTCATAAAGCAGGAACTCTGAAGGACTGTCTCACCATTAAGCAAGTTAAGCAGTCATTTTTCTGTGGGTCCTGCATGTCAAGTTCATAGAGCATAACATCAAGCAGTTCAGGCAAAAGCAGTTTCTTACCCAAATGGCTAATAAACTACATAAGGAGCCTCTTTGATGCCCATCTTTCTCTTGAAGTAGTTGGTGCTGCCAGAAGCAGATGTGTTTCATTGTCATGTAAAGCCCGAAATTTTTAAAACATTTAAATTCCATATTCTGTTAGTCTTTGAAAAGTTTGAAGAGTACCTATCTAATTAAAATATATCTCTATATATCTAGAAAACCTAACTAACATGATTATAAGATTGGTTATTATAGGTGATTATCTATTAATCTGTATTTCTTAGTTAAATATTACATTTTTAAATGAGCTGCACAAACACAATACCTTAATCAAAAGCAGAAATATACATATAACAAAATTGACCTTAAATTTGTATCAATAAACCAAGATCCATACCAATGCAAAGTACTTATCTCGATATCATATCCCCCTTTAAATGTAAACAAGCATTTATAAACAATCATTTAGGGAATTTGGGCATTGTTCTCTCCAAACTGCTTCCTGCTTTTTGTTGGGTGGGTAAAGTGTTTTGGGGGTTTCATGGAGACCTTTCAGGGTCTCTTGGTCCATCATACCATATTAGTCAGTAAGGAATCCACAGCTTTATATCCTCTGTGGAAAACAAAAGCAAAACCTCTTCCAAAGCAACATATCCTTAGATCCAAATTATGAAGCCAAGATACCTTTAAAGTATATATATTGTTTAGCTTAGCAGCCCATACAATGAAATGTATCTATGTACTTATCTCATTCACAGTCAAAAATTCAAAGAAAGCAAAATAATATACATAATCCAGACTCTCTGTGTATATTCCATATTTACGTGGTTTATTTTTCTTTATTCCTTTAATCTACAACTGTTTGTAGTCTGTTTCTTTAAAGACTTTGTTTTATTTTTTATATGTTCTTTTTCTTCTCTCTCTCTCAAGCCAATGTACATTTATGCAAAACTGTGACCCATTTAGAGGTCTTTTTCACCTGAGTCTGTCTTTAATGCATATCTGTAATTATTTTCTGACCAGGACTGCTTCTTAAAATGTTAAGCAGTGTGGCTAGGACTAAGGCTGCTTTGCCTTTTGGCTCTGTCCAGTCCAACATGGTGGAGGCTTGTTCAGTGCCAGTTCTGTGAGCCACACTCATAGCCCCATTCCCATATACATAGTGAGTCTAAGTTACCATTAAGCAAGTTGTAGCACTCTGCTCACAAACCCTATTCAAGTGCTTGGCCTCCTGAAAGAGTCAGAGTTGGTGCTGGCAACATGAATCAGGAAGCTGCCATTTCTTACGCTGAGTCAGTAAGCCTTCTCTTAAAGAAGCCATGGCTCTCCTGCTTACTGCCAGCAAACAGAGCCCATTTGAAAAAAAAAATGCTGGCTAGCAAGAAGTTGCACTAAACTGTTTTATTTTTATATTTAGAATTCCTTTCCAAGCTCTCCCAGGTTTTAGGAGGATGTAGTTGCCCATGTTGGCACCAATTTTTATTCAGGATTGCTTGTTCATTTTCTGGCTGCCCAGAACAGAACTAACCACACAGAAACTGTATTAATTAAAACACTGCTTAGCCTATTATCTTATACATATTTCTAGCTAGCTCTTACATCTTAAATTAACCCATCTCTACTAATCTGTGCATCACCATGAGGTTGTGGCCTATGGGCAAAGTTCTAGTGGGCTCTGGTGGGTGTCTTTCTCCTTGGATGGATACATGGTTTCTCTTTGATTCCACCTACTCTCTCCTCCTCTATCTGCTTGGAATTCCCACCTTGCCATATTTTGTGCTGCAATAGGCGCAAAGCAGGTTCTTTATTAACCAATGGTTTTCACAGCATACAGAAGGGAATCCCACATCATTGCACCTGAGATTGTCCTTCAGCTTCAACACACATGCCTGCTCAGCCCTCTACCCCTACATGTGCACACATCCATACACAAACATATGCAGATTAAAAATAGAGTAACTTAGAATTAATTGAGCACTGAAAACTGAAAAGTTGAAAGGAAAATAGGGAGGATGTGGCATGAAAATGTTTCTACAAGTTCACAGAGGAGAGAAGCAACTTGAAGGAAATAGATGAGTTTCAACAAGAACCGTACACTTCCTGACTTGGGGGTGATTAATGAACAGTCTGTAGGAGGCTGGGTAGCAGGTGATTTATGACTGTCCACTTGTGCCTATAAGGCTCCTAAGGTAAATGTTAACAGTTAGGGCTCTGTAGAAGAGTAACCTGCATGTCTACTAGGCTGGCTAAGCTCTGAACATGCCTGTTATTAATAGTCTTATTGCCTTTAGTATAATCCAGAGGCGGCTCAGAAAGTTCTAGATCCTTTGGTGGCATTGGAACAACTACTAACTACTTGGCCTTTGTTGATTTCTCCCTTTTGGTGGCAGTTCAGCCAGCATCTTAGTGGTGGGCCAATTGAAACACAGAGTGGGAAGAACTGTCTCTTAACACATTGCTCGTGGACTTTCAAGTATGCCTTTTGGCCACTGATAGAAGCAGCTTCCTAGGCCTCCTAATGGATAATGTTCTTAGACGTGGATTCTGGAGAGACAGAAAATAAAATGAGCCCCTTGCCAAGCATGTTAGATGAAAAGCAAATAGTCAGGACTTTGTCAAACTTAATTCATGTAAATGGCCCCAAGTAAAAGAAAGTCAGCATAAACCTAGGTTTTTCTGTGCAAGGGTAGGCAGACTCTTTCTCTCTCGTGTGACTTCATGTGAAACAGGTATCTGTTGCAGAAAAAATTACTCTGAACTGGAAATCAATTTGAAAAAAGAGGGATAGGTAAGATTCAAGTACATAGGCTCTTGTCCATAGCAATGTGTCAGAGAGGATGTTAGCTGAGAGGAGGCCACAGTTTCCTTAGGGATTATTTCTCAATTGTCAAGCGATAACTGTGCATACATATTTCTTAGGGTTTCATAACTAGCAATCAAATTCTTTTTGTAAATGCAACATTGCGGGGCTTTTTTGTTTGTTTGTTTTTTGCTTTGATAACCAAGTCTCACTGGGTGGTTTAATTCTGTTACTCTTGGCAAATGAGATTTCTGAGACGCTGAGAGGAAAAGTTTGAATTTAACCGAAAGAGGCACAGACACATTTAAGTAGGAAAAATAGCCTAATTATTCTGTCTGAGAGTATTGGGCATTTCCATTCCGGCTTGGTTATTTGCAAATTGAACTTCCTACAGAAATCTTAAGGGAAAGCTCAACAATAGTTCTTATCTATTTTTGGCAAGTGCTAACAGTGGTAAAAAAACACTTCTTTCAATATTAATTAAATAATGTAAATTATTGTAAATAATGTAAATAATTAAATAATGTAAATAAATAGGTTGATAATTAATTAATATCTGGAGCCTTGGGGTTAATGAGAGTAAAATTTTGTCACATAGACTCTGATGTTGTTCAGGTGCAGAAACAGCAGAGGATGTGAGAGTGAGTGGGTGCCCGCTTCTGTCATTGTTTCAAGGGCAAAACAAAAATTAAGGTTATTAGAATAAAGTCCTTGAAGACTGAAAAGAGACCTCTTTGGGCCTGTCAAACCATTTCCTGCAAGAACTTTGAGTCATTGTCAGCTTACAGCTTGTTTGTTTTGCTTTTATTAAAATACAAATAGCAAGCATACAATTTGCCAGCTGTATCATTTTTGGAATGTTTTTAGTATTCCATTAATTTAAGTAGGTTTTTTTTGCTTTCTTTTTTAAAATTTATTAGATTTTTTTTTAAAAATACCAATCTAAGTTTTCACTTCCTCCCCTCCTCCCATTCCCTCCACACACCCTCCCGCCCCACTCTCATCTAATCCTCAGAGAGGTTAAGGTGTATTGCTTTGTGGAAGGTCCAAGGCCCTCCCTACTATATCTAGGCTGAGCAATGTATATATCCAAAGAGAATAGGTTCCCAAAAAGCCAGTACATGCAGTAGGGATAAATCCTGGTGCCACTGCCAGTGCCCCTCAGTCTGCCCCAGTCAGGCAACTGTCAACCACATTCAGAGGGACTAGTTTGGTCCTATGCTTGTTCCTTCCCAATCCATCTGGAGTCAGTGAGCTCCTATTACCTCAGGTAAACTATTTCAGTGGGTGAACCCATCAAGTTCTTGACCTCTTTGCTTATATTCTCATTCCTTCCACTCTTCAACTGGACTTTGGGAGCTCAGTCCAGTGCTCCAATGTGGGTCTATGCCTCTGTTTCTATCAGTCGCTGAATGAAGGTTCTATGGTGATATTTAAGATAATCATCAGTCTGACTACAAGTCAAGTCAAGATGGAGCCTCCTCTCCTCTATTGCTTAGGGTCTTAGGCAGGGTCATTCTTGTGCATTCCTGGGAATTTCTCTATAGCCTGGTTTCTGCTAACCCTATAATGGCTCCCTCAATCAAAATATCTCTTTCCTTGCTCTCATCTCTGTCCTTCCTCCATCTCGACTACCCCATTCCCTCAAGTTCTCCTCAACCCTGCCTTTCTCCCCTCCTCTTCCCCCTTTCTACCCTCCCTTCTCCCCCTACCCCTGCTCCCAATTTTGTCAGGCAATCTTGTCCATTTTCAATTTCCAGGTGGGTCTACATATTTTTCATACTACAAAAACATTTGTTCAACTATGTTCATAGCAGCATTATTTGTAATAGCCAGAACCTGGAAACAACATAGATTCCCCTCAAACAAAGAAAGGATAAACAAAATGTGGCACATTTACACATTAGAGTACTACTCAGCAGTCAAAAAAACCAATTTAAGTAGTTTGGTGTATGAGTTCCTTCTGTTTGTGTGTTGCTTTCATTGGTTAATGAATAAAGAAACTGCCTTGGCCTAGTTGATAGGGTGGAACTCAGGTAGGCGGAGAAGACAGAACTGAAAGCTGGGAGGAAGAAGTGCAGAGTGAGAGAAGCCATGGATCCTTCGCTGAAGATGGATGCCAGTTAGAATCTCCAGTAAGCCACTGCCACATGGCGATACACGGATTAATGGAGATGGGTTAAACTAATATGTAAGAGTTAGCCAATAAGAAGTTAGAGCTAATGGCCAAGCAGTGTTTTAATTAGTACAGTTTTCGGTGTGGTTATTTCAGGTGTAAGCTAGCCGGGTGGCCAGGACAAACAAGCTGCCTCTCCTTACAACAGTAGTTTTAATCAGTTACCCAGATAACATGTGTCTAAACCTGGAGAAAGTTCCTTATGTGTGTTCTAGCCTAACAAGAATGTTTAAGGGTGGCCAGGAGGTGGTGGTGCATGCTTTTAATCCCAGCACTCAGGAGGCAGGGGCAGGTGGATCTCTGTGAGTTTGAGGCTAGTCTGGTCTACAGAGAGAGTTCCAGGGTAGGCAGGGCTGTTACAGAGATAAACCCTGTCTCAAAAAACAAAAACAAAATGGAAGAATGTTTAAGAGCAGGAGGCCTTAACACTGACGATTGTCTCCAGTTCCCTGCAAACAATGGGAATCCTGTCTTTATTTTAGACTCCCATTGCCCCAGTGTTTTCAGACACAGCTCTAGAGAGTATTTAGTGGATAAGCTTGCCTCTGACCTCCTAATGCATCCTTCCATCGAATGAAGCAGATGTTAGTATATTGGAACAGTGATGATGGTTCGGCATTTCTGGGCTTGGATCTTCCTTGGAATGTCCTTGCTGTTTCTCCAAGGAAGACTCATAAGGAATTAATTCAGGCATTATAATAAATAGGTATGAAAGGGCTAGAGTCAGGGGTTTAAAAATCTCCCCTTCTTACTCAACAGGTATACAAAAATGTGAGGCTTTGCTGTTCTTCTTGGGGGAAGTTTGCCTCGGGGGAAAATGTGAGCAAGTCCATTTGGCTCCATCATTTGAATCCTTCCGTACAAACTGATTATGTCTTTCCAGAGAGGATGAATATGGGTCATCTTGTCTCAGTGCTTTTTATAGCCACACATTTGCCTGATTATCATTCTGCAGATTCACATCGTTTCATTGGGCACTTAACCTTCTTAATTATAAGAATTCTTGTACTCATCATTTCTTCACAACTTAAATGTTCTTATAGTTTTCAAACTTGTTTACTCACACTGGGTGCATTAATTCAGAACTCATTTTATTTATGTACTGGGCGTTTTTTTGTCAACTTGACATAAATCTAAACATCTGAGAAGAAGGACGCCTCTTACTTGAAGAATTGCCTCTTTCAAACTGGCCTGTAGGCAAATCTGTGGGGGACATTTTCTTGATTAGTGATTGAGAGGAGAGAGCCCATCTGATAGTGGGCAGTACAATCCTGGGCAGGTGGTCCTTAGTTGTATAAAAAAGCAGGTTGGGCAAGCCATGAAGAACTAACTAGCAGGCCAACTTCTTCAATGGTCTCTGCTTCAGTTCTTGCTTCAGGCTTCTGGCTTGAGTTCTTCCCCTACTTGTTTTGGTGATGGACTGTGATGTGGAAGTATAAGCCAAATAAACTCTTTACTTCCCAAATTGATTTTGGTCATGGTGTTAATCAGAACAGTAGAAAACAAGCTAATATAATTTATTTGAAGTTTTTGAGATGTGATTCCTTTTTCCTATTTTGACTGAGTATTTGTATGCCTGGAATGGTAATTCTCAGGTTCTGAGTCCATGTAAGAGAACTCCAAATGAGTAAGACTTTTGACTCTCACTCAGTCTCCTCTACAAAATTTCTAACAGTTAGGTCCTTTTCCTCAAGCTTAAATGTCTCCAAATCTGATTGTTAATAGAAATATGTTCTTTGTTACCAATAGATACAAGTGTTGGTCTTTTTTCAGCTCTCCATCTAATCTTTTTTTCCTCTATATAATTTTTGAAGGCCGCTGTCTAGTTTTCTTTACGAAAAGACTGAACATCTCCAAGTTATTTAGTAAGGCTCCCTCATCATTTTTCTTCTCCTTCCTTTTTTTTAATCTGTCATCATTTGCTATTTCTTAGTCAGCATCTTTTGATATAATATAAAAGCTATCCATATAACTCTCCCAGATAAGTTGATTGTTTGATTTTTAAATATTCAAGGATCTTACTCTGATATAGAAGTGAACATTGGTTGATAATGGGTCTAATGTAAGATTTTTAGCAATCTTTAAAAACCAACCAAAATAAAGCTATAATGGGGCATTGTTAGGGAGTTAGGGAGTTAGGGAGAGCCAAAAGACATCAAGCAACCTCAAGCAAAACTGGGACCAAAAGCCAGATCATAATTCAACCATGACATCTGAGTCCAAAGTACAGACAAAGCAGTAGAAACTAGCTAAGAGAACAGTCTCAATCACAGTGCAGAGGCTCAGAGATAGGATAGACTTCTTGGTGCTGTTTCTACCATAATAGGCATGTCCATTTAAATAGCTTTCTTAGCTCTTCTAGTATGGGGTTAACAACCAGCAAGGAAAGAGCACAAACTCAATTTGATTAAATTCAAGGATTTAAAGATTACTGCTAGCAGGACAACAATCCCTGAGCCAAACTTGAGATTGCTGTGAGAAGGTGAGGAAAGTCTTTTTAAAGGTGAAAACCACAAGAAGACCTGGAGTATCTGCACAGGAAAACCAAGAATGGTTCTGCTCTACCAATATTAGGTAGTTAAGGAGACTTCAAAATAGTTCTTGACTGTCTATGTAAGCAAGTTACAGATGCCAAAAAAAGTTAGGCATATAATAGAAAGTAGATAGTCATGACTATACATGTCTAAGCAAAGTGGGGGAATCACTGAGTCAGGGTACTGGGAACTTATTTTCCAGGAATCAGAGCCAAAGACAAATGGTGAGTTGATACCAAGATGGATGCCCAGCATAAATGAAGATTTTTATCCATCACACTACCTTATTTCATATTCTAAAGAAAAAAATATAGCCAATAATTACTAATAATCCTCTGATAATGGAGAGTAGGTATAAAGCCCCGAACCGCAATGAAATATTTGTTGAGCTCAGAAATAATTTCATGGCTTGTCTTTCATGGCTGAGCAAGAGGATTACTTGAACCCAGGGACATGAGGCCAACTTAGACAACATACGGAGACCTTAATCTTTAAAAACCAACCAAAATAAAGCTATAATGGGGCATTGTGAGATGGATCAACAGTTAAGAGCATTGTGTACTTTTTCAGAAGACCTAGGTGCAATTTTTAGAATTCATATGGAGGCTAACAACCACATGTAACTCCAATTCCAGGGGATCTAACGCCCACTTCTGGCCACCCTAAGCATTGCATGCACATGGAACACAGACATACACATGCAGAAAAAATACCCATATACATAAAAAGTTAGTCTAGTTCCCACCCCCAGCAATCTGCAGACCCATGGGCCTACCTTCAGATTTACAGCCCATGAACTGTCTTTATTTAAGAGTCGTCTTTCCTAGGTAAGTCAAGTTTTCCCTGTCCCAGATTCCCAAAACCACTGTTTGTGGCTCTCTCCATACTCACAGCCCAAGAACCAGCATTGTTCGTGAGCTGCCTTTGCCTGGTGAGTTGTTTCTTCCCTTTGCCATCCTTAACGAAACTTGTTTCTTCCTCCAGACCCATGGCCTTTCTAACTATTTTGTTTGTGAGCTACGTTTGACCCATGAGATGCACCTTTCATGTCCTAGTTTTCTCTTCATCGTTGTCATCTGTACACTCACAGGCCAACTCCAGATACACGCTTTGGGAACCATCTTTGCCTGGTCCCATCAAATAGCTCATCCACCAGCTTTTCCAGGCCATGCTCCAGTCACGACGCTCTTGAACTGGTCTAATCTAAGGCAGGCCAGATTCTCACATATGACAAACAGCTAAAGAAATAAATCCACATGACCAGGTCAACTTTCTTAAACAAAATCAATATGAATAGTCAAGACATCATGTCTCCTACCAAACCAGTCACTCTTACAAATGTATTCTCTAATGAGAACTACCTTGGTGAATCCCAGAACACAGAATTTAAAAAAAATCATAAATTTTATCAAAGAATTCAAAGACTCTAAAGAAGACAACAGCAAATACATTATTGAATTCTACGAAGATAGCAGCAAACATCTGAGTGATAACCCCCCAAAATACAAATATATAGCTGAATGAAATGATGAAGATGATTCAGGGTTTAAAAACTGAGTTCAGAAAAAAAAAAGAAACTGAAAAAGACCATAAGCTGAAATGAAGACGAATTTTTAAAAAATGTTTTAATTTAAATAGAATAATACCCTCCCTTCTCCTCACCAAGACCCCCCCAATCAATCCTCCCTCAAGCAAATAAGCACATTTGTCATTGATTGTATTTGTTACTTAAATGCAATCCAATAACTTCATTTTGTGGTTTGAGTGTATATGGTTTTAAGGCTGACCACTTTATATTGGATAACCAATAAGTGGTCACATCTTCTTCTCCCAGCAGTCAATAGCTGCCTGTAGTTTTTTGTCTAGGGGTAGGACCTCCTGAAAGTTTCCCTGTCAGTATTAATATGTTCATTGGTATTTCTATTGTTTCCAGCTTGATTATGAAGCCATTTCTAGGAGAAACTGTTTCACAACTGGCTTCCTGGCATTCTGGATCTTAAAATCTTCCTGCTTTCCCTCTTCTACCATGTTGAATTGAAAATCTCAATAACTCACTTAGAAAACTAAAAAAAAAATGCCTTACACATAGAATGAATCTAGCAAATGATAGAATATTAGTACCTGAAGATAAAGAAGAGGATATAAACAAATAGACAAAAAATACAATTTTTTTAAAGCACAGAGAAGGAACATGAAGGAAGCGAGGGAAAACATCAAAAGGCCAAATCTAAAATCATAGGCATAGATGAGAGAGAAGAGTCTTAGGTAATTGTCACAGGCCTTATCTTTAACAAGCATATAAAAAAACTTTATAATTCTAAGGAGAGACATACTCATAGGACAGAAGAAACACACAGACTTATAACTGGATTAGACCAGAAATGAGTCTCCCTATGGCGCATCGTAGGTAAAACACTGAATATACAGAACAGAAAAAATATTGAAAGCTTCATGAGAGAAACTGTAAGTCACATATAAAAGAAACTCACCAAAATAAAAGTTGTTTCCCCAATGAAAACTTTGAACGTCAGAAGAGCCTGGAGCTATGTACTCCAAGTTCTAAAAGACCATAACTGCCAACCTAGACTGCAGTAACCCTCATAACTATCTCCTAAAGCAGAAGGAAAAAATCTTTCCATGAGTCAAAGAGCCTAAAAAATTTATATAGGATAAAAACGTAAGCTGGAAGCAATACTTTGAACTGGAGATGAATAAGAACAGTCAAGATATTCTAGAAACAAAATAAAGCAATCTATAATTAATAAAATACAAAGCACAAAGAATACAAAGCAGAAAAACACAACAGAATAACTGTAATCTACACACAGCTTTCAATAGTAGCTTTAAATATTAATAACCTCAACTTTCCAAGCAAAAGATTTGGCTCGCAGATAGGCACAAGTTGACTGGATTAAGAAACAGATAGCTATCTGTTGTCTACAAGGAACTTGTCTTTGCTTTAAAGTTAAACACTACCTTAAAATGGAAGGATAGAAAGAGTGCTATCCTAATATCTGAGAAAATAGACTGCAAAATAAAGCTAACTAGAGACAAAGAAAACTCCATGCTAATAAAGGGATCAGTAAAGGAAGTAATTTACAATACTAGTTATTTATGCACCAAACTCTGGTGCACCCAATTTCATAAAGAGCATTCTAATGGAAATAAAAATACAAATTAGCCAAGCCTAGTACTATTAAGTAATTTCAACACCCCACTTTCTCCAATATGTAGGTCAACTGAACAAAAATTAAACAGAATTCTCATAATTAAATGAATTTAACATTAAGTGTACATAATAGAAATCTACAGAGTATTTCACCCAAACCAAAGAATACACATTCTATTAAGAAGTACATGGAAGTTTCTTTAAAGTAGATGCCATTCTGGAATGCAAGGCAACTATTCACAAACACAGAAAAACTGAAGCAATTTCATATATTCTGTATGAACCACTGTGCAATAAACTTAAATTGATAACAAACAAAGCTCTATAAACTCAAGGGAAAATTAAACAATTTATTACTAAATGATAAATGGTTCAAAGAAAAATTCAAGAAAGAAATAAAAATTTTCTTGTAAGTAAGTAAAAATGAGACTATAACACATCAAAACATCTGAAACATATTAAAAGTAGTTATAAGAAGGAGGTTTATAGTCATAATTGCCTACATTAAAAAATCAGAAAAAAATGACTTAATTATACAACTAAAAATTTAGAAAAACACAAATACAAACCAAACAAAAACCCAGCAGATAGCAAGACATAATAAAAATCAAAGCAGAAATTAATGAAACAGAAAAAAACAAAAGCAATATGAAGAATCAGTGACTCTAACAGCTGACTCTTTGAGAAGATAAACAAGACAGACCCTTGGCCCAACTAGGTAAAAGAAAGAGATGACCCAAATTAATTAATAAGAAATGAATAGGGAAACATTACAATACCTACCTAGGAAATTCAGACTATTATAAAGGAATATTTTACAAACCTGCACTCCATTAGGAGTTGGAAAATCTGAAAGAAAATGATGAATTGATTCACCTAAACTATGAAAGTTAAGCCAAGAATTGATCAACAATCTAATTAATCCTATAACAAATAAGGAGTTTGAAACAGTAATACAAAGCCTTCTGAGTAAAAAACCTCAGATCCAGATGAATTCACAGCAAGATTCTAACAGATTTTCAAAGATCTACAACCAATACTTCTTAAATTATTCAAAAAATATAAATAGGAGTATTCCCAAACTCATTCTATAAAACCAGTAGTAGTTTTTTAACCAGATAAATTTCAACAACAGCTAAAACTACAATCTGATTTACCTGATAAACATAACACAAAAATCTGCAATAAAATGTTAGCAAGCTGAATACAACTGCATATTAAGAATACAAATACATATGATGTACCACAGTCAAGTGGGCTTTAGCTCAGAAATGCAGGGATAGTTCAACAATTTAATAAATATACTAAATCATATAAATGTACTTAAAGACAAAAGTCACATGATCATCTCAATAGATGCAGAAAAAGCCTTTGCCAAAATCTAATCTGTTTTGATAAAAGTCCTAGAGAGGATAATATTGGAAGGAACATACCTCAACATAGTCAAGGATATATATTCCAAATCCACATCTAACATTATAATAAATGTTATGTTTAACTCAAAAAACTCCCACTATCAGAAACAAAACAGCTGATTACTATTCCCACTCCTTTTCCTTATAGTGCTTGAAGTACTAGCTGGCAAAATAAGTCAAGAGAAGGGAATGAAAGGGATACAAATAGGAAAATAATTTAAAACTAAAAAAATTAAAATTCATATGGAACAAGAAAAGATCCTGATAGAAAAAACAGTACTGAACAAAACGTATAATACCAGAAGGACAGTAATTCCAGGTATCAAAATATATTATAGAGCTATAGTAATAAAAAATATAAGGAACAGACATATAGAAAGGTAAAATGATATAGAAGACCCAAACGTAAGTACTTGCAACTACAACCTTCTGACAATTGACAAAGAAGCAAAAATATAGTCAGCATCTTCAACAACTGGTGCTGGAAAAATTGGATGTACACATGCAGAAAAATGAAATAAGAGTCATATCTATCACCCTGCATAGAAATTTGCTCCAAATGAATCAAAGACCTGAATTTAAAACCTGAAAAGCTAAAATCTGTAGAACACATAGGTAGTACCTTACAAGACAGAAGTATAGGGAAGGACTTTGTAGGATCCCATTAGCCAAGGAACTAATAAAGTCAGAAATTGAGAAGTAGGATGTCATAAAATTAGAAAGTTTTGTACAGCTAAGGAAATAATCAACCAAGAGAAGGAGAGATTCACACAGTGAATGAGAATCTTTGCTAGATACATATCTGATAGAGGATTAATATTCACAATGTACAAAAATGAAAAAAAAAGCAGAGTCAAGGAAACAAATGACCCAATTAAAATGGGCTAGGGATTTATACAGAGAGTTATCAGTAGAAGAAATAAAAAAATGGCTAATAAATAACTCAAAAAGTATTAATCTTTAACAATTAGGGAAATGCAAGTTAAAAATAAATTTGACATTTCAATTTATCCCTACCCCATTCAGAATAGTTAATGTTGAAAGGAGGGGAGCCAAGAAAAATATAGCTCAATAAAAACAATAAAAAAGATCAATAAAACAACTGACAGCAAGCGCTGGTGAGGCTATTGGGAAGGCAAACCACCATTCACTGTAAGTGGGCTTGCTGGTGAAGCCACTCTAGAAATTAGTATGGAGAAGCCTCAAAATAATAAAAACCAGGAAATTTACCGTATGACCCATATACACTATAGCGCTTCTTACCATTTACCCTAAGATTCAATGTCTTACTCTCCAGATACTTGCTCACTGGCACCTTATTCACAATAGCTAGGAAGTGGATACAACCTAAATGTTCTTTAACTGCTTAATGGATAATGAAAATATAGTACCTATACCCAATGGAATACACAATACAGCTATAAAGAAAACATGAAAAAATGAAACTTGCAGTAAATGGGTGGTCCTAGAAAATATTATATTGAGTGAGATAACCTAGGCCCAGAAAGACAAATGCTGCTTGTTTTCTTAAATCTGTGGTTCCTAGCTCCAAAACTTCAGATGTGAGTATTTAGCCTGGAGTAACAGCAGAAACCAGGAAAGCATAAAGGGACTATGAGGGACAGCTTGGGAAAAGACTAGCAAGATACAGGGATATGAAAGAGAAAAAGAAAAAAATGGAGAGGAGGCTGCCACTGGGAAAAAGTCGGGTTAAGTCAGAACAGAAATAGGAGAGTCAAATAACACAAAGGTTGTTTGCAAAGCCTTAAGAAATCATTATTGTATATTTGCCTTAAAATATATGCAACGCATAAGTTAGAACAAAGTTCTTAAATGAAGTTAAGCCATTTGGACTGATATCTCTTTCCCAAATCATAGACTAACAAAACTTCCAGCACTAGGAATGAGAAACGTCCCTTTAAGCAGGCTGCCAGGGTAGTCCAAATGACTGCCTAGACAACATAGGCTATTGCTGTTGACTTGGTTGCCTCTCAGAGGAAGAAGTTAAGTCCCTACTGCCAAAGACACTGCATACTTAGGGTACAGGAGTAAATAATTTGAACTGAATCAAATCTGAAAGCCACCTTCCCATGGTCTAGCTTTTATACTAACAACATTTGCTATGCAAGCTGCCAAGGGAGGAAAGCAATTTATAGTCTTACCCAGCTGTGACATCCATGAACCACATCAATGACCAGTGCATCCAGATACCCATAAAAGTCCAATAAGTGACACTCACATGATGGTGGTAACCAGAAGCTATATAATTGAACTTATGATCCACTCATCAGGAAGAAAATCATGCCTGGGACTGTAAACCTAGCCAATTACCTGGGGCTACTGAGGCCGTGGATTTTAGACTCTGATACTGCCACTTTGCTAGGAAGCTGCTCTTTACAGCAATGGAGACCATCACAGAAAATCATAACTGGTCAAAATACGTAGATAACAGATTGTAGGGACTGAAGCTCCAATGTACACATCTGTGGATCAACTCCTTCATCTGTGGATCAGGGAACATCACAGAAGAGGGGATGGAATGGTTATAAGAGTCATAATATAAGTCTGTCCCTTCAAGAAATGGTTGCATAAACAAGAATCTGAACAATGAGAAAATCAATAGACATGCTAACATGGAGTGGGGAATGCCCTTCCCTAGACAAAGAACTATAAACCACTGGTGAATGCAGAGAGAGGGAGAACTAACCTCTTCTGGGGATTAGTTCCCTAATTGGTTACCCAGTGCAGGTAGATGACACTGAAACCTTATAACCATATGTACACAAACAACAAGAGTGGATTAAGCAGTTTGTATTTACACAACACAACATACACACACACACACATCATATAATAATAATCTGGGAGGAAGAGACTATCAATTTGAGAGTGAGAAGAGGACATGGGAGGGGTTGGAAGGATTGGACTTGGGAGGAGCGGAAGGAAGGGAATAAATGGGGGAAGGGATGTAATTATATTTTAGTTAAAATGCATTGAGTTACTGAAAATCACAGAAAGACTAAAATGCATGTGGTCACATATGTATGTAAGTATATACATACATAAATCTATCTATATCATCAGAAATTATGTTTTCATAAACTAAATTCTTCTTAACTCCTATCCTGGCCCTTTGTATGCAGCTTTCTTTTACACAGAAGGGTCCTTCAGGGTTAAGGCCAATGCACATTACTCTAGAGTAGAACATAAAACATTGTATTGGAGAGAGAGTCAGTAACTCCAATGAGTTAAGTACATATTGTCCAAAATCAATTTCAAATAGTGAGGCTGAAAGAGAACATTTAACTTACACTATGTACTGCTACCTCTGTGCACAGTATGAGAGGTGAGACTGGACAGTGCATTGAATGGGAGTTAAAGAATGGATAGATAGAATGGATGGGTGAGTTCTGAACAAATGACTGACTAGATGAATGATGGGTGGAGCCTCCATAGTTGATTATACAAGGAGGAGGTCAAGAATATATAGCCAAATCAGAAAACCAAAACAGAAGAACCAAAGACTATGATAAAGGCCAATCAATGAGCTGCCCACTGCTATTTCTGACTATATTGGAGGCTCAGGAAAGGATGTCTTTAGAGAGACGAGCACAGAAAAAAACGGGACGACAAATGTTATATCAAGGTTGTCCTCCACCTCTTCAACTCCCTTTTTCATTTGTAAACTAGTAGAGAAGAACAGTGACTTATCTAAATATATTTGCATCCCATAAAAATGTATTTTTGTACACAACTTGTATTCAATTTGTAGCGGTTGAATAAGTTAATTCAACTTTCAGGAAAATGAACAGAATAGCAATAAATCAGACACTAAGGTCAACAACTAATAAATGGGATCTCAGGGAACCGAGAAACTTCTGTAAGGCAAAGAACACCATAAACAGGACAAACCAGCAACTTGCAGAATGGGAAAAGATACTTCACCAACCCCACTTCTGACAGAGGGCTGATTTCTAAAACATATAAGGACTTAATAAAAAAAATAATCCTATTAAAGACAGGATATAAATCTAAACAGAGAATTACCAGCAGAAGAATCTCAAATGGTTAAGAAAGTTTTACGAAATGTTCATGATCCTTAGCCATCAGGGAAATGCAAATCAAAATTACTCTGAGATTCGATCTTATACCTGTCAGAATGGCTAGAATCAAAAACACAAATGACAACTCATGCTAGATAGGATATGGAGCAAGGGGAGCACTCCTCCATTGCTGGGGGAGTGCAAACTTGAAAGGCTACTTCGGAAGTCAATAGGATGGTTTCTCAGAATACTGAGAATCAATCTGTCTCAAGACCCAGCAATATCACTCTTGGGCCCAATGGATGCCCAATCCTACCTCAAGGAGACTTGCTCAACTGTGTTCACAGAAGCCTTATTTGTAATAACCAGGATCTGGAAATAACTTAGATGTCTCTCAACTAAGGAATGAATAAAGGAATGTGGTAATTTTACCCAATGGAGTATTACCCAGCTGTTAAAATGATGACATCATGAAAATTTCAGGCAAATTGTTTGAACTTAAAAAATCAACCAGACCCAGACCCAGAAAGACAAACATGGCATGTACTCGCTCATAGTGGATATTAGCTGTAAAATAAAGGATAACTATGCTAAAATCCACAGACCCAGAGTGACTAGGTAACAAAGAGTATTCAAGGGGGGGGGGTTGGATCTCCCTGGGAAGCAGAAATAGAAGTGATTTTATGAATGGCCTGAGGGTGGTTGGGGATATAAACATGAATGATCAGGTTGGGGGGATGAAGGGGGACAGTAATAAAGCAGCTGGAAATGGAGCATTTGGGATCAGGTGGAAACCTGATACAAGGGAATCACCCAGGAATTTATGAGGATGATCCCAACTAAGACTCCTAGTAATAGCAGATACCTAGTTTGAATTTGCCATCTCCTGTGACCAAGCAAGTCTATCATTGGAGGGATTGGGACATCAACCCAGCCACATACACTTCGATCTATAGTGTGTCCTGTCTGGGAAATGCTGGGATAAGGGTAGCCTAAGATAGAACCAAACATGACTGGAGAAAAAAAAGTATCAATGTATTGATGCCCAATGGTATTCTACTATACTCATAGATTAGTGTCTAGCCCAATTGTCATCAGAGAGGCTTCATCCAGCAACTGATGAAAACAGAGACTGAAAAATTTAGCCACATAATAATCTGAGCTTGGAGAATACTGCTGAAGAGGGGGGAAGGACTGTGGGAACCAGAGAGGTCAAGAACATCACAAGAAAACTCACAGCATCAATTAACCTGGCTTCTTAGGAGCACAGAGTCTTAATCAACAAACAGGGAGCCAGCATGGGACTTGTAGGCCCTCTGCATCTGTGGGACAGTTGTGTAGTTTATTCTTCTTGTGGGACTCCTAACAGTGGCAGAAGGGAATGTCTCTGACTCTTTTATGGCTTTTGTGACCCTATTCCTCATACTGCGTATCCTTGCCCAGCCTTAATGCAAGGGAATGTGATTAGTCTTACTGCAGCTTGGTATGCCATGTGTTGCCAATATCCTTGGGATGCCCGCCATTTTCCTAGCAGGAGTGGAGGTGGAGTGGATGGGGGGGCATGACGATGGGAGGGAGGGACTGGAAGGAAAGAAGGGAGGGGAATAACTACTGTAAGAATATAAAATTAATTTCAGAAAAAAATAGTTCTCAGTTGACTTTAATAGATGGGTTTTTGTAAAGGAAGTAAAATTTCTTTTTTTCTTTTCTTTTTTTTCTCTCTGTCTCTGTCTAGCTTTGGTTTTTGAAGGTTTATCTGTGTATTCTTGGCTGTCCTGGAACTTGCTTTGTCAATAAGGCTGGCTTTGAACTAAGAGATCCGCCTTCCTCTGCCTCCTGAGTGCTGGAATTAAAGGTTTGTACTATTGGCACACAACTTAGAAAGTAAAATGTAATAGTCGCTTTTGTCCTTGAGAATGCAAATGTCTGTCTAAGATACAAGAGTGGAATAATTAATTTTTATCTTCTTTTCTTAAAGAAATAATTTCTACAGTTGATGATTGTTCTTAGAAATTGATTTACAATTGATTTTTAACACTGTGTGGAATGAAAGCATCTCTCACCTTAATTTCTGCTTCTATAGAAAATATTTATTTATTTTCATTTGGTGTGTAAGTATGTTTGCCTTCATGCATGTGTATACACCATTTGTGTGCCTGGTTCCTGTGGGGGCCCAAAGATGGCATTGAGTCCTCTGGAACTAGAGTTGCAGACTTTTGCTAGGAGCCCAGTCTGGGTCCTTAGCAAGAGCAGCCAGAGCTCCTAACCGCTGAGCAAGCTCTCCTTGCCCCTACTTGTACATTTTACCATATATTTTATGTATTGTACTTTAAATCAGCCAGTATGGAGATTATCTGAATGATATGTTTAGGTATGATTTTGTGGGGTAGCCATTGAAAAAATAAACTGCTTCTAAGGTTGACTGGAGTGACTGACTTTTTCGTAAAACCTTGTGTCTTCTGAAACTGTAAGTGTGCTGCTCTGCTAGCTTCTTATGGCTCTCTTAGTATCCTCTGTATACAATAATACTATGATAAAACTTAACTGTTTACCAGAAAAAGGCAAACATCCCTAAAGGACTAAAATAAACCCAGCTTTCAACAACATAAAATAAATGATACTCAGGATCCAACTAGAAATTATTTGATACTGAAAAAAGCTGAGAATGGTATATATGTATGTATGTATATATCTGAGACTTGGAAATAAAAGAGATGATTGAATAATCAGACAAGGACTTTAGAATAGCTACTATATAGCCTCAAAGATTTAAGAAAAACCCAAGCATAATGAGTAGAAATATAAAAGGTGGAAAAAGAACCTAATGAAACTTCTAGAGATGAAAACTAGGATATTCTACATTTAAAAAGAACCTTGAAAGGCCAATTCTTTTCCTTTGCATTCCTTTGTTGTCTTCTCTGAACACAAAGGGGCTCAGGCAGAGGCCAGTGAGGGCCTCCCTAAATCCCACCATCCCTAGTATTCTAGGACTATTTCTCATTTTGGTTCTTCCTTACCTTACAGATAGGAATAATGACCAGGTGTTTATTTGTGTAACTGACTTTAATTTAAGCCTTTTTAAGTTGACATTAATAATAACAGTGTTCAAGGCTTTAAGCTCTTATTTTGTAGTCCTGTCCTTTCTTTTCTAGGATATATACAGTAGATACCGTGACAGGATTTTTGAGAGAACTTCTGGTCTTTATTTGAGAGCTGCTCAAATCCTTTAACTCAAAGATTGTTTTTCTGAGACAAGGTTTCTCCATGTAGTTCTGGATGTCCTGTAACTCTCTATGTAAACCAGGCTGTCCTCAAATTAACAGAGAGCTGCTGTGGGACAATGATTTTTTTATTCTGTCACTTGTATTATTTTTAATAAAATGCTGATTGGCCATCAGCCAGGCAGGAAGTATAAGTGAGGCAACGGTGACCAGGAGGAAGTAGAGGCGTGGCAATGAGAATTCTGGGAAGAGGAAAGTTTCAGATGGCAGTCGTTATTCAGATACAGAGGAAGCAAGATGTAACTGCCTTGCCGAAAAAGGTACCAAGCCATGTGTCTAACACAGACAAGTATTATGGGCTAATGTAAGTTATAAGAATTAGTTAATAAAAACCTGGAGCTAATGGGCCAATCAGTTTATACTTAATGTAGACCTCTGTGTGATTCTTTGGGACTGAATGACTGTAGGACTGGGTGGGATAGAAACCTCGATAAACAGAGATCCACCTGTATCTGTTTCCAGGGAGCTAGAATTAAAGGCACCCAGCTTCCTCAAAGATTTTGATGTAGAATTTTCCCTCTGCTTTTAGAAACAATGTATTAAGGATCTTGATTATGGAGACAATTGTTCAAAATGCTCTTAGAGTATCCCAGTGTTAACAGGCACATATAGGGTGGATAAAAATTAGACCATAACTCCATCTCCCAGTTTTCAGAAAAAGCTTTTCTAGCATCCCTACAAAAAGCTTGTGTGACTTACAGGCTATAAATAAATGTAACTTTGATGCATTATGCAGCATGTAGTCTTACTAAAACAGAGACAAATGAGGCATATAGATGCTGTATTCGGAAACATCAGAATACTTAATGACAAAGTACAGCTAAGACATGTGTTTTTTCCCCAGAGAAATGCTTTTAGATAGCCTTTATGTGTGGATGTTAAAGCATTCATATATTTTTTAAAAGCATAAGATTACAAATTTAGTTTTTAAAACCTGGAAAATCTGCAATCTTCTCTCTAAAAGTATCTGTCTAATTCTTTCACCAATAATTCTAAAAGGTAGTTGTGAAAGTTATTTTTGTGCATTATCTTGATCAAGTTAGGGGATGCCATATAAAGATAGTAAAGATGACTCTGGGTGACTTTGAGGGATGGTCTTGAAAGAGGCTTGCATGTGAATGAATGGGCTACGTGAACACGACCACAGTGGAGGACAGCAGACAATCTGTTGAGGGTATGAAAGTGCAAAATATCCAAGGAAAGATGAGTTTGTTCTCTGCTGGAGCTGGCACTCGCCTTTTCCCTGACCGTGGACATCACAACTCTTGCTTCTTACACCAGGACTTAAACCCTATCTACTCCTTCGTTTCTTAGTTCTTCAACAAATTATAGACTAGAATTATACAACTAGCTTTGTTAGGCCTTTAGTTTTCAGTTTTCCTAATCATCTAAGCCAATTCCTATAGTAATATGTTTACTCTTATAAAGAGATGTGGACTACTTTGCTGTAGTTCTGCTTTACTAAAGAACTCTGAGATATGAGTCAAAATTTTATATGGATATATCCATGTGTTTACCTGTAAGTGTATATGCACTTGTGTGTAGCTGTGTGTACAATAAAGGATCTCTATTGCATCATGGTTCCCTAATTGTTCAGATCCTCACCACCACCTGCTCTGCCATCATTAAGTTCTTATGTGTCCATCCAGAATACCTTCCTTTTAATACCCAAGTGAATACCAATTTATATTCATACATTTTACCCAACAATGGCATATTATACATGCTGCTGGTAATAGTGGCATGCCATGCCTTTACTATTAGTTCCATTTCTCTGAAAAGCCTTAATTAGTATGCATAATGTACTCTTTAAGCTATCTTCTCGATCTCTTTGTGAGCATGGGACTTTGATTTCATTAGTGAAACTATTCTTGTTGCCTTTTTTAAAAAGCAGGTTTTGGTATAAAATTATACTTAAATCATGAACATAATTTAAAGGTTTTCTTTCTTATTTGATGTTCTTGAATTACTCCCTTGTGGATTTTTTTTGTTTTTTTATTTGATTTTTCTTTTGACTGAGTAAAATTCTACTGTAAAGGTATTGAGGACTGTTGTTATTTGGAAGATATATTTTTCGAATTTTTTGAGAGGAGTAAGTTTTATTTTCTCATATAATAATATATATCATTCAATTTCAAAGTTATTTCATACAGAATTTAGCAAAGTAGTCCATCTGACCTTTGCTTTTCTCTTTTGGCAATGATAGATCGATCTGTCGTCTTTGTATTTGCCTTTTCTCCAGTTGAGCCATTGAATCCCTTCCCTGCTTTGTACCTTTTTTCTTTACTTCTAGAATAGCTTCCTCATTCATTACTTTTAAAGCGTGTTAATAGATTAATGCACTATTATCCTAAGTGGAAAAAAAGATAAGACTTATCTTTCTTCTCAGAATATTCAGTTTAACAAATGCTCACTGAAAGGTTTTTTTTTTGTTGTTGTTGTTGTTTTCAGTGTAAAAGTATTCTGGCTAATAAATGGGAAAGGAATGATGGAATTAGAAGATCACATCTGTACATCTCAGCAAATAATATATCTAATATCTGAGCACTCTAAATGGCACTGCTAACACTACAAAAAAAGGGATGTAGACTGGTGTTACATGTTTATGTGGTCTTTGCAAAATAGTGAATTTCAATCTGACCAAAGCTATCAAGGTAAATCTCAGTTTATAGCAAACACAAATTAGAGGGAAGGAAAACCTTTGCTCTTCCTATTAGAAAGCTGAGGCTTCCTTGCCTAGGCAGCAAACAGAGCTGCCCGGTGATCAGAGGTGAGGGTGACCCAGTCCCGATGCTAGGAGCAAAGGAGAGCTGTCTCCAATACTGATCACAGGTCTGGTAACATGGTGGAGGAGAGGTGTCCTGCTCCCCCAGCTCCTGCCCATCAACACTTGAGACAGGTGGAGGAGATGGCCCTGGGATCATAAGAGGAGAAGGGCAGTTCCTATCCCTCACCATCTTCAGCCCTCTGAAGAATGGCCCCTGCACTTTGCCTAGGCAACACAATAGAGCTGGCCCTATTTTACTTTCTGTGGCTCTTAGGTAATTTTTATCATGCCTATGATACATTTTATATTGCTATGGGACAGTCCTGATCTAGATGTATTTTCTATCCTACAGGAAATAAGCTATAGAAATAGGTTAAGGCTATGGAAAGTAAGAGTTAAATTCCAAAATCAGTGCATCAACTGGACCAAACCTTAAAAAATCTGGTGTTGCCACTTTGTTATAAACACCACAATGATACCTAACACTTTATATGCTGACTGAACATGTTATGAAGAAAATATGGTATTATTAAAGAGTGACTAATGTGAGAAAAGCATTGTAAATTAAAGGTTTTAAAAAAGACTTAGGTTTTCATAAGAGAATGTCCTCATTCCTAAAATGTGTGTACTGAAGTATTAAAAGTTTAAGAGAACTGAAACTTATACTCAAATAGTTATATATAACACACACGTACATAGATGCAGAAAAACTGTGCATACACATGAACACATATGTACACATGCACATACATGCACAAGTAAAGCAAAAGTAGCAAGCTGTTGCCATTCATTTTTGGCATTTGGAAATTCATTATATTCTTTAAATTTCTTTCTTTGAAAATGTCCAAGTAAATTGTTATTGGTGAAAGTGCATAAAAATCAATTTGAAGTCCCTAATGATCTAGGATGAGATAATTTAAGCATCAAAAAAGAACAATGAATACAATTGTTTGGAACACTATTCAATCTATGAAAATTCATGAGTTCATGACAATACTCCATAACAAGCAAGCATCTCATCATCCACCATTGGAATTTACTATCATTTTATTAATCTAGAAATTGATAATGAAAGGATTGAATATTTCTTTTATTCCATACAAACTATTTCAAATTATCAAATATGGGATATGGGAAAGTACTTCATAGAAATATTAGAGTAATAAATATAGAAGGAAATATGAAATTAAAAGCATAAGTTTGCAACCACTGATAAAATAAAAATAAAAACCCAAGGCTTTCATGGTTACTAAAGAAACTATGAATACTAATGAAGAATTTTATAATGAGTATTAAAACTAAATAGCCAGTCTTAGTGATACAGGCTATAAATCAGAGATTTGTCTGTGTAAATTAGGAGGAATCCAAATTCAATGCCTGCTTTGACTACATAGCAAGTTTGAAGCCAGTCTGGTCATCTTGATGAGACTTTATCTCAAAATAAAACTAAGAGGCCTGGGAATCTAGCTCAGTTTTAGAATGCTTGTCTGGCATGTGTGAGGCTTTATGTTCAATGTCCTGTACAGAAAAAAACCTCAAGTTTAACTTTATAGCACCTAAAATCAGAGAGCATGGTATTATACACTGTTAAGACATATTAGCATGTTTTACATGATGCCTTCTTTTAGAATGTGTGTTTTTGGATGTTATTAAGCATCTAGAACTAATTATCAGTGTGCAGGGACTACAAGAATAGAGAGACAAGCTAAACAATACCAAGAAGTGATCTATGAAACGTATAACATGGAGTTGTTATGGGAATGATTACTTGGTTTCTTAGGGAAAGAAAAGAGGATAGACTGAAAGAGATGATTACAACTGATTGCAAGATGTGTCCTCATTTGGATGCTGATTCGAACAAACCCAGGATGAATACATTTGTGAAGCAATCAGGAAAAAAAGCTATGTTGACTAGAAAATAAAACTTTATGCTGAAATCTAATTTACACAACATTCCGAATTTTAAGGAGACAGTTATTGTGCATTCATTCACTGATAAGATCTGATCAGACTCCATATCACGTATGTGACACTGTGAAGAAAGAAGAGAAGCAGGACATGGAGTCTTCCTCACAAGAGCATATAGTACACACAGGGAAGTAGGCTGTACACCTGGTCTCTATATGTAAGAAGTGCATTATGAAGAAATAAGTTCATGCAAGCCCATGGGGGAAAAGTTCTATTGGCTCAAGTGACCATTGAAGGCTTCTGAGAGAAGTATAGAGCTTATTGGATGGCTAGATAGATAGATAGATAGATAGATAGATAGATAGATAGATAAAAGGATCAATTATAATTTTGTCATAAGTGTTTTCCTTTGTTTTTCATCTTAATTACATGGCAAGGAGATAGAAGATTTTGTTTTTCCAAAATATTTAAATTGACACAAAGGATAAAATCATTTCTTTTTTATTTCCTGGCATCTATAATAGCTAGAAAAGTAAGGGAGAACACATTTAACCTTTACAGAAATATTTGCTGAGGTACTGGTGTTGTGAGGTATCCACCAGAGAAGACCTACCCAACATGGTTGTAAGGCAAAAGAGAGTATTAGTCAGCTGGTGACTGCAGCTGTTTGACCCCGTGTAGCTGGTGACTGCAGCTGTTTGACCCTGTGTAGTCTCGAGTAGTTCTCAGGGTGGTCTAGGCAGGTAAGCAGACAAACTGTACCTGGGTTGATATACCTCAGTTAGCAAGGACAGTTAGGCAGAATCAGTACTATGGGAGCCAAAAAGCAAGTACACTTAAGGACGTTCCCAGAACTATAGATTTGATGGATTAGGTCTTTGTTCTCATGCTGGCAGGTGTTGCTGCCTATGTGCTGTGTTCCAGAGCCAAAATGGTCCTTCCATCATGGCCTCAACTAAGCTAAGGTGTAATGGCTTGTAAAGATCTGGGGACCTGTTATATTGGTAGGATTTGTTAGTGATGGGATAGTTACCTAGTAGGCATAAGATAAGATTGGAAAAAAAGACTGGTTTTCTCAATTCTCCAGATATTTGTATATACATATTATGTATTATATCAGCTGGGGATACAGCTCTGTAGGGAGAGCCCTTGCTTAACCCAAGATCCTGAGTTTGAACTCCAACACTGAAAAATTAAAAAAAATTCACCTGACTTCCAGTGAGCATGATCAAATAAATACACTTACTTCTCTCCACAGAAAATCAGAGATGCCAGATGTCAAGCCAAATGGATCCTTCAAGACCCATAGCAATGAGACACTAAACTTCCAGAATATTTTCTTTCAGCTTAATAACAAGCTGAAACCCTATTCCTATATATTATCTAGTGGAGTTGGTTAGCTGTATAAGCTGGATTCTTTTTCTGAATCCCTTTGTGACCATAAAGTCTGCAGAGGAAACCTTTATTAAAATGGTATCTATTATTCAAAACAGCTCACATTTCAAAGCAATTACTACTTTCTAGTCAACTAAATGTCCAATTAGTCTTTGATACAGATAATACCCAACACAGTGCCCAGTGGAGAAAGAAATTTAACAAATGCCCAATTCATTTGCCTCCGGTGACCTAAATACGGCGCATACAGTTTATCCAGTAATAAATACCACCCCAGCATTGACTATAAATGAATTATTTTAACAAATTTTAATGATGAATACTGAAGAGGCTTATGAATTACTTATTTTGTCTTTGCATTGTCCTTGTCAAGAACAAGAGATGTGGTCCTTGTCATTCTTTTAGCATAGCCTCATTCAAGGGCAACCGTCATGGAAATTGTCCTTCCCTGTCCACTGCTCCCTCTGTGAAAAGCATGTGGGCGTGCAGACAAGCAGCAATTGCAGTCTCCCTGAGCATCACAGGGAACCCCTGTTTAGCACACCGCTAATGGGCATCACCCTAACTCTGAGGTATTCGGCCTCTTAAAGTATAATTGTAATCAGGAGGGTTCGAAGTTGTACTGTCAAAATGGACACTATGAAAATGATTAATTGGGTCCCGCAAATCAGCTTAACTATTTTCAGCCACATTTTGCTCACGAATTCTTCTTATGAAGGTCCCAGCAATAGATTTTTCACTTGAGTTTCCAGGTAAACTGTTCATGTCTTGCTTCTCTTTCATTATATGTTGATGTGTTGTCTTATTTTTATATATGTTACTGAGAACTCAAAAGGTTAGCTCTTTATAATAGTCCATGTACTTCAAAAGATTTGCCATAATTGCTAAACTTCCCATACGATGTTTTGTTTCTGCACAACCTGAGAGCCTATGGTGACTTTCTATTCCTTCTCCTGGTGCCGTGTGTCAGAGAACAATGTTCTCTATTGTGCTGCTCATCCCTCAGATACCACTCATGTGTGCATCTGCGACAGATAGTCTCTGAATACCTGTTATTATTATGAACTCTGCGTACATGAGAGCAAATGCTGTCTTTATTATTTTTGAAAGGGAAGCATCATCAGCGAATCTTTCTCTTGCCACAGGTGGGAACAAATACAAAGCTCTATAGCCAGACAGTGCTTAGAGAATGAGAGACCTTGGAATACTCAGCCCTAGAATGGGGATGTCTCCACCAAATCCTTCCCCTCAGAAGTCAGGGGACCTAACAGAAGAGGAGGTGAAGTGTAAGAACCAGAGGGGGTAGAGGACACCAGGAAAACAAGTCCTTCTAAATCATTATGAGCAGAGATCATATGAGCTCACAGAGAATGAGGCAGCATACCCAGGACTTGTATGAGTCTCCATAAAGCTCCGTGTATATATTATGGCTTCAATTTTAGTGTTTGTATGGGATTCCTGCATGTATGAACAAGTAGGGCCTCTGATTCTTTTGTCCTCTCTTGAGCTCTCTTCATTGTGTTGTTCTGTTCTGTCCAACTTCCGTGTGACAGTTTTTGCTTTATCTTATTATATTTTATTTTATTATATTTTTTAAATGGATGGATGGATGGATGGATAAAAATCTAGGCACTAGGGTAAAGGTTAACCACTGAATTGTCATTTATACCTCCTAGGGAAGGGAAATCAGTATTCTCCAATGGAGTGGTACTGGATGTATCAACCACTTCAAGGCTACTCATGTTCAGTAGTCACTCCGAAGTTTTTTGTGTTCTTTTATTTGGTACATTTTTTTCTGTTTGAGTGCTATTTTATTCTTTTTGGGGGGTTATTGTATTGGGTTTCTGTTTGTTTGAGAAAGAACTTAAGTGGCTAGAGAAGGAGAGAGAATCTGGAAGGACTTGGGGGAGGAGAAGAATATGATTGAAATATATTCAATTTTAAAAATTGTTTTAAATGATAAAAAGCATATTAAAATAAAAAGCAGTAGTGTATATGTATTGTTTAAAAATTATTTAATGTGTATGTGTATTTTGCTTGCATGCATGTCTGTGGATCATGTGCATGCCTGGTGCCCACAAAGACTAGAAGCAGGAACTATATACCTTAGAACTGGAGCTACAGAAGGTTTTAAGCCACCATGTGGATGCTGGGAATCATACCTGAGTCCTCTGGAAGAGCAGCCAGTGCTCTTAACCACTCAACCATCTTTCCAACCCCATGCATATGTTTCAGTTCTCCTTTATTCTCATCATCTTGAGAATCAATGAGTTCTTGTATTCTACTCCATTCACCGCAAGGGGAGACTTCTCTAATTTGAGTTGGGGTAGCCTTTGTCTGTGGAAATAAACATAGATATTTAAAAAGCAATTTGATATTTTGTCGCCTTCACTTCAAAGCAATGTTAGGTTCCTCTAGGACCTGAGACCTCTTCAGTCATAGGCTTTGAACCAAGTTTACAGTGCTAGGTACAATCAGGGGGTGGTCAATTATTCGCATAACAGACAACAGTCACACAACTATTGAACCAACAGGCACATCTTGCCTTGCAGGTTAGTATTGTACTTTATAGAGTTTACACTTGGAATGAGGCTTGCCGCGTTGGCCTTCCAAGAGCCTCCCTGCACTATCTAGCATGTGAGAGCTGCCCATCAGAAAGGGAGCTTCCAGCACAGTTCCAGCTTGATTTCACTATGTCATATAACCAAAGTCCAAGGTGTCTTCAGCAATAGGGTCTTATTAGCCACTTCTGCTGGGTAACCAAGAAGAATGATATGAGAATGTAGTGTCTTGGGAGTCTCTGTGGCCTCCTTGATCAACATCTGTTTTAAGATTTCAATGAGAAATGTCCCTCAGAGGCTCACGTATTTGAACACTTGCTCCCCAGTTCATGATGCTCTTTAGGGAAGTCATGGGATGTTGAAGATGTGGAGCCTGGCATGGGCTTTGGAGCATATGGCTTCACTCCACTTTCACTTTGTTCTCTTAGTTTCCTGTGTGATACAATGTGATCTGCCATCTTCCAGCTCTGGATACTGGCTGCCATGCTGGCCTGCTGTTGTAGAGATCCGTATGGATCTGGAGGCTAATTAAGTCCCCACAAACTGCTCTTCATCATGGTGTTTTATCACACTAACAAAAAGTAACAAACATAACCCCCTTTGGAGGTATCCCACACCCACCACTGGAGTTTTTTGTTTAGTGACCTGCTACTTTTATGGCTGGCATTGTCTGTCCTTGCAGGCTTAGATAACACTGTTTTGACTACAAGTGAAAGAGAGAAAAGAGAGCTTTAGTCTAAGGTTAGGGGATTCCAAGAGTGAGAAGATTCTTTGTGCAGTAAAATATCATTTCTCTACTTTTGGTCCACACTCTGAAAGCTCTTAGCTTGCTCACCACGGTGCTGCACTATGTGTTCGCTCACACAGAAGAATAGCATTTCCTGATGCCACCAGATGGTAATTGTATTCTAATAATAGAACAAAATCCAGAGAATTCCCACTGCTTGGCTGGGTTTTAACTGATGTGACAGCAGAGAGTCAGCCCTTCCACTGTGTTGCGTGTGGGGAGTAGGCTGTGGAGAACTGGGCTAGTAAAGCTCCCTTAGGAACCCCAAATCAGGGGAGAAGTCACACAGCCACTGGTTGGGGGCAGCCCTGGGGGCTCCAGCTTTCTCTTTGGCTGACTCTGGGCAATAGGCAGTTCCTTGTCAAGCATTTTCAGATATCCCCAAGGAAGTTTCAGCTTCTCCATTCAAAACTGCCCTATGCTTTTCTCTGTAGGCACCAGTGGAAGTCGGTCTCCTGGAACCAGAGCTTCCAACTCAGAGGGAGCCAGTTTCTCTCTTTACCTTCCCCAAGTCAAGTTCCAGCATACACGGACTCCACAAAGGCTTTGCCATAAGATGAAAAATACCTTCGAACTGATTTTTCATCATTGTCTTAATTCTAATTCATGGAAATTCAGAATTGGGTAGTTCAAACACAGGGAGAGCAACCTACATATAACTTTGTACCTGTGGCCACTTGGGGCCCTCTTCTCTGGAGAGTCGTTGATTACAAGTATATCATTAGAAACACGGAGGGGCAGGTGGCTAATGTAACCCCTTTCCATTGCTAGACACCGTTTCCAAGAACATGTTCATGGTGTAATCAGTTATCCTAGGTTCTACCTACTAAGAAAGCAGTACTACAAATGCACCCAATTAATCCAACATTGCTGAGCACTAATACGTGATACCATGGCATACGAGCCAGACACAAGCGAGAAAGTAAATAAACAAAGACTGAAAAATAGGGACCCATGCTCCAAAATTATTTACAAACCTCAAACATCACCTAGACCTGGAATCTTTATTTGAAGATGGACAAAATTTGAACCATAAAAAAAGTGACTGGTTCAAAATTATGACACTAAATGAAAAAAATCACTAGGATTGGCACACTCTATGCATACCCACAATTGTATTTCCAATGCATGAATCATTTTTTATCTAAACTATTGTGTATGCTAGAATAAGTTGGAAGGAAAGGGGTTTGTTTAGAGTAGAATAAAGGTCAGAATTCAGATGTCTTTCTGAGGCAGGCAAGCACATGCATAGCTTAGCAACTTAGGACCCAATTTGCTTGAAGTATATACATGCTGTTTGCTAAAAATCTACTTGGCAACCTGCTCTAAGCTGCATGTATTTGACTCTTTAATAAAAGCAATCAGGTCACCATGACATACAGCTCTCCAGAAACATTTAGCAAGCTGCCTTTTGGGGGGCACATATCCTGAAACTAGGAATAGTAGGCTAATACCACCTAGGCTGGTTTTAGTTTTGAGCATAATAAGACAAACTGTGTCCTAAACATCAACTTTTAGAATAAACTCCCTATTTACCATCTTGTGCTTATACATGATTGGGCAAGCATATGATTAATATTACATGCATCATGGGAAAGAACCTGGACAGTGAACAAGTCTTATAACCAAAGCTTATCAGTCAGAATAAAGAATCACCCATACTCCACCCATGGCAAACAACTCGCCTTCCTCTTGGACCTGCAGAAGGAAGCAAGCCCTGGCAGCAAGCAGTAGCTCAGAAGCACTGTGGCTCAGGTAGACCACTGCTCCCTTGCAGCAAATTTGTCCTATATTTAAACTTTATCTTTAAATAAGAACCTTTGTTGTTCATGTATATTTCTTCAGTTCTTTGAACAAGATACAAGCAACCTGGGGTATCTGGTCCCAGACAGTGACCACTGGCAACATTTGGGATGAGCCTTAAATACTAGATATCCACGTAGGCAGTTTAGACGACCTAGATGCTGATGCCCACAGAAAAATAAGAGAAACCCTATATAAACAAAATCTTTGCATTCTCTGTGCTCCGTTAGGCTGAACAATGATGGAGGGTTCTGCAGAGTTAACATTTAAACTAGAATTGGGACAGCAAACTTTAAGTGATGAGAATTAGGCCAAATGTGGTTCAGAAGCTTTAGTCCAACATCTGTGAAAAAGGTTGTTATTAATATGACGGTTGGTGAACTACGAAAGCTCTCGAACCCGTGTTACTCGAGAAAAATGGCAGAATGCTTCAGTATCAGGGTTTATAACTCAATGCGAAGACATAGAATCAGTGGTGGGAGAAAGATATAGATAGAAGAAGAGGGTTTTCTGGTATGAAGTTAAGTTTCGTTCTGAATATGCACATATCCCTCTACTTTGACGGGCACTAACACTTTATATATATTAATAAAATGGTATAAGTATTGAATCTGGAAAGAAGGACCTGGTAAAAAGCAGTGATCAGCACTCAGGGACTTAGATTCTTTTGGGAATGAGGGGTTTCTTTATCTATTCTTCAGTTGAGGGGCATCTAGGTTGTTTCCAGTTTCTGTCTATTACAAATAATGCTGCTATGAACATAGTTGAAGAAATATCCTTGTAGTATGATTGACAATCCTTTGGGTATATGCCCAAGAGTGGTATTGCTGTGTCCTGAGGTAGGTTGATTCCCAATTTTCTGAGAAACCACCATATTGATTTCCAGAGTGGCTGTACAAGTTTGCATTACCACCAGCAATGGATAAATATTCCCTTTACTCCACATCCTCTCCAGCATAATTTATCGTTGCTGTTTTTGATCTTAAACATTCTGACTGATTTAAGATGGTATTTCAGAGTCGTTTTGATTTCCATTTCCTTGGTAGCTAAGGATGTTGAACATTTTTCCTTAAGTGTCTTTTGGCCATTTTAGATTCTTCTGTTGAGAATTCTCTGTTTAGTTCTATATCCCAATTTTTAATTGGATTATGTGGAATTTTGATGTCTAATTTCTTGAATTATTTATATATTTTGAAGTTCAGTCCCTTCTCTGATGTGGGGTTGTTGAAGATCTTTTCCCATTGAGTAAGCTGTCTTTTGTCTTATTGACTGTGTCCTTTGCTTTACAGAATCTTCTCAGTTTCAAGAGGTTTCATTTATTTATTGTTGCTTTCAGTGTCTGTGCTACTAGTGTTATATTTAAAAACTGGTCTCCTGTGCCCATGCATTGAAGGCTACTTACCACTTTCTCTCCTATCAGGTTCAGTGTGGTCAGATTTATGATGAGGTTTTTAATCCATTTGGACTTGACTTTTGTGTGTGGGGATAGATATGGATCTATTTGCATTATTCTTCATGTTGACATCCAGTTATGCCAGCACCATTTGTTGAGGATGCTTTCTTTTTTCCATTGTATAATTTTAGATTTTGTCAAAAGTCAAGTGTTCATAGGTGTGTGGATTAGTATCTGGGCCTTTGATTTGATTCCATTTGTCCACCTGTCTGTTTTTATGCCAAAAACCAAGCAGTTTTCATACTGTATCTCTATAATAGAGCTTGATGTCAGGGATAGTGATGCTTCTAGAAATTCCTTTATTGTACAGGATTGTTATGGCTATTGTGGGTTTTTTTGTTTTTGCAAATTAAGTTGTTTATTGCTCTTTCAAGGCCTATGAAGAATTGTGTTGGGATTTTGATGGGGATTGCATTGAATCTATAGATTGATTTTGGTAGGATTGCCATTTTTATTATGTTGATCCTACCTGTCCAAGAGCATAAGAGATCTTCCCATTTTCTGGCACATTCTTCAGTTTTTATCTTCAAAGGCTTAGTGTTTTTATTGAACAGGTCTTTCATTTCTTTGGTTAGTGTTACCCCCAAGATATTTTATGGTTTTTGTGGCAGTTGTAAAGGGTGTTGTTTCTCTGATTTCTTTCTCAGCTTCTTTATCATTTGTGTATAGGAGGGCTACTGATTTTTTTTGAGTTGGTATTGTATCTTGTCACATTACTAAAAGTATTTATTTGCTGTATGAGTGAGTTCCCTGGTAGAGTTTTTGGGGTCACTTAAGTATACTGTCATATCATCTGCAAATAGTGGAAGTTGGGTATATTCCCAAGAGTGGCATTGCTGGATCCTGAGGTAGGTTGACTCTCAGTTTCCTGAGAAACCACCCCACTGATTTCCAAAGTGGTTGCACAAGTTTGCATTCCCACCAGCAATGGATGAGTGTTTCCCTTACTCCACATCCTCTCCAGCATAGGTTATCATTGGTGTTTTTAATTTTAGCCATTCTGACAGGTGTAAGCTAGTATTTCAAAGTTGTTTTGATTTGCATTTCCCTGGTTGCTAAGGAAGTTGAACATGACCTTAAATATCTTTTGGTCATTTGAACTTCTTCTGTTGAGAATTCTCTGTTCAGTTCAGTACCCCATTTTTTAATTGGGGTATTTAGAATTTTAATGTCTAGTTTATTGAGTTCTTTCTATATTTTGGAGATCAGGCCAACAGATAACATCAAATTAAATGGAGAGAAACTTAAAGCCATTCCACTAAAATCAGGAACAAGACAAGGCTGTCCATTCTCTCCATACCTCTTCAATATAGTGCTTGAAGTTCTAGAAATAGCAATAAGACAGCATAAAGAGATCAAGGGGATTTGAATTGGAAAGGAAGAAGTTAAACTTTTGTTATTTGCAGATGATATGATAGTGTACATACGTGACCCCAAAACTGTACCAAAGAACTCCTACAGCTGATAAATCCCTTCCGTAATGTGGCATGATACATGGTCAACTCAAAAAAATCAGTAGCCCTCCTATACACAAAGAATAAAGAAGCGGAGAGAGAAATCAGAGAAACATCACCTTTCACGATAGCCACAAATAGCATAAAGTATCTTGAAGAAACACTAACCAAGGAACTGGAAGATCTATTTTACAAGAACTTTAAGTCTTTGAAGAAAGAAATTGAGGAGGATACCAGAAAATGGAAGGATCTCTGATGCTCCTCAATTGGTAGGATTAATATAGTAAAAATGGCAATTCTACCAAAGGCAATCTATAGATTCAATTCAATCCCCATCAAAATCCCAACAAAATTCTTCACAAACCTTGAGAGAACAATAATCAACTTTATATGGAAAAACAAAAAAACCCAGGATAGCCAAAACAAGCCTGTACAATAAAGGAACTTCAGGAGGCATTACCATCCCTGACTTCAAACTCTATTACAGAGCTACAGTAATGAAAACAGCTTGGTATTAGCATAAAAACAGAGACATTGACCAATGGAATCAAATCGAAGACCCAAATATCAATCCACAAACCCATGAACACCTGATTTCGACAAAGGAGCTAAAATTATACAATGGAAGAAAGAAAGTATCTTTAACAAATGGTGCTGGCATAACTGGATGTCAACCTGTAGTAGAATGAAAATAGATCCTTACCTATCACCATGCACAAAACTCAAGTCCAAATGGATTAAAGACATCAATATAAATCTGACCACACTGAACCTGATAGAAGAGAAAGTGGGAAGTAGTCTGCAACACATGGGCACAGGAGACCACTTCCTATGTATAACCCCAGTAGCACAGACAATAAGAGCAACAATGAATAAATGGGACCTCCTGAAACTGAGAAGCTTCTGTAAAGCAAAGGACACTGTCATTAAGACAAAAAGGCAACCTATTGAATGGGGGAAGATCTTCACCAACCCCACATCAACCCAACTTTAAAAGTCTCTTTAGTCTATCACAGTCTTAACACTTTGAAAGTCCAATGTTCAAAGTTAAAACTCTGTTCTGAGACTCATGCCAATCTCTTAACCACAATCCCTATAAAATCAAAAAGCACATTACATGCTTTCAACATATAGAATGGCACAAAATATAAATTGTCATTCTAAAAGGTAGGAAAAGGATCATGGTGAGGAAATACTGCACCAAAGCAAGACCAAAAACCAGCAGGGCAAACTCAAAACTTTGCACCTCCATTTCTGGTGTCAAAGTGCTCTTTATACTTACAAATCCTTTCAGCTTTGTTGGCTGCAACACACATCCCTTTCTTAGGCTGGTTCCACACCCTGTTAGCAGCTTTCCTTAGCAGGAATCTCAGGACTCTGGCATCTACAACATCTTAGAATATCCAACAAAATTCAGTTTTCACTTTCACAAGTTCACACGGTGGTGTCTCTGGACCTTCATGCTGGGATACTCTTGTCATACACAAGACCTCAGAAGCTTTCCTCAGCATCAGAGGGAGATTACACAATGTCTTTCTTATATTCTTGACCCTAAAACCAGAAATAAATGGCCAAAGCTGCCAAGTTCTGCTCTTTTCTGATGCTGAAACTTGGCCTACTCCTTCAATTACCTTTGCACCAGATTTCTGGTTTTGATGATTTTATTCACTTCTTAAACTTTTCTTAAATTCCTTTCTACAAGTTGGAAGCTTAGCTGGGTGGTCTTGCCCAGCTCTTTATTCCATTTAGCACCAAGCTTTTCTTTAAACATTTTATCTCCTTGAGCACTGGTCTTAGCTCTATTGTACTTCCTGATGAGCCTTTTCTCCTCAAACTGTTTGTGTTTTACCTTGCTTATTTTGCTCATTTTCATTATAGATCTACATAAGAGTGAGTACTAATAAACACATGACACAATCAATACTAAGCTGTCTTGAAATATGGACTGCCAATGCTATTAATAAAAGAACTCCTCAATTTAGCCCCAGACAGATTTTTTTTGACAAGGGTAGAAAATAGCCATATTCCTTAACAAAAATATCACTAGAATGTTCTCTAAGCCACTTACTAATATTTTCCTTCTCAGCAACCTCTTGATCCAGTGATTATAGTCCACATTACTATCAGTACTACCACTCTTACTAGTATGGCCCATTAAACCCCACTTAAAGTGTTCAACTGCTTTTCTAATCTACCCTCAAAGTCCACATCCTGCCAACAAGCACCATGGTCGGGACTGTCACTGTGATTCCACACTCCCTGGTACCAACTTATCTCTTAGTCAGTGTTCTATTGCTGTGAAGAGACACCATGACCATAGCACGGAACTCTTATAAAGGAAAAGTTTTAATTGATACTTGCTCACAGTTTCAGAGGTTTAGTCCATTGTCATCATAGTAGGGAGCACAGTGTCACAAAGGCAAACATGGTGCTGGAGAAGTAGCTGAGAGTTCTACATCTGAATCCACAGGCAGTAGGAAGAAAGAGAGTTCCTGGGCTTGGAATGGACTTTTTGATACCTTAAAGTGCACTCCCACTGACATACTTCCTCCAGCAATGTCATGCCTTCTAATCCTTCTGACTCTATCTATCAAAGAGTCCATTACCTAATGACTAAGCATTCAATGATATGACCCAGTGGGGCCATTCTTATTATTCAAACCACCACACCTAGTGCAGGCATTCATAACTGCTGTTAGTATTTTATTGTAGTGGCTTATTATGCCATTTTTATATCCAAAAGATGATATTTTACACTCCTCCATATTTTCTGGCTCTTATGTTCTTTCAGTCCCTGCTTATTTTTTCTTCAATTTTCTCTGAGCCTTAGTGACTATAGCAATGTCTTTCATAGGTACTATTTTCTAGTACTCATTTACCACTTATTTTCAACATCTTGTGAAGCCTCTGCATCTACCACCATTTACTAAAAATGGTGGTTTTTTTCAATTAAGAATGAAAGTAGCACTTATTGATGGGTATTAACAAAAATATTTAAAAGGTAGTTTGACACTATTCAAGCTAGCTAAACAATGTTTCTTAGTTACCACCTAAGGTCTGTGGTCTCCCTTACTCTTAAATTTGTCAACAAAGTTTATAGTATCTGGTGTAGATTCCTTCCTGTGTAGTGGGCCTCTAAGCCAATCAGAGAAGTGTTGGTTACCCAATAACAAGAATGTCATAACTGTACAGGCAAGCACATCTTTCCTGTGAGGATCCTTCTGTAGTTCATAAAGTTCCCAGCTGGGTAAGACTCTTTGTGTCTTTTCTTTCCCAATACAGCATAGAATTTTTGAGGTTGCTCATAAGAATTTACAACCTTAATCCCTGCCTTCATATGTTTGTTGTTCCTTTTACCCCTGCAAGACACATGAAAACCATGTAGAAATATTTCTTTATTGACTTCTTTAAGTGTTTACCCACCTCTGAGTACAGTACTTTATTTATGTTTACCTCCATATTGAAGCAGCTTATGCAAAATTCATCTAGAACATAACTGAGTTCCCCTCTAATGGCTCCTTTCATTGTCATTCTAACATGCTGTAGAGAAAATTTGTTCTCTGTGGAGAGAAAATTGATTTCAGGTGACTCCAGTTAACTTTTCATTTTGGTCTTTCCCAGAGTGCTTTGAAAGACAGTTCCAGTTACATACATACACAAGGGATGCAGGATGTTCTGACAGCACAAGAGCTCACCTTCAAGTTATTACAGATGAATGCTTGAGGTGAATGATTCTTGAAATACATGTTTGCTCTTTCAATTCTTTACCTGATTAGGGGCGCCAATGTTTTTTGACTCATTCCTTGGTCTTCTCCTTGAAGATTAACTTGAAATCTCAGATCCACAGTAAATCATCAGTTTTCCTGCCCTATTCTATTGTCCCCTGAAATTAATTGTCTGGTTCTGGTTATCAAGTGGATATAAGAGGAACTTCCATGGGGTCTAGAAGTAAACAGAAAAGCAACAACACTTAGTGGGTGAAGATCATCTGGGCTAAATGTAGTGACTAAAAGGATGCTGAGCTGCCGGGGAGCTTCAGATTATCTATTTTGTTGTAGGTCTCCTCCATGACTGTTTATTTTCTAGATTGGTGGTGGCCCCTGTCTCACCTCTAGACACCTGACAGAAACTGACAGAGACACAGTGGGCATGAACATAGTTAGTCTCTCAGGTTGATTAGTTGTTAACTTTCTGATCCTCTAAGTCTGTCTAGACATTCACTTTCCCAGCCTTTGTCATAATTGAATTATGTCAAAGTGCTTAATGACCCATATCCTATAACAAATACTGGTCTGGTTTCCATGAATATTTATAGCTGTGTATCTTGGTCAGTGTTCTATTGCTGTGAAGAGACACCATGACCATGGCAACTCTTACAAAGGAAAGCAATTAACTGATGCCTGCTTACAGTTAGAGAAGTTAGTCCTTTAGCAACATTGTGGGAAGCATGACAGCATGTAGGCAGGCATGGTGTTGAAGAAGAAGCCAAGAGTTCTACATCCAGCTCCACAGGCAGCAGGAAGAAAAAGATCTCTGGGCTTCTGAAAACCCAAAGCCCGTTCCCCATGACAAACTTAGTGTAGGAGGTACTTTTGTTTATGTGTTGCTTTTTTTTTTAATGAATAAAGAAACTACCTTGGCCTGTTGATAAGGCAGAACTTAGAGAGGAGGGAAAAACTGCTCTGAATGCTGGGAGAAGGAAGACAGAGAGAGAGAAGCCATTGAGCCGCCAGAGACAGACATGATGAACTTTGCTGGTAGGCCACGGCCTCATGGTGATGCATAGATTACTAGAAATGGGTTAAATTAAGGTGTAAGACTTAGCTAATAAGAAGCTAGAGCTAATGGGCCAAGCAGTGTTTTAAATAATATGGTTTTTCTGTGATAATTTTGGGCTAAGTGGCTGGGAACAGGCAAGCGGCTATCTCCTCCAACAGATTGGCACCAATGTGGTAAACTAAAATCTACTTGGAAACCTAAGAGAGCTTAGTTTTAGACACAAAAACTACAGAGTTTAACACAGCTTCTTGCTGTTTACTGGAGGCTTGGTGCAGCTCCCTTGAGAGGTTTTTCCTGATTCAGCAGTAGGTAGCAGAAAAAAAAAGCCTCAGCCATTTTGAAATCCCGGCTTTCAGGGCCATGCTGCCAATGTGACCTTTAGCTCTTTTGGGAGATTAAATATTTGGATGAGGTTTGTGAGCAGCGTACTGCAGCTTGCTTGATGGCAATGCGGACTGGTTGTGTGCCTGGGAAGGAGCAGTGTGTGTGGCTCTCGGGAGCAGTGAGCCGCTCCCCCATTTTGGAATAGGCATGGCAAGCATGTAATACTGTATGTACCCTAGTAATGTTGCAGCTTAGATTCTTAAGTGCTTAGCATTTTAAGAAGTGCTTCTGGTCACAAAATAATTACAGATATGCAATGAAGACAAACCCAGATTTTAAAAAGGCCTATAAATGGGTCACAGTGTTGAATAAATTTATGTATGCTTGGGAGAGAGAAGAAAAAGATATAGTTATAAAAAAAGTAAGTTTTTTTTTAAAGGTAAAGTCTTTAAAGAGACAGAGTATAGAAAAAAGTAAGCCACGTAAAGAAGGAAAATTCACAGAGAATCTGGGTTATGTATATTATTGTATAATCTTTGAACTTTTTGACTGTAAATGAGCTAAGTACAGAGAGACATTTCATTGTATGGGCTGCTAAGCTAAACCACCATGTATATTATAAAGGCATAATGACTTCCAAATTTGGGTCTAAGGATGTTGCTTTGGAAATGAGGTTCTTCCCTTGTTTCCACAGAGGATGAAGACCTGTGGATTTGGTTTGATAGAGCATGATCCCCTGAAAGGTCGCCATGAACACCCTCAAAAAATTACTTTGCCCCACTGCTGACTGAGATGAACCTAGCACACAGGATACACCATGAGAGACCTGACCAACAGTGCCCCCAAACAGTAGGGAAGTATTATGGACAAAAATATGCCCATATTCCCAAATATTGTTTGTAAATGCTTCTTTACATTTAAAAGGGAATATGATATAGATATGAGTAATTTGCATTGGTATGGATCTTTGTTTATTGATACATATTTAAGGTCAATTTTGTTACATGTATATGTATTTCTGATCTTGATTAAGGTATTGTGTTCATGTAGCTCATTTAAAAATGTAATATATAATTAAGAAATATAAGTTAATAGATAATCATCTATAATAGTCAAGCTTGTAGTCATGTTAGTTAGACTTTCTAGATGTATAGAGATATATTTCAGTTAGATAGGTATTCTTCAAATCTTTCAGAGACCTTCAGAATATATGGCATTTAAAATGTTTCAGTAACTTATGACTTTTCATGACAATGAGACATGTCTGCTCCTGGTAGCACCAATTACTTTGAGAGGAAGATGAGCATCAAAGAGGCTCCTTATGGTATTTGCTAGCCATTTGGGCAAGAAACTGCTCCAGCCTGGACTGCTGAACTGGATATGTAGGACCCACAGAGAAATAACTGCTGAACTTGCCTAAAGGTGAAACAATCCTTTGGGATTCCTGCATCATGAAAGAATCTGCTAGATATTCTGAAGGACACAGAAGACAGTAACTGAAATTACCTTCTTCATGGAAAAGTTTGCCGGATACTATAGACATGTAGGCTGAAGATGGATGCCCCAATAGTACAGAAAATCTTTGGGTGACTATCCAGGAAGAGAGGTGCCTCTGTCAATTCTAGAGTTTTAGATGTTGCTTGCAATGTACTTCCTGTTTACTTAGGTAATATTATATACTTCTGGAGTCTTTGATGGAGTTGAAGAATTTATACTTATAGTTTTCCTTAGTTATGATAAAAGATAAAGTAGATATAAATATTGTAACTTTAATTCTTGTTTGATACCTGTTTTGTTATATGTAATTCTACTATGTTAAATTTAAAGCCTTCCTTTTTGTTTAAACAGAAAAGGGGAAATGGTGTGGGAGGTCCTTCTGTCTATGTGTTGCTTTTATTGGTTAATGAATAAAGAAACTGCCTTGGCCTGGTCGGGGAAAACTGGATTGAATGCTGGGAGGAGGAAGGTGGAGAGAGAGAAGCCATTGAGCCGCCAGAGATAGATATGCTGAAACTTTGCTGGTAGGCCATGACCTCATGGTGATGCACAGATTACTAGAAATGGGTTAAATTAAGATGTAAGAGTTAGCCAATAAGAAGCTAGAGCTAATGGCCCAAGCAGTGATTTCAATAATATGGTTTTTGTGTGATTATTTCATGGCTAAGTGACAGGGAACAACCAAGCAGCTCTCTCCTCCAACACACACTTTCTCCAATAAGGCAACACCCACTTTAACAAGGTCACATCTTCTAACCTCATATGGCACCACTCTCCAAAGCATTCAAATATTTGAGTCTATGGATGGTGTTCCTATTTAAACCACCATGCCATGTTATCTGGCAATCAAGATAGGCCTTTAATATAGAAAAGAGTAGCAAATATTTGTTTGATATATCAAAGACCAACCAGGTTGTATAGCATTATTTTACTTACTGCAAAATTATAAAATCAGAAAAGATGAATTGGTTCTTCTCCAAAAGTGGGGCTTTTAGTATCAACTGTTCCATTCTATAACGTTCCTTCTTGGTTCATTTCACTCTTCTGCTTCCACTTGGCTCTTCACATCATGTGATGGGCACATTTACAGACTGCAAGCTTGGGGACCTCTGAGGTCTCACCCCTATGTTTCCCTCTAATTCTTATTTTGCATTATTTTTTTTTCTCCCTTGCACTGGGCTTGCAGAAATGACATGATCTTCACAAGGCGGGGTGGCACCCTGAAAGAACTGTTTCTGGGCTGTTGCCTTTAAAGATGCCTCTCTGAAATTGCTGAGAAAATGTGTGTAACCTTTATCCAGGCACACAATTCTCACTCTGTGACAACATGCAGCCATTCTCATTTAAACTTTTTTTGCAGAACAACTTGGTAGCATTCCACTTATTATGCATTTAATTGCCTTTTAATTGGTGCAGCTGTTTTCAACATGGTTGAAACACATTGGAACCATCTTCTTAGAACCCATTTTAGGCTCACTTCCTGCCCTGGATTTCATTATTGTTAAGTTGACACCCTATGCTTGGGTCCCCCAAGTTTAATCAAAGACTTGATGCCTAAAATAAAACATCTGAACACCCATAATTTTTATAGACAATGAGGAAAGAATGTTTTAATAACTGTAAGTAGATGGGCACAGGGGCATATGCTTGTAACCTTAGCTACTTAGGAAGCTGAGACAAGACAATGACAAGTTCAAGCCCCAATATGAATTAATTTAGCATGACCCTATTTCAATAAGATTAAAAGTTTAAAAAGACCATACTGCTGCATATGGTCATGTACTCCTTTAATCCCTGTACCTAGTAGGCAAGGAAGGCAAATCTCTGTGAGTCTGAGACCAGCCTGTTTTACATAGTGGTATTTAGACCAGAAAGAACCCCAAACTGAGACTCCATCTTATAAATAAATAAATAAATAAATAAATAGAAATGTAAAAGGCAGTACATGTGGTATAGTAATCTGTGTTTCGATCCCCAGTTTCTCCAGTTTCCTATTTCAAAGCTAAAAGTCATCTCAGGAACAAAAATGACCAGGAGGTCTTAGAGAACAGCAACTCAAATTTCAGTTCAAAACCCACCGTTACAAAGACTGAGGCAAGGGATTTACCTTTCTGGACAAACAAAGTTACCCTATAAAGTCCTGGATTTTAGATTTTGGTGTCTGTTTTAATATACAGGAGATATTCCTTCATGTCTTGTACTATATAGTGAAGACATATCAATAAAGTTGTATAGTCTTGAGGTTTTATGCTTGAATTATTTTCAGTTTTGTAACACACAGGCTATCCAGATGCTTGCTTTCTTATTTACTTACCCATTTTGCTGAAGCAGACAGGGGGAGGATAGGCTTAAGAGGTAATGGCCAGTAGAGTCTGAGTCTTAATGTTCATACTTGTGACCCTGTATTGATAATATCTAACTCGTAGCATTGTTCTGAGGGTAAAAACAAAGAAAAATGATCGTGGAAGTACTTTATAAGCTAAAGGAGATTACTTATACATCACCAGTCCTTAGGTTAATAAGAAATATGGATATTTTGTGGCAAGAAGAATTTTGAAAAAAATATAAATAAATTCATCAAAACACACAATTAGCTACTCAGTTACCCAGCTCATTCCTAGTTTTCAGTATCTGGAGTCCTTCCACAATCATTATTACCTCTAACTGGAGTGGAGATCAGGTGAGAAAAATCTAACCAGTTCAGTTCCCTAGTGGAGAGGGAGTTTGTTGAATTAATTTATTTTCTAAACAAGATAGAAAAGCTAAAATGTCACTTCTAAGTCACAGATTAGTCTACCTTGGATGTTAGAGGATGACACTCAAGTACTGAAGATTTAATCAAGTGGTAGCTGTTAAATTCTGCTACCACAGTTTAGATCTGTTAGCTTTGCCTTATAAGTAGAATATTGACATAACTTTAAGTATATTTTATGTGGCCATATATCAGGAGGATGTATAATTTCCCTGCCCCAATTAGTCAAGAATGCTAGAAACTACTTTGACTGTAACAGTATACATGGAATGTAGATTCCAATGGAATAATCATCTCTACAACTTTCAAGTGTGTTTTTGCTGACTGCTCACAGAAGAGTGTCTTCCATCCCTTGCTCTTTGCTTTGTGGATAGCTTTATGCAAACGTATTTGGAATGACCTTACATTCAATGACTGATCAGTGCTTGATACAAGGCTAATGTCATTTACCTGGATGAAAACGTCTCTAATGGCAGATCGGCTGAACTCTCAGCTTCACTTTCTTCTTTTCCCAATCCTTTATCACTCACTCCTGTAAATTGTTACTCATCTGAGTTGTCCCTGAGACCAAGGCCCAATCAACTACTGCTCGCAAATTGTTGTTTCTGACTCAGAATCTTCTCATGGAACCTTTCCATGACATTCGTGACATCAATGGCTTCTTGAGTTTCCTTTCCTTGGCGTAGAAAATATTTCCTTCTTGAAATAAAGCCCTGGAAATTTCTGCTGGAAAACAGTTTTAGCTGTCAGATTCTTTTGAAGAAAATTGTGCACCCTTTATAGGGCTTTTTCTAGCAGACACCTGTATCCAGTAGCTGATCAGCATGATGTAATGGCAATGCTGCCTCCTTTATACTTTGAAAATTCTGAAGGGGCTACCTCAGTTCCAGGATTCCATTTCTTTCCCTTCAGAAATATTTTTCTTTGCATATACTTTGTTATTTTTTGATAATTTCATATATGAGCACTGTATTTACATAATTTCCACCTACTCTCTCCCTCAACAACTCTTTCTGTGCCCCCAACTCACTTCCTCTCAAATTCATGACCTCTCCTTTTATTTTTACTGTTACATACATATCATGTATATATGTATGCTCCTGTGAAGTCCTTTTAGTGTTGCTGCTATATGTTTGTGTGTAGAGCATGAGATTGGATAACCTATCAGGGGCACATCCAATAGAATTATTCTTCCTTTCTTAGCATCAATTGATTGACTATAGCTCTTCATCTAGGTGTGAGGCCTCATCAGATTTTCCCCATCCATGCTGGTATGTCAACAGGCACTCTCATTGTGAAGGTCTTTTTATAGTGAAGACACTGACTCACAGCAGACATCCTGTGATTATTACAGTATTTCTACCCCTCTTTTACAATATTTCTAAGATTTGGATATAGAGGTTGTGTTATAGATTTATTTGGGATGTGTACCACACGGTTGTTCTCTACATTTTGATCAGTTGTGGATTCCTTTGATGAGATTTTTTGTTAGAAGGTTTTTATTTTCTTGATTTTGTTTACTGTGGGTCTTTTTAAGTCATGGTCTTCTCTTGGTTCAACTTTGGTGGTTTTGATGATTTTAGAAACTTATCCATTTCTTTTAGATTTTCTAACTTAAAGGAGCATGTAATGAGCCTTTTTCTGTCCCATCAGCCAGTTCCAAAATAATGACATGGAGACTTCTTATTAATTATGAAAGTGGACGTATAGCTTAGGATTGTACTTAACTAGCTTTTATAACTTAAACCCATTTTATAGTAATCTACCTTCTGCCACATGACTTTTCCCTTCCCTTAGTACAGAACGTCTGATTTGCTCTGAGTCTTCTGGTAAAATCCCTGTGCCTTGATTTCTCCTCTTCTTCTCTCTCCCTGAAAATCCTGCCTATCCTCTCCTTCCTAGCTATTAGCCATTCAGCTCTCTATTAAGCTAATCAGAAGGTGCCTTGGCAAAAACCCCTCTTCCCAGTGTACAAATATTCTGCGGGAGGAGTGGAAGTTTTTTAAAGTATTTATGGATAATATTTTCAATTTCTTTTATTGTAATGTTTTGCTGTTCATTCCTGATTCTGTAAATTTGAGTCATTCTTTCTTTTGGTTAGTTGGGGTCTATTAAACTATGTACTTCTGCCCTTATTTCATTAATTCCTGCTCTGATTTTTATGAATTCTTGTTATCTACTGAATTTGAGACTGTGTCGTTTTGTTTTTTTCAAATTCTTAGGTTGTGTCATTAAGTCATTTATTTGTGCTCTTTCTGATTTTTATTTATTTTTGTTTGTTTGTTTGGTTTTTTCGAGACAAGGTTTCTCTGTAGCTTTGGAGCTTGTCCTGGAACTAACTCTTGTAGACCACACTGGCTTTGAACTCAAATAGATTCCCCTGCCTCTGGCTTCTGAGTGCTGAGATTAAAGGCATGGGCCACCACTGCCCAGCTTCTTTCTGATATTTTTTGAATGTTGGTGCTTACTTTTGTTGTGTTCTCCTATTATTTTTATTTAATTCCAGGAATTATTTTTATTTCTGTTTTCACCTGTTAATTGTTTAGTAATGAGCCAGTAATGAGTTGTTTAATCTCCATGTGTTGTGTATTTACTAGAGACTCATTTGGTGTTAATTTTACACTTTATTGCATTGTAGATTGTGCATGGAGGTATTTCAATTTATCTTAATTTGTTAAGATTTGTTTTATATCCTAATTTTATTTTATCATATTTTAGAGATGCTTTCATGTGCTGCTGAGTAGAATGTATAATTGTTTGGTGTTTGAAAATAGCCTGTAAATATCTATTAGGTTCTTTTGGTATATGGTATCATTTAATTCTCATGCTTTTATGTTTATTTTTGTCCAGATAACCAATCTATCAGAAGAAGTGGGATAAGTTAATCTGTGTCTTTAAGTCCATTCATATGCTTTTAATGAAGTTGGGCATGCTAGAAGTTGGTGTATATATATATTTAGGATTGCAATGCCTTCTTGATTAATCAGTCCCTTGTTTAGAATGAAGTTTCTTTCTTTACCTCTTTTCATTTGCTTTATTGAAGTGTACTTTGTCAGATACTATAGGATCACAGTGACTTTGTCTTCTGGTCCTTTTGCTCAGAATGTTTTCCCCCATATTTTCACTTTCAGGTGATAGCTATCTTTGAAGGTAAGTTGAATTTCTTATAGATACCAGCTATGTTGATTTTTGCTTCTTAGTCCCTTCACAAACCTTTGCCTTTTGATTGTAATGTTGAGGCCAATCCTATTATTGTTATTATTCAAGAATGTGTGTTAATTGTTGCCTTTTTTGGATCTTTGTGCTGATGATTCTATTTTATACCTATTTATTTTGTTTTTTTAGGTGCTTGGCCATGTGTATTCCCCTCTTCAGTCTGAAGTATTGCTTCTAGTATTCTCTGTAAGACTGGTTTGCTGAGGTGACTATGAATTATTTTAGGCTATTTACATCATAGAAATTTTTTCTCTCTTCTTTATCTATGGCAGAAATTTTGCTGGGTATGATAGGTCTAGGTTGGCATTCCTGGTCTGTTAGATTATGGAGCACATTGTTCCAAGATCTTCTGGCTTTCAAAGTTTCCATTGAGAAATTTACTGTTATTCTGATGAGTTTTCCTTTATAAATGACTTGTGTTTTTTTCTTTTTTTAACTTTCAATACTCTTTACATGTTCTGTATATTTAGTGTTTTAATTTTAATATATTTTGGAGAGTTTCTAGTCTGGTCTTGTTTTTTAGGTATTATGTGTGCTTCTTGTATCTGTACATTTATGCTTTCCTTAGTTTGGGGAAGACTTTTTTTTCTGTGGTCTTGTTGAATGTCTATTCTATTTCATTATCCTGACATTGTTCTCTTTCTTCTATACCTGTAATTAGAAGAGTTGGTCTTTTTAAAAGTTGAAAATAGATTCTTCTCTCAAATCATATGTCTTGACTATAGTTTTTCCTTCCTCTGCATCTACCAGTTCTTCCCCTAATTTCCCTTCCCTTCAGATTTACTCCCTTTCTCTCTCTCATTAGCAAAGAACAGGCTTCTATTAAATAACAACCAATCATGACAAAATAAAAAATAATAAGATGAGGCAAAATCTTTTGTGTTGAAGTTGGACACAGCTACCAAACAGGAGGAAAAGAGTCCCAAGAGCAGGCAGTAGAGTCAGAGACCCAGTCATTTTCATAAAAGCACTTGGCTGATAGTATAATGTATATGCAGAGGACCTGGGAAAGACCCACGCAGGCCCTGTGCTTCCTGCTCCATTCTCTCTGAGCTCATATATGCCTTGCTTAGTTGACTTGGGTCTCTGTATCTATTCTTATCTGCTGCCAGAGGAAGCCTCTCTGATGATGACTGGGTTAGGCATTGACCTATGAGTATCACAAAATATCATTAGTAATCATTTTATTGATTTTTTTATTTTTAGATCAGTTGTGTTATCTTTTATGCTAGGTCTCTGAACTATTTAATCTCCTGTTCTTTGTTACCCAAGCAATATTGGGTAGGGATCCCTTCTCATAGAGTGGCCCTTAAGTCAAATGACACAGAGGTTGGTTACTCCCACAAGTTCTGTGCTACCATTGCCCTAACATTTTTCAGGAAGGACAGGTAGTAGATCAAAGGTAGCTGAATTGGTGTTTCTATTTCTCTTTTGGTAGCCTGCAGAGAAATTTCTTGCACCAAAAGACACTAGAACATAGGATGAATGCTTCATCTAAGTATTATTTCTAATTCTCCATGTTCAAGAAGTTGTGTGGATGTTGTCCTTGGCAATGGCACCCTGATGCCAGTTTTCAGAGAGCAAACTCTTTGCCTTAGCACTTTCTTGGGTTATTTGGGGATTTCCAAGGGTACCCATTGGCCAACAACTCAATTGAATGTAGCCGAATTCCTCCACAGGAAGCCTTGCCTGGCTATAAAAAATGGCCAGATGAGACTCTTTGTTCCTCATTCCTATGAATCTTCATTAGGATCAATTTCATAGATTCCAGAAAGTTTCTATTGCATTAGGTTTCCATACTGCCTTCCCCCATGTTGGAGGAGGCCACTAGTTAGTTCCCTTCTGCTTAGCCCCAAAATAATCACACAGAAACTGTATCAATTAAATCACTGCTTGGCCCGTTAGCTCTAGCTTCTTATTGGCTAACTCTTACATATTAATTTAACCCATCTCCATTAATCTGTGTATTGTCACAAGGTCGTGGCTTACCAGCAAAATTTCTGCGTCTGTCTCTGGAAGGGCTACATGGCTTCTCTTTGACTCTGCCTCCTTTCTCTCAGCATTCAGTTTAGTTTTCTCTGCCTAGTTATGTTCAACCCTATCAGGACAAGCCAGTTTCTTTATTAACCAATTGTATTCACAGCATATAGAGGGGAATCCCACATCACCCCCAATTTCAGCTGTCATTTCCTGCACTGTCTCCCCTAATCCCATTCCTGACCAGATCCCTCCTCCCATGCTGACCTGTCCCCAGTTCACCTGTAAAATCTATTCTACTTCTCTTTCGCTGGGAGATTATGCATTTTCCCTAGACTCCCCCCCCACTTTACCTAACCTCTCCCAGTCTGTGTACGGTAGCTTGGTTATCATTTATTTGATGGCTAATACCATATTTTTCTTTCTTGGTCTGGGTTATCTCACTTAGGATTGCTTTTTCTAGTTCTATACATTTGCCTTCAAATTTCCTGATGTCATTGTTTTAAACAGCTGAGCAATACTCCATTGTGTACTTGTACCATATTTGTTTATTCATTCTTCTGTGAGGGACACCTAGGTTGTTTCCAACCTTTGGATATTATGAATAAAGCAACAAAGGACACAACTAAACAAGGGTCCTTATTGTAGGATGTGGTGTCCTTTGGATATATAACCAAGAGTAGTACAGGCAGATCTTGAGGTAGATCAATTCTCAATTTTCTGAGGCATTCCCATAATGGCTGTACAAGTTTGCACTCCCACCAGCAATGGAGGAGTGTTCCTCTTGTTCCATATCCTCACCAGCATGAGCTGCCATTTGTGCTTTTGGTCTTAGTCATTCTGAAAAGTGTTAAGATTGAATCTCAAAGTAATTTCAATTTGCATTTCCCTGATGGTTAAAGATGTTGAACATTTATTTAAGTGTTTTTCAGCCATTTGAGATTCCTCTACTGATTATTCTCTGTTTAGATCTGTACCTGATTTTAAAATTGTATTATTTGGTGTTTGTTATTTGATATGTAGTTTCTTGAGTTCTTTATACAGTTTTGGATATTAGTCCTCTTTCAGAAGTGGAATTGGTTTAAAAAATCTTTTTTTTTCCCATTCTATAGGCTACGACTTTGAATGACAGTGTCCTTTGACTTACAGAAGCTTTTTTGTTCAGTTTTGTGAGGTCCCATTAATGAATTGTGATCTTCCTGCTTGAGCTATGGATATTCTGTTATTCTGTTCAGAGTGTCATCTCCTATTCCAATGTGTTCAAGGCTATTCCTATTTTCTCTTCTATCAGGTTCAGTGTATCTGGTTTTATGGGAGAGTATACTTACCAAACTGGAACTCCTGAATTCTTACAACATTGATCTGTTACATTAGTGGTTCTTAGACTTCCTAAATTCTGCGGCCTTTAATAGAGTTCCTCATGTTGTGGTGACCCCCCCACCATAAAGTTATTTTCATCACTACATAAATATAATTTTGTCACTGTTATGAATTATAGCATAAATATCTGTGTTTTCCAGTGATCTTAGGTGACTCCTGTGAAAGGATTTTTCAACCCCCAAAGAGGTTGCTACTCACAGATTGAGATCTACTATACTAAACTCTCTCCTTCTAATTTCGGTTAATTTTCTTTTATTAATTTTTTATAGAACCCCATATTTTATGGAAGCAGTCACTTCCACAATAGTAAGTCTCCTTTTGTCTTTTAATGTTTATCCATATTTATCTATTGTATTTCACTACAGTGTGTGTCTTTTGGGTTGTTCAACCTGTTATCCCAGGGACAGAGAAAAGAATACTATGTATGCCATGCTTCCAAGATTTCAGTCCATCTGACGTCTTCTAGGAATATTTAATGTTCTTTACATTCCCATGTGTTAGCATATAGAATGAAGAAATGAAACACTAGTTTCTATCTTTCCTCCTTGGTGAATTTAAAATCTATCAGAGTTGTAGCTGAGAAACTTCAGGCAGGACTCCCTCAGGGATGTTAAATATACTCTTTTATTAATGATGTCTTCCTCCACAGCCTTCCAAAACTAATTGCCTACAAGGAGATCAGAGAAGATCACTCTTGGCTTTTAGGCCAGGGTTACAGTAAAGAAAGCATAGGCTCAAGGGCAGCCTCAATTTAATTTTTAATAAAGAGTTTTATTTAAGCATATTTGAATATAATTAATATTTATGTTTTTGTAATACAGTTTCCTAAGCCACTAAAAGTAAAAATTAATTACTGTGCTATGTGGTTGTTTCAGAAATTCTGTATGCACTAAATCAAAATGGTAAACTGCTATCATAAGATATATATATATATATCTTATGTGCTTGATTAATGTGAATCAAATCTCCAGGTTCCCAGCCACACCTGTGGAGGGTAATTTTGTTACTAAAGTTTTAAGACTGATGATTAAAGTGCTGAGCAAAGTGAAGCCACTTCTTATAGCCTAGTTTTAAGTGGTGATGTGTATGAACAATTTACTGGCCTTCTAGTTGCCAGGGTGTCCTTGTTGCATTACAGTTATTACTTTAATCTTTATATTATAATAGTTCTGAAAGTTACTTCATCTTCACTCTGAGAGTTACCTTCTTTATCTTTAATTATACTTTATTTTTATAACAACCCTGAAAGTTACCTTCTCACCATTTTATGGTGAAAAAGCTGAGGCTTAAACAGAGAGGTCTTCTACAGCCATTTTATGTGGGACAGCTGAGCTCAAAATACAAAACTCTCTTAACCTTGCATTCAGTGGCTTGAAATAAGCTTTGATTAAAAAGAATTCATGCCATAGAAATGGACACATGCTATAAATCAAGATTTATATTTTGAGATCCTCTTGTTAAGTACTTAGCAGCACACATCAACTTTTAAAAACTGCTCCCTGGGTTAGGATTCAAACACAGGGTGGACAGTCTCCATACTCTTTCCTGCGATCACTTGGGAAGAAGGGAGAGGCTGAGTGTCACAGCTCAGAACTTTCCTATGGCTATGATGCTCATTCTCTCCCCCAATTAAGTTCTGTTATTTGGAAGTAAAATTTAGCCAGGCATTATCCAGCATTCCCTTTACACAGTTTCAACTCTTGCCAAAGAGCAAAGTCAAGTGGCAAAACCATCAGAGGAAAATGAGACGAAGAAAATTTGACTCCTGTTTCTTCAGAATCCATGAGTAAATTCAAAGGATGATGCTTTGAGAAAGACCCACTGAAATGCTCTTTTGTTTGTAGTGAAGAGGAGGAGCCCATGGAAGCATGAGTCCACACTATCTAATTACAAGAGATGGAGTTTAATCTCTGGGCCAGGTGTCCATCTGTTTCTCATTTCTAATAAATTAGTTGAGTTAAAAGTGAGAGCATCATAAACCCAGAAAAAACCCAGTGATGCACTGCATTTCTGAGACAGGATTAATACAAGAAAAGACCTTCATAGCAGCATAGCCCAAATGTCTTACTAAGCCTGGAGTGGACTAGAGTCAGATATTGAGAAAATAAATAAATAGATAAACCAATTTTTAATGACACTGGAATATCCCCCTGGGAGTGAGGATATTTCAAACATTGGACAACATTTAATTTTGTGGGTATTTTACAGCCCTTTCCTTTGTGTATTAGTTCTGGGTTTACTAATTAATTGTTTGAGGATAAAAGTGCTACTTTCGTTTATACTAATAAGTGATTTTTAAGTCATTGACTACACAAAGACACAGAAACTGACCTATTTTGTACTAATAAAGTTTCTGCATGCCGTGCAATAACGAATTTAAAAAACAGGTGATGTGTTAAGTTCTTCTGAATATGTGTTGCTTTTCTTGGTTAATGAAGAAAGCTGTTTCAGCCAGTGGCTTAGCAGAATAGAGCTAGGTGGTAAAACTAAACTGAATGCTGGGAAAAAGAAGGTGGAGTCAGAGATGTCATGTAGCTGCAGGAGAAGACAGACGCCAGAACTTTGCAAGGTAAGCCACTGCCATGTAGCGATACACAAATTAATAGAAATGGGTTAATTTAAGAATAAGAGCTAGCTAGCAATATGCCTAAGTGATGGGCCAAGCAGTGTTTTAATTAATACAGTTTGAGTGATTATTTCGGGAGTCTAGCCATCTGGGAAACAAACAAGCAGCCTCCTTGAACAAATAGGTATGTCTATGAGCATCTTTATTTCTTAATTTTTTGAGTAAATCTCAGAGTTTTGAAATGCTGCTAGTACTCTGAGGTAGTCTCACATTTCATGAGCCAAACTTGACCTGGGCCCATCCAGCTCTCCATTGAAGAGTTAGAACCTAGGAAAATGCATCCCTTTTACTATATCTCATGTTCATTTCCCACCCTCAGTGCTCCAACATCACAGGAAGAAGCCATGACTTACCCTGGTTCGTCCAGGATACCTGAGTGGGTTTGACCACTGTGCAGGAAATACTTTCTTGCCAGAATTTGCTGTAATTTGTTTTTGTAATAATTGACATTCTCACTGGGCTAAGATGAACTCTTTATATAACTGTAATTTGGATTTCTCTGATGTCTAATGAGGTTGTACATTTTTGCTCTTGAGAACTGCCTGCTCATTTCTTTAGTGTACTTACAGATTGGGTTTAGTTTCTGGTTGTTTAGTATTGTCTAGTTCTTTGTTGTCTATTTTAGATATTAATTCCCAGTCAGATGTATAGCTTTTTTCTCCCTCTAAGCAGACTGTTAACTTGATTAACTGTTTTGTTTGCTGTGAAGAAATATTTTAATGTCGTGTATTCAGTTGTTGTTGGCCTTCTGTCCTGAACAACTGGGATCTGGTTCAGAAAGTCCTTTCACACACCTGTGTCATAAAATGTGTTCATTACATTTTCTCTAATAACTTCAGAGTTTTTGGGTCTTATATTTAACTATTTGGATCTGTTTCACTGCAGGATGAGAGTTAGGGATTTAGTTACATTCTTTCACATCTAAATATGCAGTTTTCTTAGCATTATTTGTTGAAAAGGTTGTATTTTTGCCAACACGTAATTTTGGCATCTTGTCAAAAATCAAGTAGTTACAATTGTGTGCCCTTATATCTGAGTACTCTGTTTTATTATGCTGACCTACATGTGTATTTTTATTCCAATACGGTCTTAGTTAGAGTTTCTATTGCTGCAATGAAACACCATGACTGAAAAGCAAGTTGGTAAGGAAAGAGTTTATTCAGCTTACAATTCCACAGTACTGCACAATATTAAAGGAAGTCAGGACTCAATCAGGAACATGGACACAGGAGCTGATGCAGAGGCCATGGAGGGTGCTGCTTACTGCCTTACTTCCCTTGACTTTTTTAAAAATAGAACCCAGGACCACCATCCCAGGGATAGCACCACCCACAAAGGGCAGGGACCCTGTTCATCAATCACTAATTAAGAAAATGCATAGCCAGGTATGGTGGAGCACACCTTTAATCCCAGAACTCAGGAGGCAGAGTCAGGGGAACTCTGTGAGTTCAATGTCAGCCTGGGCTGCAAAAGCGAGTTCCAGGATAGTCACGGTTGTTGCACATAAAGACCCTGTCTTAAAAATCCAAAGAGAGACAGGCAATGGTGTGCACACCTTTAATCCCAGCACTTGGTAGGCAGAGGCAGGTGGATCTCTGTGAGCTTGAGGCCAGCCTGACCTACAAGAGGTAGTTCTAGGACAGCTAGGACTGTGACACAGAGAAACACTGTCTTGAAAAACCAAACCAAAAAAAAAAAAAAAAAAAAACGAAACCAACAACAAACAAACCACAGAAAAGAAAGAAATAGAAAAAAGAAAAGAAAGAACTTGTATAAAACCCAATCTTTTGGAGGCATTTTCTTAATTGAGATTCCCTTCTCTCTGATGACAGCTTGTGTCAAATTGGCATAAAACTTCCAACATTGTTCCTTTTGCTCAGGATTGTTTTAAGTAGACTGGGTGCTTTGTGCTTCATATTAATTTTAGGATTTATTTACTATTTATGTACAGAATGGCATTTTATAGCATTGAGATTTTGACTTGCAGATTGCTTTTTGGTAGTGTTTCCATTTTTCTAGTATTAATTCTTGCACCCCACAAGCATGGGATGAACTATGTAGTTTCGAGGCTGCTTTGTAATTGGATGCCAAGGGCCTAGTATAGATAGGTTATGTTTGGAATCTCTAGAATTCCTTGATATTCTAGGTTCAGATCTAAAACTTCCAGCCTATTGACAGAAATCCATACAGAACCAGCAGCAGTGATGGAGAATGAACACTTAGTTTACTATGGATGTGATGAAATGCTATGACCAAGAGTGACTTGGGGAAGAAAGGACTCATTTCATCTTCCAGATTGTAGTCCTTCATCCAGGGAAGTCAGGGTAGGCACTCAAACAAGGCAGGCACATGGAAACTGGTGTACAAAATGTGAAGGAATGTTGCTTACTGGCTTGCTCCTTGTGGCTTGCTCAGCCTGCCCTGCTTTCTTAAGCACCAGTTCACAGATGGCACCACTTAAAATAAAACTAACGAAGAAAGTGCCCTGAAGACTTGCCTACAGTCTGATCCATGGCATTTCTTCAGCTGAAGTTCTTTCCTCTCAGGCGACTCTAGCTTGGTCAGATTGGCATTAAAAACTAACCAGCACAAACACAATACTATTTTGGAGAACTTTGAAATATTGAGAGGGTGGCACTGTCAGGAACTAACCTCTTTTTGGCTTGAGAATGGCCTCACATTCTCACGCAGACCTTTCCTCTGTTTGGAGTTCACCAGTTTACTACAACGCTGCTGTAGAGCAAACAGAGCAGATATTTCAGGCGGCTCTGCTTAGGGAAAAGACACAACCGCCGTCACAAGGAACAGGTCTATTTATGTATGGTAAAGGATAGTTACAAGAAAACTTTAGTGAAAATAAAACTTGTACTATTTTTTTCTTGTTTGGAATTAATTTTTCCCTTCAAATTCTACTGTTCAGAAAGGCATGGTAGAGTGCGTTGTTACTAGAGTGGTGGTATGGGACAGATGGAAGCTGTTTGTCCAGTGGATGGAGCCAGGTATCTTCAGGTTTTTCTGTGCTGGTTAATGAGGAAAGCATAAAGAAATATGCTAAGGGAGAGAGTGAGGGAGGGCAAGAAGAGACTCCTCTCAGGTGCATTTGCCTATACTTCCTCCAGTATTGAAAAACTGTCCTAAAATGAAGAAAGGTTAGTAAACAACTTGGATAGTATATTTGTTTTTTCAGAGAGAGAGGATTTGTATACATAGATCTGGCTTCTCTGGAACTCCTGCATGGGTGGTAATGGGTGGTATTCACAAATGCATTTCAGAAAAGCTTAGAGTTATGGATTCCTAGACATATTTAATGAAATGAACTGTACGAGCCACAATTTGAGTCTAAGGAAGTTTAAGAAAGCTTCAGGGCCAAAGTTAAAGACCCCAGGTGGAATTTTCTACTCTGTATTTGTGGAGGCTGCAGGACAGCTTCCTCCTAAGGGAAACATTTCTTCTATTGAAACACTCCTTCCAGAAGGGCTCGTGACATTCCAAAGGTAAACAAAACAGGTCAGCAGTCTAGAACATAAACTTGTAAGATTCTCTGATGATCCCACCCTAGCAATCTAAAAATGGCTGAATAACTGCTAGGAGAAGAAACTAACTGCAGAGAGAATAGAGTCTTAGACTGCGGGGCTGCCTGCAAAGTTTGCAGAGAGCTTCACGCTAGTGACTTTCAGGGGCTGTTTTTGGTGATGCAGCTACTTCGGGGTCATCACTGCCCCTTCTAAGTTACCCCTCACCTAAACTCCTGTAATAACTCCAAGGAATTTCAATACTTTGATCTGGTATGGTTTCCCTTGTTAGGGCGAGTAGATGTGTGGCTTCCATCTCTCTAGAAGTCTTGTCACTTAACAGTAGGGTAGAAGAGGCTGTGTGAGGAAGGGAGGTGTTGGGAAAGGCTCATGCCACATGAGGAGGTGAGTGTGACTTGTAACTGTGCAAGCCTTATGAACAAACAGCAGGATGGATTCAAGGGGAGTAATTCCTTTGCTGGGTTGTTAGGTCTTCAACAGTTGTCCTTCCACTCAATTTTTAGCCACTTCTGTATTTTCTTCAGCCTGGCATTTAATATATTCCCTTTGCAGTTTCCCACTTACACCACAGTCTTATTTCTCACAAATCATTTTAGTGTGCTGGTTGATGTTTCAGGATAATTGGTATATAGTGAAGTTTGTACGGCAGTGAAAGGATCCATGACAACAATAATTGTTCCCAAAAGGTATCACTGGGGAAGCTGCTACCTTGAAGAACTTATGACTGTCTGGTGTCTGCAGGTTAACAAAGTTTGTTTTAGTAGTGCATTAAAATCAGACTACTTCCGGCTGAGGGTGTGCTCAGGGGAACACTTGCATAGCCTATAGGAGGCCCAGTGTTTCTTCCCCAGCCCCACAAAAATCATAAATAAAACAAGAAATAAAATAAAATAAAAAGTCATCTCCTCCAAGACACTAATAGCATTTGCTGTTTATGTTTCCCTGGCCAAATGGGCAGATCTTTGCTTCTCTCAACTTACAGAAGCCTTGGGGACTTTCAGCCTCTCAGTGTGACCTTATTAACTCATGGCTCTGCCCTTTGTCTACCAATTGTAGTAGAAACCAGCCATTGAATTTTCAAGACTCACTACAAAAATGACAGTTTGGGGGGTTGTTTAAAAATTATGGAGAGGTTCAAGATGGTAGCTGAAGAGTGTGAAAATGAGCACGGGGCCTTATCTTTCTGCACAGGGAAATGCTACAAGCCTGGCCTTCTGTCTTTGTGTTTTTCCCCAGTCTCGCTTTGGCTCATTCCCCATATGAATTCTTAGAAAGTGCTCTTGAATGACAGCCAAGAGTCTCAGATGTACCGGAATGCCATGGAGCTCCTCAACATTCTCCTAGCCCATACACATGGCTTAATACCTGTTATAAAATGGTAGGAGAAGTGTCACCAATGTAGAGGACAGGAACTCAGCATAGCATAGGGAATGTAATGTGGCCTTTGAAATGTGAGCACACGTGGGCCAGAAGCGTGGACACAGCAGAAGGCAGCTGAGACAGGGGCTGCCAGAAGAGAAGAGGAGGGGCTGCATGGATGAGACATGAGCTCCCGCATAGCCAGCCCCAAAGTTTCCAGGCTTTGCAGGCTTGCTTTGCCTCACAGTACCCAAGGCATTTCTGAAAGCACCTGGAATAGGTGTCAGCACAGTCCAGTGAATAAGAAAAGGTGGAGGAGTAGGGCAGAGGTGAGTGGGCTCCTTCCTTTGAAACAACAAAGACCCAACAAGCACGGCTAATTAGCAAGGCTGCCTTCATTCAGATTTCCCACCCTGGCTTGCCAGGACAGTGAGACTCTGGAATGAGTGCTGGCAGATAAACGGGGTTTCCTCTGCCATCTGTCTTCCAAATGATCCTGTAGGTACAGCTATTATTCGAGTCAGACACTGGCAGGCAGGCAATTGTTCACAGTCTCTGTAAAGAACAGCTGCTGTCAAGGGTTTGCTGAGTGTTACCACTTCCCACAGGCTTGTTGTCAGCTTCTCTGAACCATCAGCACAGACCAGGCTTATGTGAGAGAAGCCAGGAGTGCTTGGTGGTCTTTCCTCTTGCCTGGCCACCAGGCCTCTCCTCATGTCTCCTTCATACGCTCCTCTCAACCTTCCTCTCCATACTCTCCCTCTGTCTCCTCGTGCACTGTAACTCAGGTTTCCTCTCCTCCCCTGTGACTCCCCTTTTCTCTCTTGATTTCCGTCACCAACTGCAAAAATATCTTGGGAGGCAAGTGAGTATTTCCCCTAGGAAGTCTGGAGTATGGGGAAAGGAAGAGGGAGGGGATGTTGGTAGGACTCAGAGGGAGGGGAGAACAGATGGAGATCAACTACAGCTTCATGCAGAGGGAGGCTCGGGAGTCTGAGGGTGGTGTCTTGGGGGAATTAGAGATTCAAAGAGGAATTAAAAAGAAGAGAGAGAAAGGAGGTGCTTGTGAAAGACATCCTGTATTAGATGCGGTGATAGTCCTGCCTAATAAATTGTTTGTTAGATAAGAGTAGAGACCAGCTGGAAGACAGACTCTCGTCAAAGCCCTTCAAAGAGGTATGTGTGAACTTCAGCCTGTTAAATAGCTTCCTATAATTTGATACGTTCATTTTGTCAGCAGTTTAATTTTCATCCCTTTAGGGTCAATTTGAGTGACGTACGCAGTCCACCTCTGGTTCCGTGTGATGGATCTGAAGCACCATGTGAAGTTCTCGCCCTGACGCTCTTCAGAACCCCACTCCCGCAGACCCAGAATTCAATCATGCACCACTGTTCAGCTGTACCTTCTAGAACAGGGTGTGTCTTTGAAAAGAGGGTAGCTTGAGATAGAAGGTTATTGAGATATTTACTGGACGCTCTTGAAACCAGGAGATGGGAAGGTGTTGGGAGCTTAGGACCTTTCCCTTCACTCTTGCTTGTATGCTTTTGTGCTTTGCTTTGTCCCATACCTCTTCCTTTCCCTAGCTGTCTGCTTTTATCACCTGTCTGCCCAGAAGCACAGCTCAAAAACAAAATGAATCAAATTAAATCAAAACAATACAAAACACCGTCTTTCAAACTGCCACCTCTGTAAGAGCTATCATATATTAAAATCGCTGTATTTCATTAGGTAATGTAATTTCAGTTTCCTTGCTTTGGCTGTGCCAGGAAGGGATTTTGAGTACTGTGTCTATTATTGAAATGTCTGCTTTCCTCACTGTCGGTCATCCAAATGCGTTCTCTTCTGAGATTTCATTGCCATAAAGACGTGGGGGTCACTTTGGGGACTACATTGAGATCCAGGCTCAAAGCTTGTCCGAGTGGTGTAGGGTGAGGCCAGTGACTTCCTGTCTAATGTACCATCAGTGAATCTCTATGTGTATCCAGAAACAGGCATTTGTCAAGATGAAAGGTATAACCAATGATTCCATACTGAGGCAGCAGACATGACCTTGTACCATCCTAGACCAACCTGGAGCACAGCCTCAGGCCCATCACATGGAAAGGCTGAGCATTAAAAGCATCATGTCAATGTAGACAAGGATGTGCCCCTGGCTTCTCCTTGTACTCCCACCTCATGCATGATCCCTCCTTTACCTTGGAGGTTAAGGACCTTAGTTTTCTCTTGTCGCTTTAACAACTTATTTCCAATTTAGGGGAGTAAACAAACACAAATTTATTTATTTTTGTTTATTTTGGGGTGGTATGCATTGTGTCATGTGAATGCATTGTGGACATCTTTTCACATGTATGTAACTGGTGTGTGTGTGTGTGTGTGTAATGTGTGTGTGTAAGCCTGATTTCTTCCTCAGTTGCTTTTCTCTTTATTTATTGAGAGAAGGTTTCTCATTGATTCTGGAGCTTGCCAATTCTAGCTAGTGCAGCTAGCCAGCTTGTCCAAGGGATCCCCTTTTTGAGGGCTGGGATTTCAGGTGGCTCTTATGTCAACCTGAGCTTTATGGGTGCTAAGGATATAAACTCCTTCAGCCAATAGCCTTTAAGATACCCAGTCCACTTATTAAGACAAAAGGAGGAGGTGCTGTGGGAACTCTTTCAGTCGATAGCCTTTAAGATTCTGGCCCAAAGTGGCCCAAAGTGAGCTGGTATCTTAGTATTGGCTGACAGAGTTCCCATAGCAAACTATGGTTCTTATACTTGCACAGCAAGTGTTTTATCTACTGAGCCATCTTGTCAGCCCCATTGCAAATGTATTATTAGCTATTATTATTTACAGTTCTATTAAAGGCAAAGCACTGGCAAGGCTGTATTTCTTCTGGATGCTCTAGGAGAGATCCTATGTTCATGTTATCATGGTATTTCTAGCTTCTAGAGGCCATCTGCATTTATTGTCTTATAGCCCTTTCCTTTATCTTCAAAGTTAAGGGCTAGTTTTCATTCTTTCTCTCACCCCTCCCTCCCTGTCTCTCTTCCCCTTCCTCCCTCTTTTCCCACCTGCATTACTGCATTTCTGTTACTGATTCTAATAGTCCTGTCTCCCACTCATAAGGATCACTGTGATTCAATGGCTCACTTAAGTAACCTATTCTATCCTATCTCAAGATCTTTAATCATATGTGCAAAATCCCCTTTGCTGTGCAAAACAGTATACTTATTGGTACCATGGGTCAGGATGTGTACACCTTTGAAGGCAGTGTCATTCACCTCACCCCAATGACCTTCACAAACCAGAATCTTAACTTGTCATAGGACTTATCTCAAGGTCCTAGCCATCAACAATGTTCCTCATAAGCCTGGTTTAAGCCCACCTGAAGAGAGGATGATTTTCCTATCACTAAAATTGATGTGCTCTTCTTGTCTTTTAAACATTTAGAAGGAATGAAAACATGTGTTGACTGAGGTTTCTGTCCCACCTGGTCCTTCAGTCATTCAGTCCCAAAGGAATACACAGTGGTCTACATTAATTATAAATTATTGGCCTAGTATCTCAGGCTTCTTATTAACTCTTATAACTTATATTAGCCCATAATTCTTATCTGTGTTAACCACGTGTCTTGGTACCTTTTATGGCAAGGCAGTCACATCTTGCTTCCTCTGAGGCTGGGTCATGACTGTTGACTGTGTTTCCCTCCTCCCAGCATTCTCATTGCCCCGCCTCTACTTCCTGCCTGGCTACTGGCCAATCAGCATTTTATTAAAAAATAATACAGTGACAGGATAAAAGATCATTGTCCCACAGCAGACATGTGATGTATAAGTTTCCCAATGGGCCTCTGAGTCAAAGAAAGGAGACCTTCTTCTAAAGCAACATAGACATTTACCTGCTAGGGCTCAGAACATCCTACTTTTTTGGCTCTTGGACTGCAGACCTTGGGGAGGTGAAGTGTAGGTAGAAGCCTTCAGTAGATAGTAGAGATATTGGGATGTAAGAGCACATCGCCAGTTCTCTCTCCCTAAGTCTATGTTCTGTAAAGGACCAAATCTCCCCCTCCACTCTGCCCTACTTTCATCCCATTACCACTTCTCCAGACAGGAAACACCATGTGCTTCAAGGCTTCTCTATTCTAGAACAAAACAATCTTCCCCACTGCCCTCAACCTTGGCACCTGTGTTGATGTCATCTCTGTCACCTGTTTCAGGCTCTCATATAATGGCCTTCTCTTCCTGGTACTTTATACTCGCACATGTTTTTAAATGACAAGCTAGATATTTATGCTTCAGGGTGTCTAGTTTCAATAGTCTTTCAGATTCATTCTATCATGAAAATGAGGACTTTGACGTTTTTATAGCGAAACATGTAAGCACTGTTGTGATAAAGTTAACACGCATTGAGCGCCTACAATGTGCTGTCACCATGATAAGTATTAACATAAAGCATTTCATTTTATGAGTTTCGCTTTCCAATAGCTGACCAGAAAGTAACGAGAAAGCACTACTCTGATACTGAATGAGAGAGGAATGTTCTTCTAATGTGTGTACACATATTCTAATGCACATATGCAAAGCATATACATATTGTCAAGAAGAGGTTAGTTCAAGGGAAAACTATTTTAAAAATCAGTATTTACATAGAGATGGCAAAAGGATGTATGTATAAAAATACTCAAAATTTATTTTTGCTTAGGTTGAAAGAGGAAACAATAAATACTTGGCTAACACATTGTATTTTTATATATTTAGTCCATAAACAAACATCTATTATGCTACTCATGTCTGTTCTTATATATCATTGGGATTTGGTTTTAGCTCTCTAGGGGCCACTTGTCTATGAATGATACAGTTCATACCTGTGATAAATAACAGAATGCTCCAGAAAACCAAGAAAAGTAGAGTTTGCCTATGGTTGCTTGAACATGATGAAGGGTAGGAGGTATTTTGAATGAAGAAGAGGTGCTGAGCAAAGACCCGAGAGAAGCAGAGTCGCACAGGACTCTCGGGAAGCTCCAGGAGCCTCTATTATTTCTGTTTCTTTTCCAGACTCAGAATCCTGGCGGAAGGGAAAGTTCTGAGGACCCAGGAACAGGCATGTCTACAGAAGTTGGATGGAAGAAGCAATACTAGCTAATGTGGAGTATCAAAAAGGACCACTGCAGCAGGACTTTGGGGCCCTTGAGCACTGTGTTCTGCCTTGCAGAAGTTGTGCATTTTCTGCTCTTGGAAGGAAACCTAAGTCACAATGTCTGTGGATAGGAAATCTAGGACCAAAAGCTTGTGGCATAGTCCCAGGCCTTGAGTGAGGGTGGTAGACGCCAGCAACCTAAATCCTAATGCTGGCTCTTTGCCTTCTGAGACGTAGCCTCAACTTATATTTCCACTCAGGTGTTATTTATTTTTTGATTTTTTGAGACAAGAACAGAGTCTATGTAGGCCTGGCTGACCTGAAACTCATTGCTTGGATTGTCTTTTTTTCTTGCCAGTAAGCTCCTATTCATAACCCTCTGCCTTGGTTTAGCTACTGTTCTAGTGCTGTGAAGGGACACCATGATCAAAGTAACTCACATAAAAGAAAGCATCTAGTTGGGACTTGTTTACAGCTTCAGAGGTTTAGTCCATTTTCATCATGGTGGGACATGGTGGATGCACAGTGCTGGAGCAGGAACTGAAAGCTACATCCTGATCTTCAGGCTGAGAGAGAGACCAGAATCTTTTAAAACTTCAAAGCCTACGCCTAGTAACACACTTCCTCAACTAAGGTCACACTTAATCCTTCTAATTCTTTCATATAGCACGAAATCACTTCCTGGTGATTCGATTGTATTATTTACCTTTTAAATTTAGTTGGCCTTTTGTTTGTTTTTTGGCGTTGTTGTTGTTGGCTTTTTGCTTTTTTGAGACAGGGTCTATACATACAGGGCTAGCCTGGAACTCACTGGATGCTTTTAATAGGTCAGGTTCACTCTTTCACCAAGACTGTATTAAATTTCTGCTAAATCTTAGGCTCTGGGTCACAGTCACAGGGCTCCTGGCTTCTCAGAATTTAATACCTTGTGTACAAGACAACAAAGAAATGAACTACCTGCAGACAAACACTTCTGTATGTAGGGCTCCATGAAGAAAGATGTTGCAAGGGGTTGGCCTGGGAAGGTCTTTCTGAGACAGTTTAGTGAACTTGAAAAATAGTCAGTATGTGCCACACGCGGAAAAGAAGTATTCTTGGCAGCAGACGCAGCATTTGTGGAGGTTCTCAAGTGCAAAAGAGCCTGACATGCTTGAAGTGGCCAGGCAATTACAGCCAGCGATTAATGAGGTAGCAACTGCTCATGGTCCTGGTTGAATTTAGTGAGATTCGACTAAGTGTAAGCAGATTTGGGAACTGTGTATGAGTCTCCTTCCCTTCCCTTCCTTTCCCTTCCCTTCCTTTTCCCTCCCCTCCCCTCTCCTCTCCTCTCCTCTTCTCCTCTTCTCTTCCATTTCTTCTCTTGCTTTATTCCACAGAATAAGAGAAAAAATAAAATAGAGCAGACATGAAGGAGTCCAGTGGGCAGAATATAGATTACAGTTCCTGCATGGTTCTCAGATTTTCTCCTGCATATCTGGGGGAGATAAGCATAATGGAACCTGAGGGGGCAGAGAGTAAAAGGCAGACAATGGAATCTGAGGGGAGAAGCTGACTCCTACCATAGAGAATCACTAGGAACTCAGAAAAAATGAGAATATAAGGTCAGAGCTTTCTCCAGCTCAACCTTAAACTTGAAGGGTAGGGACAGTTATATCACTTCTAATCCCTTTTCCTATTGCTTTCAAGGGGAAAGTGAGGCCAGATTGGTGCTCTCAAGGAGAAACTGAGCTGGTATCTTAGGATTTTATTGCTGTGAAGAGACACCATGGCCACTGCAGCTCTTATAGAGGAAAACATTAAATTGGGGTTGCTCACTTACAGTTTCAAAGGTTCAATCCATTGTCATCATGGTGAGGAGCAAGGGTGCATGCAGGCAGATGTGGTGCTGGAGTAGTAGCTGAGAGTCCTACATCTTGCAAGCAATGGAAGTCAACTGAGACACTGGGCAGTATCCTGAGCATAGGAAACCCAAAGCCTGCCCCCACAGTGATGCACCTCCTTCAAAAAGGCCATACTCACTCCCACAATGTCACATCTGCTAATAACATCACTCCTTAGGAGATTATAGGAACCAATTACATTCAAACTACCACAGCTGATTTTAGCCTTACCAATTTCCATGGGGGTAACAGTGCTGCACTCACGGGTTCAAATGAGGGAAGCTGAGTCTTCTGTCAATTGGTTTTCTTCCCGTTATCAGAACCCGATTGTCAGATAACTTATTAACCACCATCCCTTTCCCCTTTACTTAGTGAATCTCAAGACTTGGCTCTTTTCTGTGGCTTCCCCTTTGTTAGCTAATGATAGGACACTAATCTCAGACAGCAGACCTGTCTAGTGAGGGGATGAAGGGGTCTCACTCCAGCTCTCGATCAATGTCTGACTTCCCTGGAGTCTTGAAACTTTGCTGCTGTTTTTAATGCTTTCTTGGTGGGTAGACATCAGCTTCTCTGAGAGGCCGCCAGGGCTCTCCAGTATTACCAGTAGTCTTAGGGTGCACTACTTCCAAAGTGACCTGTACAATGAAGTACCTTGACCTTGGGGATGTTCTGAGTATTTTCCCCCTTGGAATGGCTTGTAAGCCCATTGTCTCCTTCCATGAGCAATTTGTAACTATGCCCAATAGTTTCCTGTTCCACATTCCATAATGACAAGTAGTCATGGGGGGTGTCTTTATTTTCCTTTTGATAAAGGAAGAAAATTTTGATACCACTCATTGCTACTAGGGTGGGTTCACAGGGAGAGAGGTGGTGGTACATAGAGGGAACCCTTGGGCACTGGGTGGGGGCAGTGAAGAGTAGGATTTGGAAAATTCCCACCTCCATTGTACCACGAACTCTCCACAGCTCTCCCACATACCACTTTATCCACCTGGCTTGAGGACGACACACTGGAGATTATTTTACTTTGGGATATGAAGAGGCAGATACAGAAAAAATTGTCATTTGCCTAAAGACACAGCACTAATGTCAAAGCCAGGAGGTTTTCTGATAAGGATCCAAATCAACCCACTTTGTCAAGAAGAAATTCTGTATAGTTTGTATTTGGGGAAAAGTAACAATATACTATTTAGAGGGATGAAGTTTGGGATTCTGGTTGGGGCAAGTCTACTGTTCTAATTGCCCTGACCTCTCTTTCCCAGATGATCTTTTACAAATGGCTTAATAATAATGCCAGGTTTCAATTTTATAAATAAAACACTATAGCTGTTTGGGAATAGTATGCCATTGCCATAATTTTCCTGAGACTATCTTTTAGTTGAATACATCAGATGTTTCCAGAAAGAGATGCCATCACCAATGTATATACCAGTGAGATATAGTTGCTTCTGTTTTCTCTAAGGCTTTTTCTCTTTAGGCTAAGTTCAATTTATACAGCCTGTGGTTCTTTAAGTAGCTTTGGAAACTAGTCTGAGAAAGGTTTTCTCCTCCTTTGCATCACACAGATGCATCTGCAGAACGACTTTGAACTTATTCTTTAAAGAATGGCATACATTCCTGCTCAAAGGATATGTCAGAACATCTCCCAGACTGCGAACTGTTCATTTTTACTCCCGTGGTTGGTGCCCGAGACATAGAGTTGAATTTCTTAGCCTTCTTGGATGCTTCTTTCAGCAAGTGGCTCCCGCTGGCCACTTAGGTCAGCTGTCTCTCATTTGCTAGAGTGTCTGTCTGTGGAATGTAGACGGATCATAAGGCCAGAGAGACTTGGATAACATCTGCTCCACATGCCCTGGATCAGCACCACCACTTTCAGCAGCCATTAAAGTCCTGCAGTCACTGCTTTGGGGTCCATCGCAGGAAAGACTGACAGACCTGACAGACCTGACAGACCTGACATACACCTAGTCATCTGCATAGCCACATATGTGACAAGGCGGTGCTGGATTCTGAAGGGCAGATGGTTACACCATGGATCCCTCTTTGGTATCCTGAAATGCTTACTCCTGTGAGTAACCAGAAGGGGGTGCCCTGCCCCAACTCACCACACTGTAAACGCAATGGTTTATTTTATGGAGGGTGTGCGAGCATGTGTTACAATTCTACCTTCTTCTCCCATCCACATTTCCTTCCTTCCTTTTCTCACAGTAGTGGGAATGGAACCCGGGTCTCAAGTGGGACAAGCACTCTACTGCAGAACTACATGCCCTAGATATACCCCCTGGACATTTTCTGTGTAAATTGCAGGGCTTCTTTAATACTGAAACATTGCAGACTGATGTAAATATGTCTCCAGATATTGGGTGTTACTGCCAGGCCTGGAACAGAAAACACTCAGCGGGAACCCTCTGTTTTGTGGACAAAAGGCAGGCTTACTCTCCAATAAAAATGTATTCTTTGTCCTCCAAAAACCAGAAAAAGATGGGATTGTTTTTAAGGAAACTTTATGCGTCAGCTACAAAGGATGCAGTCGTACTTAAATAGGTCATTTGGTGCGCCTATCAGTGCTTACACAGGCAGGTTCTTTGGAGTTTGTGACCCCAACCTTAGTGCTCATGGCAAAGCTTAAGGAATTCATGGTCTCAGTTTTCTTACCTCTGTGTCCCCTGACAGATAATCACATTGGCAGAGCAACTGTGATACAATGTCATAGGACAAAGGCTCCATCCATAGCTATTGTTGACAAGTGATAACTGATACCTAGGACTTAAAGAACTAGGGGCTCCCTCTTACACACACACACACACACACACACACACACACACACACACACACACGCGCGCGCACACACACACACACACACACACACATCTAAGTCTACATGTGTGAAATTTAAACTTGCCACCTGGGGAAGACTGAAAGGGAAATTATGTGCTGTAAAATAAACTTTCCTCCCACCTGAAAGAACCAATAGCATTTAAAATGCCTAATAAAGGGAGTATGAGAATAATGGTGATACATATAGCCAGCTAAATCATAATCCAGTAGGCATGACCATGAGTCCTGTTTGTATATGATAGTCCATAGTATTCATGGAATGGGCCATGGGATCGGACAAACTTTTGATATAGTCACCCTGAAGCCCTATGAAGCCTAGTCATGACTCAGCAAACAGAAAGAACTGTGGCAGAAAACTTGAAGAGAAGGCATGTTTCATACCTTCCACCGCGAGGCAGGCAGACACAGGGTGTTCTGAAGTGATGTGAAGTATCACAGAAGAGTGATTTCCTGCCTAGAAAAGGAAGAGGCCAGTTGAGCTTCCTGGAAGTGTGGAGCCACCTGGAAAGTGACCAGCTGCCTTCAGGTTGGGTAGGGTGCTCCAGGTCTCCGGCTTTTGTGAGCTGTCACCTGTTCTGGAGTGGACTTTGGTGATGAGGCTTTCTGGGAGTCATTTCTGCTCCTTTAAGTAATTTCTCATGAGTCTCAGGAGACTCATAACTCACCACATTGGGCTTTGATAGTATCTTTAATTTGGTCTTTCCGAGGTCCTCTATCTGGGGTGAGCAGACATTTGCTCACATCTTCCCAGGAAAACGCCATATGAGGAAGCAGTGGGGATGAAAATAGGATTTGGGAAATCCAGAGGTTTCAGAAGAGGCTCAAATGTGAAAATATGAGAGTCAAGGCAAAAGACTAACCCAGTGTAACACAGTGTAAGTACACTTTATACTGCATATTCTTGGCAGCTTTTATTTGCTTGTTTAAATCTAGTCAGCATCTGGGAAAACCAAGTGCCCACCATCTGGGTCCTGAGGGAGCCATTTATTTATCGATTGATTTATTTGCAACAGGCAAGATTATCAGGGACAGCAGAACAGCAAATTTGAAAGTAAATGCGAACGTTCTTAAACATCTACAATTGGCTGTAACCGGCAGTCGGGGGTGAAGGAAATGGCTGTGACCCATGGTGAGTACACACTTTGCTGTTAGGTGACCCTTAGAAAGGCTGAGCCGAAGAAGGGCCTAAGACAGACCAGCCAGAAAGGTTGGGACAGAAGGCATTTGCTGGAGGTCTGAAGGTAACTTCTGCATCAGGAAAGCTTCCCACATAAAATAATTACATGCTCCTATGGTTTGGATTTATAATGTGCTCAAAAGTTCTGCCTGGTGAACATTGGTCCATCAAGGCTACTGGGAGGAGGGCCAAGGGGGGATTTTCAAGTTACTGAAACCATACTCTTAAATAGGCCTGTGGGACCCAGACTTTCATCTACTTTTCATTTTTGGGCCACAAGGTGATCAGTTTTGTACCACCATGGTGTACTGTTACATAACTGAGACCCAAAGGCACCGCGCCTGCACCATCACAGAATGGACGGGCTCTCGACAATTACTAGCCTTGGAAACAGAGCGAATGCACCATTTCTTGTCAAGTAGAATCTAGAAACAACTTCTGAATTTCTTTTTTAAAAATATTTATTTATTTATTATGTATACAATATTCTGTCTGTGTGTATGCCTGTAGGCCAGAAGAGGGCACCAGACCTCATTACAGATGGTTGTGAGCCACCATGTGGTTGCTGGGAATCGAACTCAGGACCTTTGGAAGATCAGGCAGTGCTCTTAACCTCTGAGCCATCTCTCCAGCCCAGCTTCTGAATTTCTAACAAGAACCGAGGACAGCCTTCCTTGGGAGCACCTTCCTCGCAAATGAGTCAGCACTCTCATTCTGAGCTGAGCTGAGACACCCACGGGCACGTGTGGGATTTAAACTGGTTAGTATGTAGAGTTTGGGCCGTTGCTGACATCTTCAAGCATCTCTTTGCATTCTACTCATGTTCACCCCATTGCCCTCTCGCCCTTTCCTCCTCCACATACATGTGCAGTAAATCCAGATTCCACATGAAAGAAAGCATGCAATGTCCGTCTGTCTTTCTACTGCCTCCTCTTGTTTTCCCCTCCTTGTAACCCCTTCCTCCCACACATAAGTTCCTCTCTACTTCCAATTCCTATATATACACACGGAAGTCCAGATTCCCCAGGAGGGAAGCGCTGACCAGTTAGGCACGTGTCCTTGATCCTTGCCATGCAGGTCTTCGTCTTTGTTTTCTACTGGGTAAAGGGCCCATCTGAGGCATTTCTAGTGCCACTGGTGACTGGCAGTCCCCTCTCCAGATGAAGTGACCTCTGTGGGTTTTCTGGGAGCTCAGCATAGCTCTATCCTCAACACGGCCAGCGGGGCTGTGTGTGTGTGAGCTTACCTTTGCCTGCCACCCGTGTTATCCTGTGCCAGTGAGAGGCACTGAGATTATCAGTAAGAAATCCACTTATTTGAATTTTGGTTCAAAATGCATCAAGGAAATTTCCCATCGCCCTTCTTCTCATTTCCATCTTTCCCCAACTCAAATTGCTTATCTATACAGATAAGGTCGATAAGACATCAAATTATTTTGCTTGGTGTGGTGCTGCATACATTTGAGTATCTCAAACACTCATGCGTGCGCGTGCACACACACACACACACACACTCACACACACACACACACACACACACACACACACTTTTTTAAAAGCACATTCCTGGTGGTAACAGAGAAAGATTGCTATTTGATTAAAGTCCTTATCAACTTATCATATTAATTCTCTCAAAATTTGAGTTGGTAAATTTGAGTTGGTAAATTTGAGTTGTTATCAGTTGGTATAACTGATAACAAATAATTTTAACAATATAATAATCTTTTAAGGTCAACCAGGTAAGCTGTAATTTTGTTCACAAGAGCAGGTGTCTTTAGGTGCACCATTACCTTAACTCAAGGTTCTCATTTAACCCAACTCTGTCACCATTGATTCTTCTTGGAGCAGTGGAGACCCACAATCTCTGAGTCTCTGAGTCTACCTGCCTTCCTGTGTGCGCCTGCCAGAGATGGACATTTTGCTGACAAAGTTACTCAGGCCACTTCCCTTGAAAAACAATGGAGTGGCATTTGCTTTGCCATAGAAATGTCTACCTCACCATCTGATGGAGCCAGAGATGGTCTGTTGAGAGCTGGGGCACATTGAGAGAAACTGTTAAACTGAGCACATATTACTGATACCGGCATGAGGGCATGCAGCGACCAGCCTAACTGCTTCATTCAGAAAGATGGAAACAAGACTCCACTCTCGCCGAATACCTGGCACGCTCTTCACTGCGCTTAGCTCCTCCATCTTCTACACTTCAGGCTTTCCCATAATGCCACCATCATGCTGGGCTCAGTGCTTAGGTCTCCTGCAGGCACGCAGGCTTCCCCACCAGCATGACAGGCGTGATGGTGCTCACCTGCTTGGTGGGGTTTCACAGGTTTCCCAAATAACTGAGAGAAAAAACTTTGACCACAGAGTTAAAATATTTAATGACAAAATTCGAGTAGCTGTAATTGCGAACCAACAGAACAGCTGTACTTGTCTCTGAATGAAATGCCAAGGGTGCTCAATGTCAGAGAGGATTTCTGAGGAACCAAGAACAACACACATTAACAGCATCACAATTCTGAAAGTTAGGAGTGAAACCTATCTCTACTAGTTTCTTTTACTTAGGGAACTCTGTAAATGTTTCTACAGAAATGCATAACCTTTTTCTACTCACAATAGGATAAGACAGATTTCACTATAATTTTAAGTCTAACACGTAAGCTTACTTTTATCGGACCTTAAAAAAAGTTAACTACTGATCTTGTTACATTTTACAAATACATTCTTTAAAATGAAATATCAACCTGAATAACTGCATAGCTCCTGTACATAGATATCTGACCACTCCAGTGAAGAACTCAGCAGCTGCACTCCAGGAAGAAGGGGAAACACTGGCAAGCTCCTTTTCTTTATGCATTGTCAATGTGATGTGCAAAGTCCTTCAGAGAAAGACTGCATTTTCAAAATTCACAGTAAAATGCAGAAATAAAATAAGCACTGTGAATCTTCCAGCAAGCTCAACCAAATGGCTTGGGTCCGGATGACAGGAGTCCTTTGAACAAATTTCAGTGGGTTAGACTGTATTAGCATTTGCTACTGCAGCACCTTCTACGAAAGGATAGCGAGAATTTCACATGTGCTGTCAGGGGCTTCTCCGCGAGGCTGGACGTCTGATGGACAGTTGAGGAGGGGCAGCCACAGCTGTTATAGACCCGCATCTGGTGGAGGACAAGCAGGGTCCACCACAGGTCAAGATCATGGTGAAGGCCTGGATGCTGACTGATCAGTAGAGGCAGCTAATGTAGCTCTGGTGAGCTTCTCTTTTAGTTGAGGCTGTTTCTAACAAGACTTGGGCCTCGTGTGATCAACAGGAAGAACGGAACGAGGGCAGGTGCAGTGCACTTACACTTATGAAAAGGAACTCTCAGGATTAGGCTGAGGAGGAAGACTTCACAGTATCCATACGGCCTCACCCTCTGCTCCTACTGAATCAGCTGCCCCAAATCAGACAACCAAATTTGTTCTTGAGTGGTATGGGCAAAGAAAGACTACCTCTCTCAACTACGTATGCTAACTCTCTGAAATGAGAATCCAGTTCTGGAAGATGAGTATGTATGTTTTCTGAGCTAAAGTCTGCAGATGAAACCTATCTGGAGTAATATGTGGGGGCTTTTTAGTTTTATCGTTTTAGAAATCAGATAGTTCCAGTAGTCAGTGGATTGCATGTTCCCGGCTTCTTTAAAATGTTAAGACACCTAAGGAAAAGTATAAGATATAGTAAACATTTCTAGCCCACTGTGGACATTTTTCCAGTATGTTCTTCACCTGGACTATCTGCCCAAGAGGATTATTTGCCGCAAATTCCATCCTCCTGACCTCATACCTATGATATTCCATGAACCATGTGCTCTTTCCCTGGGATGTATTATTAGGAGAACTTAAGCTATTTAAATCACATTAGTAACCTAAAGTCATCTTATGCTGCTGCCTCAGAGGCTACACACACACAAACAGGTGGATACAAAAGAATAAATGGGTCCTAAGTCCCAGGCAGCTGAAAACTCCATGCATTGCAGTGAGTGTCAGACGTGTGTTGCTTGCCTCGTTGCTTAACGAGGAACAAGCACAGGTTGGTTTTTTTTATGATTAGTTTTTAGTCCTCTAGAAAACACAACTTCCACAGTCTAAGTGCAGTAGTATCTTGAGCAACATAGAATCCAAAGGTACAGAAGAGATTCTGTTCATTCTGACAGCAACATAAAGGCTTGTAACCATGCTGTCTGTACCAGAACAGGCAAGTTCAAATGGACACATATGCAGTCTGTCATGAAGCACATGTTAAATGACACAAAATAAACCAAAAACAAAACCAATATCCAAACCTCCAAAACCCAGATACCAAGAAACTAGGGGTCCTTTCCCAAGGCTACTGTGAGAGTACCTCTAACATTGGGCATAACTTTGCAAAAAGAGAAAAAAAGTAGCATCTTTTCACATTATGATTTACATAGACTTTTATCTAGACAAATTATTTGTTTTTATTTTACTTTATTCATTATTATTGTTGTTTTTATGTATGCGTTTTATATGGTGTGTCATGACGTGTGTGGAGTTCAGAGGTTAGCTGGCATCTGGTCACCAGGTTTATGCTATAAACACCTTCATCTACTGTGCTACCTCATTGAGCCTGGATACATTGTTTTTTTGTTAGAAATATAACACTCCCCCCAAGTCAGCTACTATAATTTGAGAGAATGACAAAAGAGAGAAACATCCATAAAGACACGGAGCTTTTAAAGGAGGTTTTTTTGTAAAGGTCTTTGCACCCACATTTTTATCCTTCATGTGAAAATTCCTACTAATCAGACTGGAAAAGAAGGAGCAGAAATGTTTATGCTTCAGCCCAGAAAGTAGATTTCTATTTGTGGTTCTGACTTGTTTTGTGAATGCTAGTGATGGCTCATGCAAAAAGATTAAGATGCAAAGAGCAAAACCCAAAGCTGCTCCTTTTCCTGATAAGCATGTTTTCTGTAGCACAGACTTAAGTCCCAGGATACTGAATTTTAATTTTGCTCTTCAGATGAAGAGAACCAGGAATGTAAGTGAAACCACTGCTTGACTTTTAATTTTACCCAGGACCATCACCTGATGCCAACATATTCAACTGTTTTCTTGTTTAGTTTCCAAGAGTGAAAAGAATTTTTTTTTTGCTAGTTTAGACCTGGCTTATCATTTAGTCTGAATTTTATATTCAAACTACAAAAACAATACACACACACACACACAATGGAAAAATAAAAATGAAGTTGATGCTATTGCAGCATTTCTTAGCAAGATAGGGAAATGTATAAACACAATACACTTTCATTCATGTTAACATATGAAGATGAAAGGCTAAACCACTCAATGTCCAGATACTGGAAAAACAAATAAACAGACAAAACTACAACAAAAAGAAAGAAGCAGCAGTCTGGACTTCTTGTAATCACAGCTGAGCAAACTCTTCCATTTTCTCTAGAGGTTCACCAGGAGAGGCAGTTTCTCAACACTTGTGCTTCATGGCAAGCTAAGGAGAGAGAGCGAGAAGGATGAGAACAAATGAGACTTTATTAACAGGGAGCTCTCCCTGCCTCTCCTTCCCACTTCCAGGATGACACACGTCACTGGACTCTGTGTGGTGACGGCCACCATTCCCATTCCCAGCCTCCCTGGTTCCTGGTAGATGTGCGCCGGATACTGCACTTTGCCAACCTTGTTGGTTTATGTGTCTGCTGGTGGAGGATGCTATGTGCTGTTCTTTCACCCCATTGCAGGAACAACTGAAACAAGAGGCACAGGGAGGACAAGTGACTTCCCCTAGGAATGGGGAGGGGGGCTCCTAGGCCACTGGTTATGTCAGGAAGCAACACTCTTGAGATGTTAATATTTAGGTGTTAAAACTCAACAGCATGCTAAGAGACAGTCTAAAATCATCTCTATAATATGCATCCTGAACTTTCAACCAGGCCCAAAGCTCCAGGCAATTAGATTGTATTATTGAGTAGGGATGAACAATAGACCTTAACTTCTAATTACTGGTGCTTGGCCTCATCCTGAAATATGTCAAGAATCCATATTTCTAGAAAAGCCCAGGGCAGTCACAGTGTCATCTTCTTGGTGGCTGAAAGAGAGAGGTTAGAACCCTGAGCTCCCACTGGGAAAACAGAATCAATATTGCTGCATGCGACAGAAGATGGCTAGACCCTATCCTGGTATTCTCTGTAAGGAAAACCTCAGCGGAAAGCCTTGGCACCCCTGTATGGCAGGGCCAGTGAAGACTTCCTCAGACCTTCTGCTGGCTGCTGGAGATGCAGAATTTGTGAGTTCTGAGTATACCCATTCTTCTATATTGAGTGCTAAAGGTTTTTGTTGTTGTTGTTGTTGCTTCCAACAACTGTGGTGCTGCCTAATAATTCTTGACATTAATGTATTTAGTCAACAGCACAGGAAATGATAGCGGTAGGGGCCTGCCTCAGACCTATCCCAGTCCTCAGTCACATTCTGGGCCCCTTACGGTCAGGCCTGCATTTTTGTTCTGCCTCCAGTTTTCATGCATTATTTAGCAATGAAGTCCATCATATAAACACAGAGCTGTTAAGTGTTGTGCGTAATGAATACGAACCATAAATATTTGATCAAGGCTACTGTCGTGGTATTTATCGGGCTAGTAACTCCCCACTAACGGGCTTGTGCCAGTTCACACAGTCACTCCTCATCAGAACGACTGGGCTGCTGCTCAGACCAGGCCCTGGGCCATGGCCACCTGTACTTTGCAGAAAGGCAATTGGGTAGAACAATCTGCTACTTAGATCTCGTTGTGGTCTAAATATTTGTGCCTTCCCAAAAGCCATGTACTGAAACCTAACTGCCAGGAGAGGGCATCAGGAGGTGAGCTTGGGAGGTGACTGGATCAGGATGCAGAGGTCTCAGGATGAGCTAGAGACTCCGCTTTCACTTTGATAGGATACTCTCGAAGAAGATCATAAGAAGATCAGGAAGCCGACCCTCGCCAGGCCATGGAATCAAGCATCTTGACCTCACTCTTCTCTTTGAGAAATTCACTGTTTATCAACTACCAGTTGTTTGTTTGTTTGCTTAAGTATCCTGAACAGACTAATAATTGATATTTGGGTAAGAAGTACTGATACTCTGGCTTGCTTAAGTCTCTGGGAATGAAGAGCCTTAGAATTAAGGTAGAAAGAGCAGTAAGACTAGACAAAATTAGGAAACTAGACTATACAACTTCACTGTGAGACGCTGAGCTCCAAAGCCAAGAATACCTTCCCTTCCCACTGTTTCCCATGCCCGCAAAATGGCCCCAGATGAACTCAGGTGCTTACAACTTCCTCCTGGTTTATATACGGAGTACCTCACAGAAACCCCTTTTCATGATTTGTAACCTATTTTACAGAATGATAATTAAAACAATCACTACTCATCCTAGGGATGTGCTCTGGGTGTGAGTCCCTCCCCTTCTGGCCTGGAGGTCGAAACTGAGCAACTGCCGTGGAAGAGAATGGAGAGAGACTGATGTTTTCCCCTCCTAGAGACCATAATGCCTGTTGCCATCCCTTCCCCCACAAATGTGGGCTGGTGCAGAAAAGCCAGATCAGTGCTCTTTTCTGTGAGAAATGGCATTTGAGGGTGCCAACTGTGGGCAATGTTCTTGCCTGCTGATTCACACCCGTGGTGGGCTGTCAAAACCTGGAAAACGCTGCTGCAACCTTGGGCTTTTGGGGGCAAGGGAAAGTGAGCAGAGCCGCTTCTGCCAAGAGCTGCTCCTTCCTGATGGCTGGACCTGTGCCAAACCCACAGTTTAGGAAGGAATCACACTTCCTCAGGACAGGCTAACCAGAGCTGGGGTGAGGAGGGTGCCGGGACAAGAGAGAAGGATCTTGTCCCTCTTTGCTCTAGAGAAGACCAGCACCCACAGAATTTAAGGATGTAGTTGTATAAAAGAGATTGTCCACTCTTGCACCTTGGCCACTGCAGGGGTCCTGGAAAAAACTAGAAGACCAAAGCTTCTTTCCTACTGTAATCTAGGGAGACAGGCTACACTTCCCACTGGATGCTGGCAGTCCCCAGAGGAACTGTCACCTGGGATGACTGTTCTCTGCCATGTGCACTGTGTCCTCCTCCTGTAAACACACCACACTCTTCATGAGTCAACAGGCCATACATGTCTCGGGGGGTGGGGTGGAAGACCTGGCTCACCTCTGAACCCTCTTCCCAGCAGCAGGCCTGGTTGGCACTTGGCCAGTGAAATGGCATCTTCATGGTAAGCCTATACCAATGGGGACAAATCAGCAGTTCTTGCCTATGGGAAAGTAGCCACATTTTATCTAAAGAGGTCAAACTCCTCACTAGGAACACAGCCGAGGCTAGTGACTCATAAGTGCATTTTCCCATTTTAGAGATCCGCAAGCCTGGCTCTCACACTGTCTTATGCTCCCTCACACACATTCTCTCAGGAATTCTACAGTGTCTCTTCTCCCCTGGAAACAACTTCCAGAGGGGCAACCAATTAAAACGCTAACTTCTGTTGCCTAAGCCCCCTTCATTGAGATCAGGCAACTGTCCTGCATTGACAAAGCTGGAGACCCCCTTGCATTTGACGATCTCATCAACTTCTGGTCTCATAGGCTGTTGTAAGGACTGCTCAAGGTTCAGATACCATATACTGCCCGCTGCCCTACCCTTTTGATTTTAATCACACAATCTTCGTCTGTATTCCTTTTTTTTAATTGCTGCTTTAAAGTTTCTCAGTCATCTGTAATAATTTTCCAGCCTCATTACTGAGCTCATTATGTGACCAAATGGGACAGGCTGGGCAGAAGCTGTGTCTATTGAAATAAATCATAAACAATTTAGATTTGTGTGCATGCTCATCTCAGCACCCAAGGAGGTAGGTGCCGTTTTTAATTAGTTGCCTCTGTTTTACTGATGACAAAACATGGGCTTTGAGAAATTTAGCACTTGTCCAAGGTCACCCAGATGGTAAATGACAGTGCTGAGCTCAAACGTAGGATGCTAACTACTATAACATGTTATTTCCCAACCATCCAGCAAACTTGGCCACAGCGTCAAGGAAACAGTTGCAATGGCCAAGAACTTGGGTGTTTGTACAAGCCCTCCTAAGGGGGACGCCTATGTGGATGACATCCAGGTATTGTCTACCCCACATCAGGAAGAATAGCTTCCCAGCTTCCTTGGTAACCTGGTTCATGGTTTAATCATTAGCCAGAACTGTTTTAACAGAGCTTTATCAGTGTACCATTGATTGCTCAATTCTGTGGGAAGGCAGGAGAGATAATCACCTGGACAACCCATCGTTTGCAGACTTTGGCTTTCTCTTCCCCACCTCAACACAAAGAGTTTCTCTCCAGGTTTCTACTATCCATCTCCCACTTAAATAACTGGAGTTGTTTTTGTATTAGTGCATCTGGGAACTGTCACATTTCCACGCCATCATTTCCTCTGTACACAAAGCCTTGGGGAAACATGTGTCTGAGTTTCCTCCTTCTGGAACAGCTCACAGGTGTGAGGTCCTGATTCCAGCTTGTCTTTCTACTTTCTCAAACAGGCTTGGCTAGTTTTCTTTCAAGGAACTCTGCCTGGGCTTCAGAGGCAGCGCACTAAGGGCACTAAAACATCACTGTCACAGAGAGTCACTGGGACACTGGGACAGTTATGTGTAAAGGGGACCATGCAGGAAAGGCAGCATTAATATTCAGCAGGAGCCAGTCTCCTGTATGAGGCCTGGAGAGGCATCTTCTGCCCCAGTGGAATGTATCTTTCTCATTGCTTTTCGGTTCTCCATTTCTATTTCCTCAGCAGAAGTTGTGTATCCTGTTGAGGCTAATTCAATTATTCTCCCTCAAAGACCAACTAAAAACTATCTGAAGACCCTGATCAAGAGCCTGACAGGCCAATATGTCATCAGTAGAAATGGTTTCCGGAAACTTAAATTCAAATCACCAGATAGAAATGAACCTTCCTTCTTTGATAGGAAGTACATGCATGGTAATAAATCTCCCTTATTGCCTGAGCAGTGGGCCTCCTCTTCCCTTCCGTTTATGATTGCCTTAGATAAGGGCTGCCAGAACACAGTCCTGTGCCCTTCTAAGAGGTGGTTCTCAGCAAAAGGATGAACATGCATGCTAGGTTTCCAGTTACATGAGAGGTACCATTCTCAGAGGTTAGGGCCAGTGGATAATCTTGGTGCCACCCGTGCTCAAAATTAGAGATCCAGACTATAGATCTTGAATCAACACCCAGCCACTTCCAGAGTGGAAACCAGCCTTGAGGCCAGGGCTTGCTTTAGGTCTGTTGAAGAGCTAATAACACACGATGATAGATACAGAATGAGAAAGGGACAGACTGGGAAAGACACCCCAGAAGACTTATGGCCCCATAGTTCTTTCAATTGTGGCCAAGGACAGGGCTATATCCTGAGACCTGATCTCGTTTCTTCCTCTTCCTGTGACCTGACTTGGACCCTAATTTTTGGGACAGTAATTAAAGAATTTCCCTGTTACCTGAAATACCTAAAAGTCAGAAGGTCAGAGAAAGAGATGATGTTAGAAACAAGACGGTGACCACGAAAGCCAGGTACAAGGAGAAAAAGCCTAGGCTCTAGTAATCATGTAATCAAAGGGGAGGAGGAATTTTCTTGGCACTATGACCTTTTACAACCCAGCGCGGGCCCCCTCTCTGCTGCCTCACCTTGTGTGCGGTTTCTGCAAACTGCTGGGCACTGTTCTTCATGTCCTCTGTCTTCTCCTCTGCCCGGCCTAACCGTTCCCCACGCTCATTCAAGGCCTGGCTTGCCTTCTGTACTGCACTGGTCACACTATCAGCAGCTGAGTGGAGGATGCTGTTTCCTGGAAGAATTGCAAGAGCGTCAAGAGTTAGCTTGTCTAACCCACAGCGACAGATTCCCACACTATGGAAAGGACAAAGCCCCAGCAACTGAACTCAGTTATCTTGGTGGCAAGGGCCTTACCTGCTCAGCCACCTCAATGCCTTGTTTACTCTTTGAGACAAGTATCTCACTCTGTAGTTTAGTCTAGCCTGGGAGTTCATCTTTCTGCCTCTGTCCCAAAAGTGGTGGGATTCTGTGCTCAATAAAACCTGTAGGAGGGTTTTTCGTTTTTTATCTTCCAGTCCTGAGGACGGAACTCAGGGCCTTGTGAATGCGAGGCAAAACCTCCCCCACTGGCTGTATCTCAGCTTCACAGTTTGTTTTAATTTGAAGCTTAGGTTAAATTATCACAGTAAAATTTGGGCCACAGGGATTTCCTAGATATAATGATCTACAACCCTTCCTCTTTATTTTATCCCTTTACCTAGCAAGTAAGCCACACTCCCCAGTGTGCGGCTAAGGTAATATTATGGCTTCCAACCTCCAATCCTGTGCTATGGCATTGATGGTCGGACTTCCTCATGCGAGCTCTAGATTATGACAAACAGCCGCAGCACTGCACGCTGCGAGCAGGTAGGAAACCATTACAGAAACTGGCAAATGAAGAAATCTGGCATTTGCAAATTCAGGAATGACACCAGAGAAAGTAGAGAAGCCAACAGCATCACAAAAGGTCATGCATCCTTGATACTCCAACTTGCCAAGATAGGCAGCACAACTTGGTGAAGAACCTGCAGGCCCATTAGCCACCGAGGACAAGCACATTGCCAAATGACAGCCTCAGGAAAAACTGTACCTCTGTCTTGTTAACATCAAATGGAAGATGTTTAATGGCATTTTATACAATAGCTTTATGTCTCTGAATAAGTTGATTACATCATTTTACTGCATGCTTCTAGCCACAAATAGCTTTTAATAGAAATGTGGAAATGTTACTTCCACTGGTTTCAGCTACAAAGGCTTCCTACTTTCTCCTTTGTGGGAACACTTTGCAGCTTGTGGGAAAGAATCTCAGGCAAAGAACGCCTGGTCCAGAGGCAGCACTGAAGGAGCCACTTTCCAGTTTTCAAGGATTTAATACACACGTAAGAAGAGGGGATTAGGGTTAACTAACATTACCAGTTGTAGTTAGCACCACCTTATATATATATTATACATATTATATATGTACACCGTGAGCACTGAGCTAGGGAGATGGTACTGAGCACAGGGGAAAGTTTGGGACTTCGGAAAAAACTTAAGAGGAGAAACCTTGGTTTCAGTATGCTTTCATACTGTATCCATGACTACAGTGGCAGTCTATTATCACAGCTATTAACACAGGATTTCGTAAGCATAAAAACATTCACAAAGATCACTTCATTTGTCCAAAATTCTGAGGCGGCAGACTGGACAAGTGGAAAAGCTTGCATATGGTCATCACACCAGAAAGTGGCATGGTTATTACCAAGGAACCTCTGCATGTGGATGGCCCTATCCTTTCCCACAGACATGATGTAGCATTCCTATGACGGAAATGTGGGCAGACTGGCATACAGGTGTAGGTGTGAGCAGGTATATGCTTTGGCAGGTGTGTGTTTGGCAGGTTATTTCCCGGGATAATTCCAGACTGCTTCTGCTCTAAAAGCATTCTTCTTAGTAAATAATTACTGCTAATACTACATGGCAAGTCAAGTGACACAAAGAAGGAAGAGGCTAGCCAGTAGGATGGACTAAGAAGATGGATGAGAGAGTGAAATCCCTCCTAATCTGTACCACAGATTCGCAACAAGAGGATTGAGGAAAGGTGAGGCAGGAATCTGTAAGTCTCTGTGTGAACGCTTATATTGATTGTCAACTTGACAGGTTTGGAGTCACTCAGAAGACACATTTCTGGGGATGTCTGTGGGAGCATTTCCAAAGAGGTTTAACTAGGAAGTGAGACTTACCCCGAGAGTGGGTGGCACCATCCCACAGAGTCAGACCCCAGACAGAATTAAAAAGGAGGATACAAGTGGAGTATCAGCATTTCTGCTTTCTGACTGTTGAAGTCATATGACCAATGCCTCACACTCCCATTGCACATACCCATCCTTCCCCATCTTCCCTGCCATGATGGCCTATACTCTTAAACTATGAAGAAAAAAAAATCCCCCTTTCCTTAAGTTGCTTCTTATTGTATATTTAAAAAGAACACATGGCTATGGAGACAGTTCAGTTGGCAGTGTGATTGCTGCACAAGCAAGAGGACCTGAGTTTGATCCTCAGAACTTTTGTAAAAATACCAGGTGTGGTGTCGCATGCCACAGGACTGGGTAGGTGAAAACGCGTGGGTCCCTGGAACTCTCTGGACAGCTAGTCTAGCCAACTCAGAAGTATCCGGTCCTGATGAGATACCCCGTCTCAATAAAATAAAGTAGAGGGGTTGGAAAGATAGCTCAGTGGTTAAGAGCACTCACTGCCCTTCTAGAGAAACCATGTTTGGTTCCCAGCACCGACATCAGGCAGTGCACAAAGGCCTGCTACTCTAGATCCAGGGATCTTTTACATCCGTGGATGTCTGCACACATATAGGGCACACAGACAGACAGACATAGACTCATGAATAAAAATAAATTTGAAACCAAAATGAAACAAAGTGGAGAGCAATACAAGGAGGACGCGCAAGGTTGACCTCTGGTCTACACGCACGCACGCATGCATGTGCACATGCTCACCCACGTGCACACACAAATAACTAATATAGGCAGTTGGAATGCAGAAGTGGAACCATTGCTGTGATAAGTTTACCCACTGGATTGTGGGAGAAATGTGGAAGAGTGGATTTGTGGCAAGAGAGGCCCTAGAAAGCCATTATGAGAGCTTAAAGGAGTCATCCTGATGCAGCTTGTAAAAATAAAAATTCATCTGGAAGGAGAGCAACTGGGTTGAGAATGTCCTTGATGGAACTCCCTGCTAGAAACTAACCTCCCGGGAAAGTGCTCTTCTGGGTTCAGCTGCTGAAGTGCACAGAGGAAACTACAGCTGTGGTATAAGGGGCCAGACTACAACCTTGAGCTAGTAAGAGATCTTGGCATTTTTGCCAATATGATGCTGGTCTTGCCAGCATTCAAAATGTAAGACTTCCAGGATCATAATGGTTCGATGAAGGTTCTAGAGTGTCACAGAGGCCAGGTAATGTGTGGCATGGTTGGATTCCCTATAAGGACATGAGGCCATTGTGTGAAGCTGTAAGGATGAAGTATACATCACACTGGGCACCCTAACAGATGCCAGGATTATGGGATGTCAGTCTCGGGAAGTTGCAGGCACAGAGAGGAACTAGACCAAGAGAGACTGTATGTGTTACAGCAGAACTAGGAAGAAGTGGCTACCAAAGGTTGTGGGAGCCCATGTGATACCATGAACCCCAGAAGCCAGGGAATCAGTGGCAGAATTTGGTGTTTTCCCTGTTCAGTTTGATAGTTCCTAGACTGACTCTTTTGGACCTTTTTATTGTGTTTTATTTTTGTTTTTTGAGGCAGGGTTTCCATGTAGCCTTGGTTTCCTGGTCTCTTTGTGGACTAGGCTGGCCTTGAACTCATGGAGTTCTGCCTCTGCCTCCCAAGTGCTGGGATTAAAGGTGTGTGTCACCTCTGCCACGGCTCACTATGGACTTTTAAAGCTGTTAAAATTTTAAGATTATGGGGATATTTGAAGATGGAATGATTACATTTTTCACTATGAGATGGCCATAAATCTATGGGGATAAGGCAATAAGAAGTGTGTTAGGGAGGCAAGTACCTGTGGCGGTTAATCTTAATTATCAACTTGCTGACAGAATTTAGTGATGCTAAGAGATGCACTCTGGTTGTGTCTATGAGGGTGTTTTCAGAGAGATGTGACTGTAGATGATACTATGCCTGGGCTGAGGCCCAGGGCTGAGTCAGATGAAAGTGGTTAGATCGTCAGCTTTCATCTCTCCTGACTGCAGGTGCAGTATGGCCATCTGCCTCCTGCTCTGGATGGCATAGCTAGAGCTGCCATCCTGGCTACTTCTTTCCTGCTAGTAAAGATTGTGCTTCAAAGCCTGAACCAGAAAACCCCTTCCTTAGTTTGCTTTGGCCAGGCATTTTGTCACAGTGATGAGAAAAGTAACTAACACATCCTGGTTAAGAACAATTGTATTACTAATTGGAGGGACTCTGGGAGTAACTGCAGTGAAATTTAAAGGGCATATAATCACCACCTTTTCCCCAATTATAATAGATCCATATGACTTCTTAGGTTATATACACCTATGAATTTGGACTGAATCTCCTATGCCTAAGCCACATTGCTTCTATGTCAGAATTTTCTTGAAATGAATCTTGTACATGACATTAGGTAATGCTACACCCAGTTTCTTATAGCTGCTATGGAAGGAAATAAATGGTGTAACTAAAATGCAACTAAATGCTGCACTCAGTGTTTACAGGTGACATTGATGACCACTGCCAATAGGAAATCCACCTTCAGTTATTTTCAGGAATAAGAATGAATCTGAAAAAAATCTCTTTCTTTCCGTTGAAATGACCTCTCCCAGTTTCAATGCTGCCCACATTGGAAGGCCTAGGGAACTCCTCTCACCTATTGGGCTTGCTATCTATGTGCTTCTAGGGTGCTTAACCAAGTGTAACCATGGTATGTAAACCAAGTAAACCTCTTCTCATACTTCACTTTTTCAGCCTCTTATGCACAGCTTTTAGCTGCATCGTCAACTTTTTGAGCATCTTCCTTCACTCTGTTGACCACTCCCTACATCTGTAATGATTTTTCTCTTTTGACTTAGATCGGTTCACTTGACTTCCTTCTTTCTGGAACCCTTACTTATACTAATTTTAGGACTCTGGCCTCTTCCTGTGGCAATATTATGCAGTTCAGTTTCAAGGGCCCAAGTCTTCATCATTCATAAGGTAGCTCTCTGAGCTGGGACCCATGTGCTTTCTTACTGGACTGCAACTGAATGCCCCCAAATTACCTCAAATCCAATATGTCTACACTTGGCCCTATAGTATTTTCTGTAGGTTCCGGATCTGTGAATGACTCCAGTATCTGTCCATCTTATTGCGCCAGACAGAAGTCTAGGGGTTGAGTGTAGGCAAAGACTGCATTCTCGACAGCTGGCTACATTGTGCTCTTTACCACCCTCGTGCTCCTCACGCAGAGGCCAAGTCTTTTTTCTTTCCCCTTTTTTAATTACTCACATGTCTTATAATTATTACCAAAGAAGTTGGCGGCTCAAATAGGATAAACTCTATGAGGCTTTTAGTATATGCTGAAAACTGAAAATTTTATTAAACACTCAGAATTACTTGCAGCAGGTACTGCTGAACTGACACAATTGGTAGTCACCCCGATGTTACTGATCTGGTGTTCGGTTTCTTTACATTCAAAACGTGGTTCCTGCCATCTACCTCATTTGGCTGCTACCGAGGACATTACGATGGAAACAAAGGAGCTGCAGCGCTCAGTGGAGGTGTGTCACCCCACCTCCTCTCTAAGGAAGGCCACATATGCCTTCCAGAGAAGTTTTAGAAAATGGCAAAATTACATTTTCCCATCTTTTTCCTCTTAACCTGGGATAAATGTTTTGTAACTAATGAAAGATGATGCTTAACTATCTAGTAATGTGTAGCTCAGCGTCTCGCTTAATGACACATCCATTAAGTCAAGGCATGTGCTGTTAAATCTGGAAATGAAGCAATCTCCCGAGACAGAAAGAATCATAATTCTTTCTAAATAGACAGGAAGCATATTAATACCCAAATTTATTCGAGCAGTCTGAGAAGAAGCTGTCAACCACACCAAATAGAGTCAACCGCCATTTGAATTACAGACTCTGGAGGGCACAGGGAGACTGGTTTGGCTTCACTGATGTGGTCTTCCCATCAGTTCCACTTGATGTCGTCTTAAAACAAACACATGTTAGTTCCCTTTGTGTTAAGCAATTTAAAGAACTGTGAGAGAGGAACATGAGATGAAGACTCATCATTGTTCGCAGTCACCACTAGCACCAAATTAGGAGAGAACAAGGACGGGGAATGGAGAGAGAGCAAAGCACACAGAAAGTGATAAATGAAGACAATTAAGAGAACAGAGTTTTTATAGGTACATAAATTATGCCAATAGCTCAGATACCAACAGGAATTAACTGGATGATTGTAGACCTCAGCCTATATGTTGCTGGCTAAAATTTTTAATACTATATTGATTAAAGAGGTAATTGAAAAACTTCAATAGCTACATCATCTATCTATATATAATACATATATATTTTAAATATGCATTCATATTTTTTAGGAAATGAAGAAAATCATCTAGAAATAAATGATAGATAAAGTATGTTCATCTAGATGAGAAAACAAATATGTTCACCTAAGGAAACAAGTTCTTAAAAAGTTTTAAATTGTATTATTATTATTATTATTATTATTATTATTATTATTATTATTATTATTAGCGTGTGTGTGTGTGTGTGTTATCTGTGTCAAGTGACTGCAATTTCAAATGGAGGCCAGAAGAGGGCATCAGATCCTGCAAATCTGGAGTTATAAGCAGTTCCAAGCTACTTGATACAGGTGCTGAGACCTTAACTAGGATCCTCTGAAAAAGCTGTAAGGACTCTTAGCCACCAGGCCTTTGTTCTAGCCAGATTTTTAAAAATACTTTTGCTTTGTTTGAACTATTTGGGTTCTCCAAAAACAAAACAAAACAAAACAAAAACACCTAACAGAAATTGGCAGGAAGATTAACCATAATAAACCCATTAGTGTACCAAAAACATTAATACTCTCATATGCATGCTAAAACTGTTTGATAATAATTTGTTCTGCAAGTAGATTAAATGGCTTCTATTCAATTTTCACCTAGGAGATTAACGCTCTTAGCAAAACCACTTCTGCGGGTAAGGTTTAAGGTACAGTTAAGTCTGGCTTGGCTTAGTAGCATACACATTGCTTTAAATGGACATTAATACTTGGGATTAATCTCCAATTCTTATCTTTCCTTTTCTACTTCCAGTCCACTTCTAGCAAAACAAAGTTTCCCGGAGACTTGGATTCTTGCCCGCTACTGAAAGTGCTCGCTTCTACCGTCCTTTTCCTGTGATAGGAAGTTCCACTCCTGCCCTCATTGGTCCTTCAGTCCCCTAGTACTCATGGCGCTTTAAGGCAGACTTAGCCATGTGACCTGCATTCAACATCTTAGAAGTGAATATAATTTAAGTGCCAACAAGGCTAGTTATTATCTATATGAAATGAGAAATGAGATGCAAAGGCCTACCCAGAAAAATAAGTTGGTTTCTAATTCACAGACTCCATCAATTAAGGTTCAGAGCAATAACAAGGTCTTTGTACATTATATGGGCTAACCAAATAACACCACATCAGTGCATGTCAGTTTTGGAAGCCCTTAGTGCCCTCTTTAGGATGAAGGTTCTTCTAAAGGGCAAGTTTTACTTGTATTTTTGTGTTGATGACCACATATACAACGTCTTTTAAAAACAGTGCTTATATCAAGCCTTGCTAAAAGAAGAGTATTAACCCATGCTGGGGCCAGATGCAATATGAATGTGAGCCAATCATCGAACAGCTCTCATCCATCAATGTCTACAAGGCAAGAAGTACCTTGGTGAGGGGTCACTGTCACAAAAGAAGACATTCTGACCCTGATCTTACAGTTCCAGAAATAGGGAGTAGCCCAGAACAGCCTTTGTACTAACTCCAAACCTCTTCACCGTTCTGTGTTTCCCAATGTAGTTCTTTGTACTAAGAAAAATAAATGGCTCTCATAGGCCCATGCCTTCTGGGCCAGCTCTCTCATGTCTGTGCTAAGGGGTGGGACCAGTTCCCTCTCATGAGGGGCAGAGGCAGCTCTCCTGCTGCAGTGTTCATCCGGGGGAGGGGCAGCTATCCCAGAAGGGAACGGTTGGGCCTAGGAGAGTTTGCTTTGCCCCTTGCCTAGGGGGTGGTACCAGTGGCCTAGACTGACCAGCTCAGCTATCACCCAGACCCACATCCTGGGCGTTAGGTTGGTCCGCCCTAACATCTTCCCCATTTATGACCCGCTGGAGCATGTGAAAGGGTTGGTTCTGTGGAGGGACAGCTGCAGGATCTCCGTGACTTGGGGCAACTGTAGGATATTCGAGAGGCATTTCGGTGAGGGTTCAGTGATGGTGGTGTGCCAGAGGCCTTGAACCAGACCAATGATTCACTGCAACGGACATTTGCAGGTGGGGCTGATTAGACAAATGGTACAATGTGTGAAACACTGCAGTTCCTAGTGCCACAAGGTCAGATGAAGAGGTGCTGGAGAGAAGGGAAACACGGAAGAGCAAGATGCTTTTTTGTTTGTTGGCTTGTCTTTAATTACATTTTTGGGTGGGTTTCCTTTAGGGGAGGGAGGCTGTGGTGGTGCAGGGAGGATATCAGAGTGAGGAGGCAAGAGGGACTGGGGTGCATGATGTGAGATTCCCAAAGAATCAATAAAGAATTATGCGATAAAAAATGTGGCAAGAAGAAAGCATAATGACATGTCAAAATAGCTATAAAATACAATCTAATCAGGATCTTTCTTGCCGAATTTTAGCTAACCCTTCATTATGCAAGCCACGTGTTTAAATGAGGTAAGCATGGAGGGAAGGTATGGTGTCCAATTTCTCAGAGTTGCTTGTGGGATCCTCCTGGACAGCGTGCTGGAAAGCGCTGCAAGGAACTAGACTCTCTCCCGAGTTAAATGGAAAGGCCGTGAATCTGGGCTGTCTTCATCAATTTAGTAACGGACAGATAAGTCATGTAATTATATTCAAAGGGCCTGCTTTATAGAGGCAGTAAAACAGATATAGCACGCTGAGTGGCAGTTCTGGAATTCTCTTTTGTTTCAGTTTGGTGGCTAATTTCAGGGACCATGAAACTTGCTAGTTGCCTGGAGCTGGATGACTCAGAGAAATGGACTCAGAATCCAGGAATACTTTGTAAACCCATAAATTTCAAAGGCTACTTGCAAGAGGCCTTGGGATCTTTTGATGGAGTTAGTAAAGAAGAAACTAGCCCATTCTACTAAATACATGTCCCCTGTTTGCTATGGCAAAGGAAATTAGTGTAACCCTTAAGTCTAGGGGAAAAAGCCCTATGCTCTCTCCTTATCTCATAGGTAAATATGACTTCATAATTCAATTCCAGCATGCTCAATGACAAAACATTTAGGATTTTATCCATGTTCCTTTCAACACTTACCTTTATCAAATCAATACCTTTATCAAAAATTGAGTCTTGGTTCCTAGGGATTTGTTCTTATTAGCTATGGTGTACGAGAACAGGGAATGCAAGCCCATATCTGTTGATTCATTTTAGAGCGTCAGGCTCTCAAAAGGATGACACTTCACAACAAGTGGCCTGTAAACCACACCTTGTTTTGAGGTTTAAAAACTTAAGAGATTTTCAACAAGAAAAACAGATTATGCTTTTTGTCTGTTTCGTTAAGTCTGGTAATAATCAAGTTATGCCATGCTGGTCTTTGATCTTAATAGAGCAGTAAGGTAGTGGCTTTTAAGAACTGAAATTTCAAGAATACATAATATGAAATACCTTTACCCAATGCTATGGGCTATAAAGCAAATTCAGTTCAACATGTATAGTCTGCTACTTCCTAGCCATGCAACACTGAACAAGTTACCTTCCCCTTTGTACTGCAGTTTAATTACTTTATCATGAGTTCAGTATGGTACCTATTCCCCAAGAATGGATGACGGAAACTATCTCCAAGTATGAGGTACAAGTGGTGTATGCTGCAGATAGTCAACCATCAGTATTAACAAAATAACCTGGCACTAAAATCTTTCTGCTAGGTTTCCTACCTCAGCTCATCTCTCCTTTCACACTCCCACCATTATGGCCAGCCTTCTATGGGTCTCTCTCGGATTTTCCTCAACATTTTGAATGCTCATTATGATCCTTCTGACCGACTATATGATGATTCTTCTCTCAGGCTTTGGAAGATGCTCAGTGGGTAAGAGCACTTGGTATTCAAACATAAGGACCTTTGTTTGGGTCCTGACATACACATAAAAACCCAAGTGTGGCTGCACACACCTTTAACACCAGAGTTGGGGATCAGGGCAGACACAGAAAGATCACAGGGGCTTGCTGGACAGACAACCTAGCTGAAAAAATGGTTAGTTCTAGGTTCAGTGAGGGAGCCTGTCTGAAAGAAGTAAGGCAGAGAGTAAAAGAAATAAGGCAGGACACCTTGTCCTCCTGTGGTTGCTACATATGTGCACCAATTTGTGCAAGTGCTTACATATGCATAGAACCTCCTGTCCCCAACACACAGCGATTCTTCTCTCAGACTTACCAGTGACCTGGCCACTGGATCACAAACTCATTGACTGGTCCTTTCAAAAGCCATTATTTTATTTTGCTTCTAGAATACACTTTTCTTATTTCTACCACTCACATTGACTACGCCCTTTGTTCTTTTTCTTGTAAGAGAAATAAAGCCAGAAACATCTGAGCTTGATTCTGGCTCTGCCAAATTGCCATCTCTGGTCTCAGATAAGTTACTCTGAGGTTATAATTTCTTATCAGTAGAAAGGAGATGAAAGTAGCTGTTTCCCAGGGTCTATTATAAGAAGTAAAGGCAATATATACCTAGCAAAATGCTCACTACCTATTCTGCAATTCACTTATCACAGAACACATGTACTGCACACATAACCAGCCCTATGTGCATCGCATATCATACCTTGGCATTAACTTAGTCCTTTTTTGGTCTTCTTCCTCTAACTATACCATTCTACCTGAATTCACAATGTTGTTCAGGCCAGCATCTTTGATTGTAACATCCACCATCTCACTTGAGTCTGGGACATCCTACCTCGGAAGTGCACTTAGCTCTGTACTTCTAGTTACTATGAAACCATAGATGCTGTTCTGGCCCTATTAAACAACCATAGCATCCTGAATGACTTCCCTCCCACTGCTTATTAGGACTCCAGTACTTTGTTTTCTTCACAAACAATGTGGGTCATGCAACTTTCTTGTTTCAATGCTGTGCTGGCCTACACTCATGATATGACAGAGTCAACAAGGGAGGCCCATCTCTCGATCTAGTCCCAGGCTACTTACTTGCAGCCTGTTATGGTTCTCTGGCCTTTATCTATTACCCCATGGTTTTATCCAGCTATGAAGTTGTTATAGTGTGTTACTATAGAGAAACACATATAGTAAATGAGTCTTGAAGGAAAAGCAAAGTGAATAAAAAGAGCAACAAGGAAAACTGTGTCCATTTCTGTTCCTAATCTTAGCAGTAGAGTGTTTCTGTGATTTTGGCAGCATCAGTCCATCCTCAAATGCAGTTGGTACTCAGGTTTTTGTGTCTATTAGTTTTATGCTAGGAGAAAGAGAAGTTCTTTGAAAAGTAGATTCCATGAGTTGGGGCAAGAAACACTCAGATACTTCTGAAGTATCTTATTGCCAGACATTGAAAATGCTTTCAAATGGTAGGGGTGGTACTAAAATAAAAAGCTAGTTTAATGTGGATTCCTCTAGGCAAGTTGTGATATTTAGAATTCCAACAGTAATAAAAGTTATAGCAATGAGATAATTATAGTAGCTTTATCTAAAAATCTCCATAACATTTTAATGCTAATAAGACAAAGAGTTCATATAAAATATATACTAAGGATGCTTATACAAAATAAAATTGGATGCTTCATTTATTTGATTCATTTTATTTAGTAATGGATAATTTGATATTTGGTTATTTCATTCCTTTAACTATTTCTCTGTATAGAAGAATTTGTATTTGTCCTGGTTGTTTGTTAACTTTTGACAAAAGCTAGATTTTATATGGGAAAAGAGACTTCAATTGAGAAAAACACCTCCTATAGAGATAGTGTGTAGACAAGACTGTGTAGGGCATTCTTTGGTTAATGACTGATGTGGGAGGGGCCAGTTCATTGGTGGTACCACCCTAGGCAAGTGGTCTGTGGTTGTATAAAAAAGTAGGCTGAGCAAGCCCATAAGCAACATCCCTTTGTGGCTTCTGCCTCAGTTCCTGGGTTCCTGCCCTGATTTCCCTCAATGAAGGACTACAAGCTATATGTTGAAATAAATCCTTTCCTCCCTAAGTTGCTTTTGGTAATGGCGTTTATCACAGCTGTAGAAAACAAAGAAAGACAATGTGTATTTGTCTGAATTTGTGCAGATAGCAATGGAAAAATACAGCAAATATAGAAAGCCAAAGTGTTTCAGGAAGAGTAGAAACTGTTACAGCAAAGGGCTGACAATAAATTTAATGAAAAAATATAACTACTAACCAGAGTGACAATGGATATCCCAAAGTCAGACTGTTTCTTCTTGTTTTTTCTTTTATTTTTGAGGTTATAATTTAATCACATCATTTCACTCTTCCCTTCCCTCCTTCCAAATCCTCTTAAGTACCCTTCCTTGTTCTCTTTCAAATTCATGGCCTCTTTTCTCATTTTTTGTTGTTAAATGCATATATGTCTAAATATGTGTCCCTAAATATAGCTTGCTCAGTCTGAATGATGCTACTTGTATCTGTATTTTTAGGTTTGACAATTTGGTATTTGTTAACATACTGTTGTGCTCTTCCCTGGGAAAGACTCTTTCTCCCTCTCAGCATTCCTTAGATACTTGCAGTTTTTCTGCATTTGACTGATGCCTCTTGATCCTTCCTCTACTTTCGCATGTCTATTGTTATTGTCCTTCCTTATCTTATGTTCAGCAGTCATGTTGCTGAGACCTTATGGGTGTATTTTTTGAGATTTCAAGGAGACACAATCTCACAGCTAACTCCCTGATTCTCTGGCTCTTACAATCTTTCTTCTCCCTCTTCAGCAAGTTCCTTGAACCTTAGGTTCAGGAGTTAATTTGTAGATGTAGCCACTGACACTGGGGGGGTCACAACTCTGCATTTTAATTGGTTATGTGATGTAGGAAGTCCTTCTGTCTATGTGTTGCTTTCATTGGTTAATGAATAAAAAATCTGCTTTGGCCTGTGAAAGGGCAGAGCAGAAATAGACAGGAAAAACTAAACAGAATGCTGGAAGAAAAAAGGTGGAGTCATGAGAGGCCATGAAGCCACCAGAGGGGAAAGATGCAAGCTGCTAGTTGGAACTCTGCCAGTAGGCTACAAGCCTCATGGTAAAATACAAAATAATAGAAATGGGTTAACCAAAGATATAAGAGCTAGCTAGCAACACGCTTAAGTGATTGGACAAGCCATGATTTAAATAATAAAAAAAAAGGACCAGGCAGGACAGAAACCTCTGTCAAGAGTTGTGGTGTTTTGTAATGGTCTCCATCTGTTGCAGAGAGAAGTTTTCTTGATGAAGGTTGAAGATTACACATTAGTAAAACAGTGCTTGTAGGTTCTCCTCCAAGACCAATGACTTCATGAGCCCTTGCTAGTTGGTTAGGTTTCCAGTACCACAGATGATTTACATCTTATTAAGTGGGTCTAAATCCAACTGGTTACTGCCAAGAGACTGTGCCACTATTGCACCCTTAGGTTATTGCTGGTTTGTTGTGGTGGTTTATAGGCATGATAGTTTCTTCTTTGGAAATTCAGCTGTTTAGAGTAGATCCCCTTCCACCAGGGGAGAAATATCTTGATAATTTATAAATTAGTAAGATATTTAAAAGGCACTTGCTTGTGTCTGTTAGATAACACACCAGATTGGTAATCAGTTGTGAGAAAGAAGGAGGAGTGAGGGAGAAGCCATGTAGCTCTGCCAAAGACAGACGCCAGAACTTTACCCGGTAAGCCACAGCCTCGTGGTGATACACAGATTAATGGAGATGAATTAATTTAAGATATGAGTTAGCCAGAAATATGCTTAAGCTATTGGCCAAACAGTATTGCAAATAATATGGTTTCTATGTGATTATTTCGGCATTGAGCAGCTGGGAACAAACAAACAGTGTACATCTTTATGACCATAGTTTAAGTTGTGGTTTCTTAGATGTAATAACCAAAGCCCAAGTGGCAGAAAACGTAGGTAAACCAGACCTCATTAATTATGTGTGTACATGTCAGTATGTATAAGTGTGTGGAGGCCATAGGTCGACATTGGGTGTCGACATTGAGTTGTTGTCCCCTTTATATTTCGAGACAGATGTGGGTGGCTTCAACTTCACCAAAATTTAAACAGAAAGTTTTCCATGTCTGTGCATCCTTGGCACTGTATTCATGCCTTTATTAATGTAGTCAATTGATCACATTATATTGCAGGCTAAGCATCTGATTAGCTTATTCGGTTGTAAATTTTCAAAATTCCCTTTCCTGTGTTTGATCTTCATTTGTATGCTTGCCACCAGACAGTCCTAACCCTAACTCAGTCCTACTCATTACAACATGTGGTTTAGGTGTAAATAAACCTATATAAAAAAAGGAAAAATTTAATGGGTATACACATTAAGAGTGTTCACAAAGGGGAAGAAACATATGAAGGCTTGTTTATTAACATGGTATAGGGAATGATGCAGTCTGGTGTAGAGGACATGAGGTCCTTGTGTAATATTCTGGCCTGTCCCTTTAAGAGACAGGCCACGCCCACTCCCTTCTAGCTTCCAGCCTGTGACCCCAACTTACTCTCTCCCTGTTCAGCTCTCACGGGGAAGCAGTAGCTGCTTCTCTTCCCTCTCCCTCTCCCCCTCTGTATTTCTTCTCTAATAAATGTCTAACTTTACATGGTGTGCTGTCCGTTTCTTGCCATGCCAGCCGTGCCTGCCACATGTCGGCGACCGGCAGCCCTCTCGCCCTGGGACTGGCTGCTCAGGCTCCGCACTCCACCACCGCCCGCCATGCCCTCCCGCTGCGCTGCCGATTTCCCGTCCTCATTTTTTTAAAAAAGAACAACACCTTGCGTTCACAGGCAAAACACTAGAGAAACCAGGAATGTTAAGCACACAGGCTGGTCTCTTCAACAACAGGGTGAATGCGTGTGTGTGTGTGTGTGGGGATTGCGTGTGTGTGTTTTCCACCCAGAGAGCCGGGAGTGGATGTTGTTAATAGCCTAGTAATCTGTGCTATCTGTGGGGCAGGGCCATACTAGAATCCCCCAGACTATTCTGCCTCTGTCTGGATTTTTATCTTGAGGATTACCTCTCAGTCAGTAGAATCCAGCATTAAGGGATGTTTCCCTGAGTACTTTGTGGTTTGGTGACCTCTATAATGACCTAGACTATACCAGATTCTTTTCCTAGCCCCTTAAGGTATAAAACCTATTCTTGTGGAAGAGATCACATGTAATTTGCAAAAAAAAAAAAATTGATGTACTCACTCCATGAGCTTTACTGTGGTAACTGTCACCAGAAAATATTTTCCAAAATTGCACTGTACTTAAATATGTCTAAAATCAACTTCTGAGTATCAGACTCTAGAAGTCTTAACCAACGTCAGCTTTTTAAGCTTTCATGAGCTCTAGAATTTAAAAAGAAAAGCCATGGAAGTCAAAACTCCAACACCTGATTTTCTTAAACCAATCGATACACATTCCTTTTGAGAAATGTCAAGTCTTTACTTGCTGAGAAGTTCATTCCACTAAGCAAATGCACACACAAGAGTTTATAATTTCAGTAAACACTTTAATTACTAATCACAAAACCCAAAAGGGCAAAAAAAGGGCTACTTCAAAGCTATCACTAGCATCTTTCATGGCTAACTAATGGCTTTAAGATAACTAAATCGTGAGGAAACCACTAATGATGTGCTTAGGATTAAGCAATGCATAAGGACCAGCAATGAGATTTGAAACAGCAATGAGACCAATGAGTCTCCAGAGTACAGGTGACATTGGTGCTAAATTTTAGTTGAAATGCGCTGAGTGTAGCAGGAGAAACTGCTATTGTGGTTACCAAGGTTACATTACAAGTGGGCTAAGTCATTATTGCTATATGGTTCACTCCTATCATTTAGAAGGTAATAAGTAGAATTAGTTCTCCCATTAGTTATTTTTCTTATGGCTGTCACACAATCCCTGACACAAGCAACCGAAGGAAGATTTGCTTTGGGCTCATTGTTTTAGTCTCTCAGACCATGCTGGCCTTCCCATGAACTTGGAAATCAATTCTCAGAGTTTAATTTGGTGAATATAAAGTTGAAAACCTCATGTTGAAGACAAGGCACAGAATACGGCCATGCTAACCAATGTCAGTCCAGTTCTGCCTGGGCTGGCAGCAGTAGTGAGCACTTTACAATTTTTCTGGTACTTAGCAATTTTGAAATTATACAACCATAGTGTGTTTCATGACTATTAATTAGTTATTCTATGGTATTTTGTTTGATTACTAATGAATTCTTGGTATAAATTTTTACTTCCTAAGATGAATTTTTCTGAAAACTGACAGCTTGTCATTAAAATCCACTACAATTATCATCAGCAGAATCCAATTATGATCAATTAACCGATAGGAGCTAATATACACTGTACTATTTTTAGACATTAATAGTTTTTGAATTCATATTAATAAGATGCGAATTGAAAGGAGCGGCCAATCAACTGTATACCTGGATGTGTATTACCAGAGTCACAAATGCAGTTCACTTCCATTTACGTCATTATAAGAAACTATGATTTACTAAGGGCCACCATGTGCGATGCACAACATTAAATGCTTCACACGCATTATTATATCCTAATAGTTATTGTTTAAGATATATATCATGATCTCTTAAGCCCAGTGAAATGCCGAATCTCACACAAAATTATACTACTAGCCTGTGATAAAATCTTGATTTGATCAGCTATGGTTGGCTTCGATACCACTTTCTTTGTACTATGAGACTTTCCACATTTTAAAAGGCACAATTGTGAGGCAAAATCTAAGTACCAAGATTGGATTTTCCCTTGTTAGCCATATTACCTTTCATCAGCTTGGCAACCTAAACCACATTTCTTCTAGGAATCTAGTTCTGATCCACTGAAGCTGAGTAAGGAGGGCTCCTCATGCTCCCAGCCCACCCCTGTATTTCTCTGACAGACTGCTGTCCACTTAGAGACTTATGTCCGTTTTGTCATACCTGGAGCCTCTTTCTAGAGCACAGCACTGTCTCTGACTTTCCAGCATCTCCACGAACAACATGTATCCTTTTGTATGTGTTCATTGATTTTTGCTGAATGGATGGGAAATTGACCAGAAATAGAAGATATATGGACTCATAAAAACATGCTATGGTTAGTATATATGTCTAAATTCTATTTCCATTGACATTTATCATAGATTATGGTATGGCTAGTATATGGAAGAGTGAATTTGGACATGGTGAAAAAATTGTAATTTGGTTAATATTGCTTTCCAAGTTGTTAGGGACTTCTTTACTCTATTGAAGATCTAATCATGTATAAAATGCATCAAATTGAAGCTATTTGATATATACAGACACATCTTCACTGAAAACAATGCTGTTTCCAAAACTACTATGATCTGGTGGGAGAAGTATGACATACAAAATGAGTTTAAACCAAAACAGATTTTGCTTTTTTCCCATGGTTATTTCATTGAAGAAATGAAGGCTTGTTGTTCACACCTCCCTGTTTAAATATCACACTTTAAAAGGAAAAGGGTTAAACACTGAAAACCACATTTAGAATAACAAACTTTTAGTACATTTCTTCCCTAGTCATTATAAGATTAAAATTTTAAGAAAAAAAATCACACAACTTAGTGATAAAGATATATGCCAGTTTAAAGAGACAGTTTATAGGTTATGCATCATATCTTGCAGGTGGCATTAGAAAGATGTACGGAGGAATGAATGATCCTCATCCATATAAGGCTCTTCCATATCACATAACTATCAGGCCAGGCTTACCATTTGAAGGATTTAAAGCAGGGCTTTCAAGAGTTTTCCTTTATGATCCAGATGAACGATTTGACAGACATAGTGCTAGGGACCCAGAGAACAGCATCTTGTCCCTCTCTCCCTTCCATACTCTCTCTCTTTCTCACACATGTTTAAGAATGTATTTTAAGGAGACCCCTGCAGTAGAATTGGTAATATGCCCAGTGCACTGTCGGTAGAGGCAATGCGTGTTACTGGGGCTGAGGTGAAGAAAGCCCTGTGGCGGGCCTCCATCTCTCTTTCCCACTGTGGAACTGACTCCAGAAGGGCAGAGACCAACACAGACTGAGTCCTTGGTTCCTAACATACGAGCTGTTTGAGGGAAGGCTTCCATCACAGAGCATGTAGGAGGAGGGAGCATTGCTGTGTATTGACTGCAGTCTGAACTGTGGAAGGTTGATGCTGACAATTTTAACATACTCTGAGGAGAGTGCCCAAATTTAAAAGCCCCTTGAAAATGCTTTATTAATTTAAAACACATGGAGTCAATAGGTTATTTTACTGTGTTTGGGGGTGGGAGGGGGAAATACTAAATACCTGGTAAGCATGTAGTAAATGAAATTATCTATGTGAATCCCTTTAAAATGTTGTTTTGCAACAATAAAAAAACGTGGCTTATGCAACTGAAAGCTAGGTTTTACTTTATAGAAAGTTATTTTCCATCATGTCATTAAAGACAAATAGGTGTTTTTAGAAAATAAGTGCTAATAAACTTATTTTATGGATCAAAATAAAAAGGCCTAGACTTGAGATTAATACACTAATATAAACATCCTATTTCCTGCATTGGACTCGTGACCATAACTTTTAGCGACACTATATTAACTCCCGGTGACAACACCCATAGCGCATTTCATCTCCTGTGCAGTGTGAATTAAGCAAAATTATTCTCTTCTTGTCTCATTACAAACCTACCTTTGGGTAAACTTAAAGAACAAAATGACAATAAGTAATAAATATTGTAGACTCTAGGTGTGATGATACACTGAGATCACATTCACTCTCAGAGGGACTGGAGACCGCAGCAGCAGCCAATTCACTCTGTGTGGTGCCTTGAGAAAGTTGTCAGCAACACCTGTTAGTAAGGAGTTCTCTTCCATGCATGTGAAATCATACACATTTGCACTTGAATGATAGGATGATTGCATTATGTCTTTCATACTCCACTGAGTACAGAAAGGGGCTTTGCAGGAATACACCAAATAATTGGTCTACACAAAGATAAATATCACTTGTGAATTCACAACTCAGAAATGAAAAACAAACATCAGTTAGAAAGCGATCAACTGACAGATGAAATTTTCTTCTTGTTAACTTTTATAATAGGGAGACAGCAGGGTGTAGGTGTAAAGGCCAACAAGGCAAACAGAAAGGTGAGTGGGGAAAGAGAACCATTTCTTAATTCTTTGAATCTTCAGGAAAAAAAATTCTTGTCTCAAGTAAAATTTTACATGAGTCCAATTACACATTTTGCTGCAGGATGGAGCTATAATTAAAGCCTTCCCTTATATGGCTAACGTGCAGCTGCTGGCAGAACGCTCTAACATCTCATCATATTGACATGAGTTTGACAAAACGTAGTAATCATTTCCTTTTGTGGATGAGAAAGACATCAAGAACGTGCATATTTTAATTTGTATGTTAGCTGATCCAGACATAATTATTAGAGGTTACGGGGTATATATGGCACTGCAATTTTCCCCATTCTCCTTTTAGGTAATTGAACGCTTTGCTTATTTTGAATCCATGTAACTTGACACAATGGTCTAAAACGAGGGTGGGAACAGGAGAGAGGAAAGAAAGTGGGACACAGCCACAAACTCTGGAAAGCACGGAACCAGGTGATGTTTTTAAGATAAAAAAATGGCTTCAGGATGCAGATTTGGAGGTTGATTTGGCATTTGTTTCCACCAAATATCACACTTTAGTAAGAAGCCAGCAGCGAGCTCGGCATGGTGGCTCATGCCTTTGATCCCAGCTCTCAGGAGTCAGGGGCAGGCAGATTTCTGTGAGTTAGGGGTAGCCAGGGATGTTTCACAGAGAAATCCTGCCTCTAAAGAACAAAAAATAAGAAACAAACTCGCAACAAAAAAAGCTAGTGATATCTGCCCTTATTAGTTTCCATTTTATAATAGAAGCATATGAGCATGAGAAATCTGAGCTCTTACGGTCATGTAACTACAGTGTATCATGTCTCAAGCTATATTGAATACTTCCTGGAGACTGGCATATGAGTGTGAATCAAGATCAGGAACCAGAGCTGATGAAATGCCGTCCTGTGGCTTTTTCGGTAGTGGATTAGAGGACTGGACTGAACAGGCTGGAATCTTTATGTTCCAGGTCTTCTGAGCTGAGGACATGTGGAATGCATAATACCACAATCATCTGGAACTAGCCGTGCAGGCACCTGTGTTCATTTTAGCAAGGGCTAGGACAAAAATAAGCTTCGTGAAATTGACAATAAAATAGTCAAAAAGTGTAGAGGACACACAACCCTGCTGGGAATCTAGGGAGGTCAGGGACACAGCTCAGTTTTAACAGGACAGGACTAAGAACAGTCTTTCCCTTGCACTTCACCCTGAGGCATGTCTTCCAGACACTGTCTTCTGTAGGTCGGCTTGTCTAAAAAGCCCTGCAGAGCTGTGGGTGACTACAAATAGCAGCCACCGTGAAAAAGCAACTAATGATGGCTCCTGGTTCATCCATGTTGTTATATTCTAGTCAAATTTCTGCATTGTTTAACTCAGAACTTTACTGGCAAAATGGGCACAAAAGTACTTGTTTGGGTCTGTGTTGTGCAATTAAAGAGAACAAACATTTTCAAATGGCTGATATATTTGATAGAGAACATATTCTACAAGTAGTTACGTTAGACATGTATCTCTTAGAAATATCCTGAGGGACTGAGCTAGTGTGAGCATCAACACCTATATGCATAGACAACTCAATTATCTTCCTATTTTCATTCCCTGGTGCTTATTATCTTTTATATACTATGAAATTCTCAACGAACATATATAGTAGTTCTTTCTTTTAAAAAGTTAAACATACTTAAAAACAAAACTACAAACAATTAAAACAGAACAGAGAAGAAAAAGCTCAGATCATTCAAAGGTCAACAGGCCTTGAAAACGAACACTGAAAATATTACAAAGATCCTCCCCTCCCAACTGGGAGCCTGGCCAGGCAAATCTACAGGGAGTCGGCTTCTGCGATGATGAGTGAAAGTTGCATTGTCTGTCCCTGTCTGCCCTCCTGCTCTGTGCTCTAATTTTAGACATATTGGCCTTGACAGCATCCCTTAACAGAAAGATCAGCAAGCAGCCCTAAATGGGACGTTTCCCGCACTGAGAAAGTAGATAAATTCCATCTCTTCTTGTAATTTTAGGTAAACACACATGCACATGCACAGATACATGCACACCCACACGCCATGCACCACCATTGGGAACCTGATCCCTATCACCACTAATTCTTTATACTTCTATTGTCCTTTATACTTTCTAAATATAGTAGGTTTCCTTATGAAATGTGTCAAAAATATTGGTTTTGACTATAGACTTACTGAAAATCTGTCAGGTAGGATTCAGAAGAGTCAGTTCTGTAAATGGCCAATTAGTAAATACTTTGGGTTTTGCAAGTGGTAGTGCTCCTGTTACAACTGCTGTTATATGTTGGAACTGTGTATGACAGGCAACTAAGGAGTGTGGCGTGTTCCAATATAACTCTATTTACAAAAATAGGCTGGATTTGATCAGAGCCCTACAGTTTACAGACCTCTGCCCTAGTGTTCCAAGGAGTAAGTCAACATAGCTAGCTGGTATCAGAACATAAAAGTCTATACAATATATTATTTTGATTTATCTTATAAAATACTTAGGCTGTGCAAAAGATAATTTGAAATCTACCATGCTTCATATATTGCAAATCAAAAGAAGTACAATTGAGTGATGAGGCATTAATTCTATGCCCTCTAAAAACAAAACCAATCTTCAATGTTAAAGAAGCAGTCCCTAGTGCCTAATGCAACGATCTCTGTTACAAGTTTCCATTCCTGAAAAATAACAGCACTACTAGCTAATACACATCGAACATAAAATGCTGCTCAAAGTGGTCTGTAAAAACTCACTCAATCCTCTGGGAAATTCTATAAGGTTGGTTTATGTTGAAAATGGGAAGTCTAAGGGTCATATAAAAAACGTATCTGAGCTATAAGCTCATATTCAAAGAGGGGACATTAGAGCCTGAGCATTCCTTATACTGAATCTGTATGCTTCATCCCTTCTCTCTGGAGAGGAAGAGGAACAAGAAGGTAGGTCAGTGCCTGGAGTGTCTTTGTGGATATAAATAAATATCTATTTACTGTTGATGGAATGCATAGATTGGTTCCCACATACATCATCTTATTTTAACCCTATCTGCTATCGATATGAATACTTTGCATTGGTGTGGATCTTGGTCGATTGATACAAATTTGAGGTCAATTTTGTTATATGTATATTTCTGCTCTTGATTAAGGTATTGAAGAAATACATGTTAATAGTTAGTCATCTATAATAGTCAAACTTGTAGTCATGTTAGTTAGGTTATCCAGATATATTTCAATTAGATAGGTATTCTTCAGATCTTCCAAAGAAACAGTACAGTCACAGATAAAAAAATAAAAAGTAAGTCATGTATATATGAAAAAGACACAGAGAGTCTGGATTATGTACATTATTGTGTTTTCTTTTAATTTTTTGACTGCAGAGACATTTGATTCTGGGGATTGCTAAACTAAACCAACATATATACTTTAAAGCTATCTTGATTTCAAAATATAGATCTAAGAATATGTTGCTTTGGAAAAGAGGTTCTTCTTTTGTTTCCACAGAGGATGAGAACCTGTGGAATCCTTCCAGACTAATGTGGTTCAAGACCCCCTGAAAGGTCACCATGAACACCCCTAAAATTACTTCGCCTAACAAAAATCAGGAAGCAGTATGGAAAGAACTATGCCCATATTCCCAAAAATTGTCTATAAATGTTTGATTAGATATAAAGGGGATATGCTATAAAGATTTGCATTGGTATGGATCTTGGTTTATTGACACAAATTTTAGGTCAATTCTGTTATATGTATTAAGGTATTGTGATTGTGTAGTTCAATTAAAAATGTATAATTAAGAAATATAGGTTAATAGATAATCATCTATAACAGTCAAGCTTGTAGTCATGTTAGTTAGGTTTTCTAGACATATAGAGATATATTTCAATTAGATAGGTGTTCTTCAAATTTTTCAAAAGCCTATGGAATATGACATTTAAAGGTTTTAAGAACTTAGGACTTTTCAAGTTATTGATGTTCCTGGCAGCATCAATAACTTCAAGAGGAATATGGGCATTGAAGAGACTCCTTTTGGAGTTTGTTAGACATTTGGGCAAGAAACTGTTCTTGCCTGGACTGTTTGATGCTATGCTGTATGAACAGGACATGCAGGACCCACAGAAAAATGACTGCTGAACTTGCCTAAAGGTGAAATGGTCCTTCAGGGTTCCTTTTTCATGAAAGAGTCTGCTAGACATTCTGTAGGACACAGAAAAAAGTGACCGACAAACTGCCAATATAGGCAGGACTGTCTTTGAAATTGACTGCTTCTTGGAAATGTCTGTTGAATACTATGGGCCTGTAGGCTGAAGATGAATGCCCCCAATGTTACAGAAGAACCTTGGGTGATTGTCTAGGCAGTGAGATGTCTCTGTCAATTCTAGAGTTTTGGAAGTTGCTTACAATGCACTTCCTGTTTATTTAGATAATACTATATCCTTCTAGAGTCTTTGATGGAGTTGAAGAATAAATGGTTATAATTATAGGTTTCCTTGGTTATGATAAAAGATAAAGTAAATATAAATATTGTAACTGTAATTCTTGCTTGATACCTGTTTTGTTATATTAATTTTCCTTTGTTAAAGTAAAAACCTTCCTTTTTATTTAAACAGAAAAGGGGAGGTGATGTGGGATTCCCCTCTGTATGCTGTGAATACCACTGATTAATAAAGATACTGGTTTGGCATGATAGGGTAGAAGAGAGCTAGGTGGGGAAAACTAAACTGAATGCTGGGAGGAGAAAAGGGCAGAGTCAGAGAGAAGCCATGGAGCTTCTTCCAGAGACAGACATGCTGAAACTTTGCTGGTAAGCAACTGACACATGGCAAAACACAGATGAAAAGAAATGGGTTAAATTAATATGTAAGAGCTAGCCAATAAGAAGCTAAAGCTAATGGGCCAAGCAGCAATTTAATTAATATAGTTTCTGCATGATTATTTTGCATCTGAGCTGCCAGACAGCTGGGAAACAAACAAGTGACCTCCTTACAACACTTTGGGTGATTGTCCAGGAAGCGAGATGTCTCTGTCAATTCTAGAGTTTTGGAAGTTGCTTATAGTGCACTTCCTGTTTACTTAGGTAATATTATAGCCTTCTGTGGTCTTTGATGGAGTTGAAGAATAGAAAATTATAGTTTTCCTTAGTTATGATAAAAGATAAATAGATATAGGTATTATAAACATAAGTCTTGCTTGATACCTGTTTTGTTATAAGTAATTTTACTTTGTTAAAGTTAAAACCTTCCTTTTTATTTAGATAGAAAAGGGGAGATGATGTTGGAAGCTCTTCTGTATATATGTTGCTTTTATTGGTTAATGAATAAAGAATCTGATTTGGTCTGTGATAAGGCAGAATAGAGCTAGGCAAGAAAAACTAAACTGAATGCTGGGAGAAAGTAGGCAAAGTCAGAGAGACGCCATGAAGCCACTGAACGAGATGGATGCCCAGAACTTAAGCCCATAAGCCACAGTATTGTGGCAATAAACAGGTTTATAGAAATGGGTTAATTTAAGATGTAAGAGCTAGCTAGGAATATGCTAGAGTCATTGGCCAAGCAGTGTTGCAAGTAATATAGTTTCTATGTGATTATTTTGGGTCTGAGCACCTGTGATCAAACAAGCAGCCTCCACCAACACCTATCCACAGATTGGTATAGAATAAATTTTCCTCCTATTGTATATCAACAAAATGTGGCTAATGAAGTTTATGAATTATTCCAGTAAACACCTTATTTCAAATTTTGATTTATTATATTATTAACTTCATTCACTTTAAATATAGTTATTTTAAATTCTTTTTCAGATTTTTTTTCATTTTATTTTGGATAATTTCAGCTTTCAGTTATTTTTCTGTTGGCTTTTTCACTTGTTACTGAAAATTGTGAGCAGACCTTTCTGGAGGAAGGAAGAATAAATAACACTAAGAATGTATGGAAAAGTCGTACAGAAATTAATATATTTTATAATCTTTAAACATATACACATACATTTTTTTCCTCACATAACAGAGTTAAATTGATGCTGTACTAGATAGTAGATAATACCCCTCCCAGAAGCCACAGAACAGCACATGAAAGCCTGCTTCCAGGTCTGGAATACCTATCTTTGAGTTGTTGATTACAAGTGTCCCAGGGACCCCCAAAACAATACAGGCTATTACCACTGCTTTTGGTTACCCACCATAATTTGATGGCAAGACCCTATTGCTGAAGACAGTAACTAACTATACATTTTGCTCACAGGACTTGGAGAAATCAAGTTGCTACTGATCAAGAAACTTCCTACTTTTTGGCTGGCTTGTATGTATGTATACATACATACATACCAGAAGGAGCTATGTAGGCTGTTGCGGGGGACCTCACCAACAGTGTTACTTAGCTGTGAGCCCTGTGGAGCTATAATAATGGTTGGCAAGATATGTCCATAAGTACAACAGTGACCTGAATAGTACAAGGGTAGCCAACTGTTTTTTAACTGGATTTCATAAATATTGTGGCCACCAGGAGCAGTAGCTTCTTTCAGGATAATCTCTCATCCAAGACCTCTATCGATTGATCACTTTGCTTTGTCCTCTCAGGACAAGCACCATTCTAAGACCAAGGGGTCATTGAATGAAACAGTAATATTGGCATTTGGAAATAAGGAGAGATTAAAATCTTTCACCTAATAGACAGTACATAACATTCTTATTTTTTTTTTAAAATATACTATTTGGATTTCTTCTTTGAGAATTATAGATAATGTATTTTAATTATAACAACCCCTGATTTCTAACCTTATCACCTATCATCTACCACCCACCTCCTTACTCCCTATGACTTTCTTGCATCCCTCCTTAAAAAGTAGCTCAGTAAGTTCAATTTGTGTTGCTCATATACTCAGAGGTGTAAGGCTATCCACAAATGTGAACAACTTACCAAGTTCCAAACCCTTAAAGAAAATATATCCTCCCCAGAAACCATGAACTTTCAACAGCTCCTCAGTTAGCAGCTGGGGCTTACGAGTCCCTCCTCCTCCATGCTTCCAGGCTGACTGGTTTGACCTTGTGCAGGCAACCACAGCTGCCATGAGTTCAAGGATGCAGCAGTACTGTTATGACAAGAAGACATTGTTCTGTCCCGGTCCTCCCTGACCTCAAGCTCCTATAGCCTTTCCTTGCCTCTTCCACAATGGTCCTTCAGGGGAGGCAGCAATATAGATGTTCCATTTGTGGTTGATCACTTCACTAACCTTATTTTCCGTATTTTGAGTAGCTGTGAGTTTTTGGGTAACGAGTGTCCACTGCATAAAGAAACTTCTTGGATAAGAGCTGAGATCCGACCTAATCTAGCAGCATAGGGAAATGAGCTTAGAGGGCCATTTGATACTATATTCATTGAGCAGGATGTAGATTCAACTGTCAGGCCTGCCTATAAAATGGGCTCTAAATTCAATTAGAAAAGATTTGATTGTTCTCATACCATGCATGCATCTTGACATGCAGTTTAATACTGTAGTTTATAAGATTCAGAGCTGGGTGAAGAGTAGTAATGATCTTCTCCCACCTGAGAACCCCACACAGCAGCTTCCTGAGTGAGATAACCCAGATCAAATAGACAAATGTTCCAATCTTCGGAATTGTGTGTTTAAATGAAGCACCCTTAGAATCCAGAAAACTAGAACTGGAACATTAGAGTATGTGTTTGTGTGTGTATGTACACATGTGTGTGCTTGTATGTGTGTGTGTGCATGTGGGGGGTGTTAGCTGATGGGAGGTACAGATAATAAGGAGAAAGGGGGAATAATAGGGGAAGGTTTAGCTGGAGAAAGGGATGGGAAGGAAGGGCAGAGGAGGGAATGGGGAGTGGTGTGTGTGTGTGTGCATGTGTATGAATGTGCGTGCGCGCATGTGTATAAATGTGTGTATGTAAAGGAGTTCAACTGGAACTGCCCTACACAAGGAATAATGTTCTTCCTAGAAGCTGTAGGTTGCCAAATAAAAAGTCCAGTGCAAGTATAGAACATCTCCCCTAGAGTTGTTTGTGAGGAATATCCCAAAGGCCCCTAAAATAGTTCAGGCTATTGCTCTTGGTTGCTCACTAAAATCTGAAGATAAGATCCTGTTGCTGAAGAGATGACACACATTAGTCCACCACAGGACAGAACGATCAAGTTGAGAGCTAGATTTCAAAGTTCTGTAAAATGCTCTTGTATGACAGCATGTGAATGGTACAGGGCATCTGTTTCTGTGGATGAAATGCTAATTCACTTCTCATTATAAAGCAGCCTCACTTGATTCATGTATTTTCATTTTTGGCAGAGGAACTAGAAGTAGAGTCATGAAATATTTTTTTGAGTGGCAAACATATATTCATTCTCTTGTAAAGTTGCAAAAACACGCCTTGGAACTTTTTTTTCCTAACTAGACATTTTGAATTATGTGCCCTGAACTCTGCCATAGTGTCATTCAATATATTCTGAACATCATTGTTTTGTTAAGTCAGCAGTAACATATGCACTCCATAAATGTCAAACATAAAATGCAACACTTTCAGCATTCTATAAAACCATGGTAAATAATTCAGCATCCCAAGCATCTGAAATATCTACAATGCAGCAAGCTCATTCCTACCTGAAACAAAGAAGTTACTATACAGCTATTTGCATGGCAAACATGACTAAGAATACAAAGGAATTTTCTTTATAAAGAAAATATTTTTGATAAATACCCTGAAAAACATGCAATAATATGAATGTGCACATTTAAATTTTTGGGGTTCTACTAATGTATATCAGTTATATAAATAAGGGGTCTCATTTAGAAATTTTTAGACATATAGATAACATAATTTGATTATATATAGTATATAACTGTATTACACATATAAACATGTTTATATGTAAGTAATGTATATAGTATGAATAAATCATTATTTATATAATTGTCAATTCAAAATAGGAGACTCATTTGACTGACTATTTTAAAGGTAACCTCCATGCCATTCCTTTAAGGTACACATTACTGCCCCATAATACAGTAAAGCAGAGAGACCAAGTATAATGTAAACTGCTTAGAGAAAGTCACAGGGCTAATGAGTGATACCATCTAAGGCAGGGATAAGTGAATCTGATACACAGTTATGTCGATGGATTATGTAGTAGGGAAACACACTTGTGCCTATTTTTAAAAATCCATTCTAAATTTTATGTGTACAAGTGTCTTACCTCTGGTATATATATGTACCACTTAGGTATCTGGTAGTCAAAAGAAGGTGCTGGCCCACATACACTGGAGTTACAGATGGTTGTGAGCTGTTGTAGACAATTATTTTAAGACGTGTTACATTTGCTTATGTTGTGGAACATTTGTTTAATGATGCAAAGATGTGTTTCATTCTTTTATGTTGTATTTGTTTAACTCTGTGAAGCTGTGTTACTTTGCCTATCTAAAATACCTGATTGGTCTAATAAAGACCTGAATGGCCAATAGCAAGTTGAGGCTGACAGGCAGAGAGAATAAATCAGAGGAGAAATTGGGGAGGAGAGATTGAGAAGTAGGACAAGGAGGAGAACTCCAGGAGGCAACCAGCCAGTTATACAGCAAGCCACAGAGTAAAAGGTAAAGAAAGGTATAGAGAAATAAAGAAAAATACCCAGAAGTAAAAGGTAGATGGGATAATTTAAGTGCTAGAAACAAGTCAAGCTAAGGCCAGGTATCCATTAGAAAGAGTAAGACTCCATGTGTGTGGTTTATTTGGGAGTTGGGTAGTGGGCCCCCCAAAGAGTCAAAGAGCCAAAAGATAAAAAACAAAAACAAACTACAGTGAGCCTGTATGTGGACCTACGAATTGAACCCAGGTCCTGTGGCAGAGCAGTTAGTGTTCTTAATCACTGAGCCATCTCGCCAGCCCCACAGTTGTGTGTTTTCTCTTTTTTTCTTTTCTTTGCAGTGGCTACAAGTGTAGAATACCAATAACAAAAACAAAATATCTCCTTTAAATAGGATTTTCCAATTGTATATTTCATCATCATTATTTTTAGTAAGTCACTAAAATTTTTCATTGTTTATTCCTGTCTCCAGCAAATTCTCTGTGATATTCTTTTTCTTCTGTATTAGGGATTGAACAGAGAGCAGCATACATGTTGTACCCTTAAGCTCTCTGAGGTGCTGTCCGGGAAAAGATGTGTTGGCTACAGCGATGAAAATGGTTTTATGGAAGGAATAAGTCTCTCCATCTGGACATTAACACAATTAAATGCCATTTTGAGTGTATAAATACAATTTTTAATTTAAGTCTCACAAAGAACTTGTTAAAGTCATGTTACTTCCTCTTCTAGGCCAAATCAATACAAAGAAATGAAGCCCTTTGTCCATGGATGGGCCTTGTAAGTCTTTGTCTCCATTTAATGGGTGGGGAATAAGACTCAGATCTCAACCCAAACACCAGCTCTGTTCCCTAATACTGTTGGGCTTTGAAGTAAGTGTTTTGCAAGTCATTTTCTTCATTTGTACCAAGGGCGAGGATAACTAGAGATTGCTGCTACTTTTCCAAGGACAACAAAAATCGTCACCAGGGGAACTCTCACAAGGAGTCCTCTTGATTTAAAGGACTAGAAGAGACGTTTCGCGGCTCTGCAATAACTAGAATTTATTTGTGACGCTCGCCCTCTCTTGTTCTGTGTCTGTTCCTAGATAACAAGAAACAACGTAGAAGCTTTAAAACAAGTTAATTCTACCTGTGAAGTACGGCGTGGGGTAAGGATAGGCGGGGGTGGGGGTGGGGAATGGGTGTGTATGCCCAAGAATACTGAATTTCAGTTAGGAGCAACACTACATAAGACTTTCTAGAGAAATAGGCAATTTATGTTTATATGTTTGGTCAGACCGTGTGTAGAATTTTCATGTCCATGATCCACATATGTATATTTGTTGATTTTTTGTTGTTGTTGTTTTTTAATGCAGGAATTCTCTGTGTATCTTTGGTTGTCCTGGAACTCACAGGCTGTAGACCAGGCTGGCCTTGAACTCACAGAGGTCTGCCTGCCTCTCTCTCCGAAGTGCTGTGGTTAAAGGCATAAGCCACCATGCCCAGCTTCTTGTTGTATATTTTAATAATAATTAAAAAAAACAGAGGCAATGAATTTGAGAGTCAGGGGGATCTGTATAGGAAGGGTTTGGGAGGAGGGAGGATAGGGAAAACAATGTAATTCTATTTTAATTTGAAAAGTATTTGTAAAGTTAAAAAATATGTCATGCAAGCACATGTGTGTGGCATATATGAATGATGTATATATGTTGTAATACCTGTGAACCTATATGCACACATGAGGAGGCCACCTTCTACTACTCTCCACCATATGTCTTTGCAGCAGGGTCTCTGGCTGAAACTGGAGATGGCTGGGTGGCCAGAACGCCCCAGTCAACCTTGTACCTGTACCCTTTCCAACAGTGGTGGAGGTTGCCATATATAGCTGCACCTGGGATTTTCCTTGGTTGTTGAAGATCCAAATCTAGGTCCTCATACTGTGTAGCAAGTAGTCTTACCCACTGAGCCATCTCCAACTCCTCTCCTCACTTTGTGTGTTGTCTTTCTTTATACTATCTCAGCCTGTGACATTCACAAGTTGGCATAGACTATTCCCACACTTTACTAGAGGATTACCTTGCTTTGTTTGTGGAAAAGGAAGTATAATACAAAGTCACATTGTGATTCAAACTTTGCATTCTGCCCACCCCAGGGGAAGAGAGTAGAGTCATTTGGCCTTCCTTTCTAGTACACCAATCAGTAGGGACAGACAAAGGACAACATGGGATGAAGGAGACATCATCTGTGTTTCTGGCATCCTAATAGTGCTCAGAATCCTGGGCTTTATACCATCTTCTGAAGAAGAGACTGCACAAGGGCAATATGTCTGAAATACCTTTTGCTGCTGATCAAATATATGGCTCTTCAAAAAAGGCTGTTTCCTGGAGAAAGAAATCTGCCACATTATACATTCTGAATATAGTTAACATAGAAATCCAACTGTCTGGATTAACTGCTGGAATAAGAGAAAACTTATTTCTTCTTGCCCCTTTTGTCAGCTACTAGCCATCCCTTAAAATGCAGCATGACCATTACCTTGCTGATGTGTAGTTTGTTTTTTAAGTCTGATGCCTACCAGAAAGGTGAGTTAAGGTGGTCTCAGGGCCCGAAACACGGGCAGGGATGAGGATTCACCCTTGGGATCAATGGCAAGAGAAGATGTGCATGTCTGAACGTCATATAGTAGTTGGAAGAGCCACTGGAGGATGACACAGCCAGAACCAAAAGATCAGGAAGTAATCCAATGAGTCAGGGCTTTTGGACTTGCTGTTTAAGAAAAATTCTAAGATAAACTTCATTGCAGGCTCACCTTGAGAATAAATCATTTTATTCCATAAAAAATCTATGTCACTTACTGAAAATGAAATTATCATTACAATACACAGACTTTGTGGTTTCAGCAGGGAAGTAGTCAGCACCCAGGGAGTTGTCCACAGTTCCTAGTACATGCTTCATCTGAAAATCTACAAACCAAAATGACCTCTAAACCTAAAAGTTTCTGGGCACTGACAATATATTACATGTGAAGTATTCCAGCTTGATTTCATGATGGGCTGGTAGAGAAAAACAGGGGCAAGCTAACAGTTGCTTAGGATCTGTAATGGAAAAGACTTACCTATTAATTTCGTCTGTGGAAAAATTTTGTTTCATGTTCAGAGCTATTAGGACTATTATCTACCTTCAGGCTCTGTGCATAAACTGTGTATGAAGCATAAATAAATTTTGTGTTCAGACTTGGGTCTCCTCTCAAAAGATATCTCATTATGTTATGCAAATACTTAGAAATAGAAAACTGGAGCCCCAAATACCAGATATCCAAATAGGTCGGCAGCAATCACTATAAAAGGTGAAGTCATAAACACAGGGTGGGAGACATTGGAAATGGTTCACATTTTACTAAGAGTAATGAAGCAAGAAAGATAACAAAGTCAGACTTGGTACCCCAAATTAATATGAAATAAAATACCCATTACCTAAAGGAATTCTCTATTTGAAGCTGACTATGTTTCTTTATAATGGAAGTCTCTCCTCAGGAGCTAAGATTCAAGCATACATATGTTATCAGGAGTATAATGTTGTATCATTATCTCTGTGTAAAACAAATACAGAGAAAAATAAAAGCTATGATGCCAGAAGTATATTTAACTCATGTGAACTTGATATTTCACCTTCAGGGATCCCATTCATGATACCATGTCACCTTGAAACAGCTATAACTGGCTTTATCCATCTGTGCAGGTTGCTAGGTAGTTTGGAGAATCAGAAAACTGAAAGATGGCTTTAATTTTGAAGAAACTGATCCCTAGTAAGTGAGAGGATAGGATATACAGGCTAGGAATGGGATTGGAAATGCTGTCCTAGGCCAATCATTCTGCAACTATTTAGAGATAAGAAGACAGCTACAAAAGAATGAGGAGCTGCCAGCATGTCCCCATTCACATCTCTGAGAGAATGCAGCTTTGCCTCCATTTCTTGAAGGCCTTCAACCAGCCACGAAGACTCCCTCACTTCTTTCTCAGACCATGAACTAGCGATGAGGAGGCCTAAATTCCTGTTTTCCTTTGGAGCTAAGGAAATACCATTTTGGAGCAGAGAATTTTGAATATGTCAAAGAAAAAAATTTCATTTCTTTGTAACTGACCTTCCCCATGAGAAAAAGAAACATAGAATTACACCTGGCCTGCACAGTTGATAAATGTGGGTAGGATGACATGGAGTTGTTGATATTTAAGTGATAGCCTTATGTTGGACTGTTATTAAAGAAAGTGTTATTCAGAGGACAGATATATTCTCTTTGATGTTGATAAAATCACTTAAAACAACTGGGTCTCAGTCTTTCCAAGGGCAGCCCTGGAGCACACTCAGAATCTTTGGGAATCAATGTGTGCATGGCCATGGCAGTCCATCTTTCCTGTGTTTTTAACTGTTCTAAAATTCTGACCACCTTCCCCACCCCCCCAAAAAATAAATAAACAATACAAAGTCAGATGATTTTAAAGGTCTTTGATGAATTTATGACTCTTAGGATAAAAAGTAGACAATCATCTTAATTATATACACAAGAAGTGGCAAGGAAGACATTTAAAACTATCCACAACCTATAGTCCATCCCTCCTATCCAGTCCCCTTTTAAAAACCAGGAATGTTCTGGCTAAAAAGTTTTCAACAATTCCTACAGAACTCCAGGGAGCACTCATTAGTCACACTTAAGCCATGTAACATTCTCTAAGTAAGATGACGTTAGGGCTGTGAAAGCCATCGCTGGACTCTTATCTCCATGCCTGACAAGTGACATGACCCTTCCCTAGCTAGTTCATAACCCTGATTCTGATTCTTTTCTGCAGAGATAATAAATTGTATTTCCAAAGGCTGCATTCATGCCAAGTAAGATAACATGTGTAGAGAAACTGTTGGAGGATAGCATACCAATAACAATAATAGTTTCCTTTAAAAAAATCACAAAACTTCCACATTTCAAAGTAAAATGAACATTTGCATCTACAACTTGTGACCTATATAGAAGGTGACAAGCAAAGATTTTGAGAAATTATGTGGAGTTTAATCTGCTGAAGATCGAACAGATTCGCAAAAGTAAGAGGGCCAGACTAGAGTCATCCAAGAAACACCATTTTAAAGTTTCAGAATTATGTACCTGAAAGAAAGGAAGAGTAATAAGAGCAATAATTCATTAGGCTGTGTTGGCACAACTGTTATCAAAGACAGACAATTGTTTGAACAAGAAAAATTGCATTCATTAGGGACACATATGCTGCCAGCAAATTACAGCATGCTCAATACAAACTTTCTGTCTCTCCTAAGGAAAGTAGGAACAGTCGATATTTAACAGAGTAAATTATTTAGTTCCTTAGTCAAGAAATAATTCGACTATAAACTAAGCCTCAGGAATTACGGATGCTCAGGATGATAGAACTGACATACTCTAGTCTATTAGGAGGTGTTATTCCTGGGAAAAATAAAGGAAAATAAAAGAAAACCTAAAAAATAAGAGAAATACCTAGAGTCACAGGAGGCAAAATTAGTTCTGGTGTCTGATCTCATTAGCTTATTCTGTTTCTGACTAGAGGAAAGAAATCTAGTTTTATCCACTATACACACCTACTGCTTAGCATTAGAAATATGAGGATCCATGTCAGTGCTGCATCTTTGGGATTCACAAGGTAATAGAAGATAGGGCAATGACCAATCGACACAGCTAGGTTTGACCTGCGAGGAACGTGAGTATATTCAAGGTGAATGAAGAATAGGTGAAAGACATGTCTCCCATGACATCAGGTCTCCTTCTGGACTCCCCATTCTCAGTGTGGGATACAGAGAAGCAATGAGCGGGGAGTCCTCTTGAAGAGCCACAGGAGAGAGCCAGCTAGGCAAGCTAATGAACATAACCACCTCAATGAAGAAAATGGCCTACAGCAAAAACCAATCTGATGTTAGGTCAGAAGAGAAAATCTCATCTGATGATGAATGAGTAAACGCTTGGTTTCCTGGATGACTTACTACACACTGCAAACAGCTGCAAGTGCTCCGAAAACTATAGTTTGCCTACTTAACAAATTGGTTAAGGATCAGATTTTAATGTAGGTTTAATTTGAAGATTTCCAAGTGGCAAAGGCATAGCAGGGAACAATACCTCATTATACTACTTCCCTTCCACAATCATCTTTCAGAGCCATGAAGTATGATGTGACCATATATTTTTAGAGAAGAATATATTGGCTTCATCATCCCATATATTTTAGAACTAAACATGGGAGTTAGAGATTCATAAGAAAGACCTCCTAAGGTTCCTAAAGTATAAATAACCACAGGGGAAATAATGAAGTAGTGTATTCTCAAAGCAACGTCTCACAGAGGAATAGCACAGTATGAGTAGATCAATTGTTAGCACAAAGCAATACATTCTGCCCCATAGTCATATGAAAGATAAATAGAATCCAGTAGATCAGTAGAAAGACCAATGTTCTAAATTATGTCCCCAACTTCGAGTGATCAAAAGGCTTTTGTCAGCTTGGGTTTCCTAAAAGGCCTTGCCACTGGAAACATAGATGTGGGCACCCTTAAATGTATCCAGCACCAATGTTTGCCCCTTAAGCCTGGCTTACAATACTAACTCAACTCTAGATGCTATTCCTGAATGAACAAGAAAGGCTTTTGAAAGAAAGTGTTACAGTCCAGAAATGAAATGCCCTTCACAGGTTTATGTGATGGGATGCCCTTTCTCCAGTTGGGGGCACTGATTTTGGAGATTGCAGAACCTTTTGGACACTGGGCTTACATTTAGGGGATGTGTAAGTTTGAAGGCTACAGACTATCTCCACTTCCTAAAAAGTTACTTTGTAAGCACCCTCTGCCAAAGACCCACCTGTTCTGGCCACCCTAAGTGTAAATGCATTTCCCACCAGGAGTGGACTGCAATCCTGTAAACTGTGAGCCAAAACAAATCCTTGCTCCCATCAGATGTTTCTGTCAAGTATCCTATTATAGTGATTTTATAAAAATTAATACAGTAAGGACAGCATTAGGAGGAATTTGAAAAAACTTAAGGAATATGGGAGGAACCCAGAAGAGTGTTTTGCAATAGCAAAGGCAGCAAAGAGATCAAACTGAGAAGAATTTCTAATAAGGAGACAGACTTGTTCTCATGGTACAAACTGTTTTAGTAATGCTGACAATTTTTTATACTAAGATCAGCTCTCATGGAAGAATGAAAGCCTGCCTTTGCCTCTAGATGTAATATACAACAGATGCCTTAATGTCAACTAATTCTGAGCATTTTGATTCTTTTGTTTGTTTTGAATTATGTTGCTCAATGTCCAACTTCTTATATGACAATGAGTGTCGGGAAATAGGGTGGCTATATAGTGCAAGTGCCCACTTACCTCCCATAATTTTGGATTGGCAGTTAATAAACTCTGGCTTCCTGTCTGTGAGGTACCTCTGGCAGGTATGGTGGAGGATCTGGAAGAAGGTGCACTTTTCTGAGGCTGTGCTAGCAACCCATTGGTCAAAGGCATTTTCAAACAACAAATCAAACTCTGCAGAATCCTGGAAAAGACAGTGAAATAACTACTGACTGCAATTCACACAAACTTCTACTTTGTGTCAAAAGAGGCACGAAAGCTAAAACAAAAACTCCACAAAAAATGGACCATAAAATTCATCTTTACCATGACCCAAATTCGTAGAGAGTCGGCAAGTCTTTGTCAAGCAAATAAATCCAAATGTTTCTATATTTAGAGATGTCTCTAGCAGGCTAACACTGCAGTGGTCAAGACTCGTGTGTCAGGAAGCTGACCGTGTGGTATCTGCCCAATTACTAGAAAGAAACATTCCTTTAAGTTTTCCACATTTTTTGTTGCTAATTTCTTTATGCAAAGGGTGGGAAGGAATTCCCCTTGTTCCTTCAGTACTTCACTGATGTTTGGGGACAGTGTAGTGTTAGCACCAAAGGAAACGGGTCTTTTGAATACATGCTCACATCATAACACATTTCTGTTGAAATCCTAATGTATTATTTTAAAATGCCATTAACTTATTGGCATTAGGAGGCAAATGAAATGTTGACACACTTGGGGGTTTCACACCTAGGGACATGATTCTTTGAGCTCTGCCCTATGTTGATAAACATGCTGGAGACAACAGTGTCTCATGGGCCGTCTCTTGGGTTTCCCTATCAAACATGGAAGATGTATATTTTCCCCTAAGCCAGGAGCAGAGACTGGGGAGTTTTGGTCACACAACTGAAAGAGAGAAATAGCCTCATAATGACTGTGGAACCTGGTCGGAGGACAGAAACCAACCACACCCCCATGTTACAGAATGGCGCCTACGTGGATAACTGCATCCACAGAAAGCCTGAGAAAGCTTGGGAAAGAATAAAGCATGTTGTCTTGATAGCAGTAATTTCTAGGGTCAGCTCTGCTTGCTAGAGGCAAGCAAGCACTCTCATCTAAGAGAGGCTTCCTGACTCAGCTTTAGCTGCAAAACCCTGCAGCTCTGTAAGAGGTCCTGCCACAAAACACTTAAATAGTGTTGATAAAAGCTGACTGCATGCTTATTGGTTTTTAGCCATAGAAGGAAAAAAGCCATGCTGTTTTAAAATGCCGGCTTTCTGGGCCGTCCTGCCAGGGCAAACTCTGACTCTTTCAGGCAGGCAGTCCGACTACTATAAAGCATTTGAATGTGGTTTGTGAGCACACTGCTGCAGCTTGCTTGTTGGCAGGGACTTTGAAACACCATAGAGTTGTGGTGACGGACATGGCTACAGCCGGTACCTCAGCCATGAGGCTGGCTGGAATCTCAGGGAGCTAAGAAATGGGCTGGATCCAGTCGGCAGAGCCACAACTTTAGTCCTCTAAGAATTGCTTGGCAAATTGCAGGCTCATGTGGTTAGAAAGGAAGAGATATACAGTAAAGAGAAATTCAAATATGAAGAAAACCTCTAAATGGTTTACACTGTGTAAAAATATATGCAAGAAAAAAGTTAAAGTCCTTAAAAAAGAAAGAAATAGATTAGTTGGGTATGGTGGTACACACCTTTAATCCCAACACTTGGGAGGCAGAGGTAGATTGACCTCTGTGACTTCAAGGTGTGGTAGCATACACCTTTAATCCCAATGCCTGGGAGGCAGAGACAGACAGATATCTGTGAGTTCAAGGTGTTGTAGCACACACCTTTAACCCCAGCACTGGGGAGGCAGAGACAGGCTGATCTCTGTGAGTTCAAGGATAGCCTGGTCTACAGAGTGAGTTCTAGGACAAAGATACACAGAAACTCTGTCTCAAAAAGCCAAAAATTAAAATAAAAGAAACAGTGTTTACAATAAAGCTGTGTAAAGATGGAAAACACACAGAGAATCTGGATACTGTATGTTATTATGCTCTCTTTGAATTGTTTGAATGCTGAGGAAGGAGCAACGGCTGCTAAAAGACTTTTGTTTATAAATGCTGCTGAACTAAGCCAAGGAAGGTATTTTGAAATTACCTTGACTTCAAAATTGAAGTCAAAAGGTATATTACTTTGGAAAAGAGATTTTGCTTTTGTTTCCACAGGAAATGAGAGATGTGGATTCATTCTGAGTTAAGAAAAATCGGGTTTGATCAAGGAAGACCACCTGAGAAATCTACGGTAGGAACAGATGGCCCAGGTGACTGAGTTCTACATCCAGAACAGATTCAAGACTGCTGCTTGAGATGATCAAGCCTCACAGGATACTGCAGTCAGGACTTGATCATAACTCTAAATTTTCTTTAGGTCCCCATAAGATTATCAGCGCCCGCCAACCAGCTGGAAGTAGCCTGGAATAATATGCCCACATTCCCAAAAAATGGACTATGGATATTTTTCTTTGTTTAAAAAAAAAGAGGGGGAAGTGGTGCAGAAGAATTGTCTGTATTCTGTCAATCATATTTTAAATAAACACTGATTGGCCATTAGCCAGGCAGAAAGTATAGGCAGGAAAACCAGACAGGAAGTAGAGGTGGGGTAATAAGAATAGGAGTATTCTGGGAAGAAGGAAGCTCCCCCACACTCCTGCCCAGACCACCGAAGAAGCAGGATGTGACCTGTGGCTAACATAGATAAGAATAATGGGTTAATATAACTTATAAGAACTAATACTTAGCCTGAGCTAATGGGCCAATCAGTTTATAACCTAATGTAGATTCTCTGCGTGATTTTCTCTGGGACTAAATGGCTGAGGGACTGGGCAGGACAGAAACCCCAAAAAAGCAGGCCCTTCATGTTACACCACTGCTGTGCTCAAGCAGAGTTACATCGTGTGAAGAGAACTCCTTTGCTTAGCATTGAGAAATTCACTCACCCGGTTAGGGTCGATGCCATTAACCTGGCGAAGCTGCTCAAGCATCCATTGGGATCTTCGGACAAAGGATGTGGAGCCCTCAAACTGTTTGACTTTTGTGATGGATGCCTGTGTGGGTTTCTTGTTTGTCACTGTTAAAAAAAAAAAAAAGATCAGTGGGAAGACAGTTTGGCTGATTTCCTCAATCAGTGTTATTTTTACATGACATCAAGTGTGCACACACATGGAGAGAAGATGGGAGCTGCCTTTCAGGAGAAGTACATGCAAGAGAAAATGAAGTTTAACCTGCCCCCTCGGAGCAGTTTATAATGCGATTGTTGCTTCATTTATGTCTTCATCCAATTGTACTGAAAATATCTTAACTGAATTACACCAAGTAATTTAATGGCAGCTACAAGTGTGCAATTAGAGCTCTCAGGGAAAGAAGTATGCAGGGCAGGCAGGCGTCAGGTAGGCCTCATTAGGAAGGCTGACTTTTAAGTGAGGGAAAGGTTACCAATTCCTTGGGGTAGTTACCAGGCCTATTTCCAGTTATATAGTTCACTGTAAATACTGGAGCTTCTGTGATCGACTTGACTTTATAGCATGACCCAGTTTGTATCTAGTTTACATCTGATTAAGACTGTCTGGCTAGGATTCTGGGCATAGCTCCAACAGGAATTCTTTCAGTCCCTAAACCCGAGGACCAGGACAATCCTTCCCACCATAAGTAGCTTTTAATCTTCTGTGCTGCAGGCAGGTGGGCAGCATCACCTCTCAGGCCAAGTCAAGCACAGGTACTTGTAAACAGGCATGCCAAAACATTTCTGCATTTGCTTACGCTGATAATTTAAGGCTCAAGGATGGTGGAGGAGGTCATTTCAGATCTTGACAAGGCTTTCCAAGGAGTTACTATGTTATGTCTGTGGAAGTCAGGGAAGCCACGCGAAATCATGCAACATCATGAAGGAGCCAGGGAGAGCGCCAAGACATGCTGGCTGCAATGCATTTGATCCCAGTTGCTGCCTTAAGGAAGAATGTGCATCTGGGGAATATTTTACCCTTGTTTCTAATAACTATGCAGATATTTAGCAGGTGGCACAGAGTTTCGTGGGATGAGCAAGAGAAAACACTTGCTCTAATAGTCGCTGAGAAGAAGCCTCTATAGGTCTGCAGTGATTACCAATTAGGCACACTTGCTGCTCTTGCAGAAGACTTGGGTTTGGTTCTAGCACCCACACTGGAAGGCTCGCAATTGCCTATAACTTCAGCTCCATGTACACATGCACACAAACACATATTTTAAAATAAAGCCTCTATGATTCATGTATCCTGCAGCACATAACTGAAGTAGGAGAGCCTAAGAGAGAAGTCAACGAGGTGACTTTGCCTTCAGCTGTGGTGAGTCTCCAGGGCCAGCATCGAATCTGTCTTTATGGCCTTAGTACCATCTCCTTTTGCTTCTAAACTGAATTTAGCAAATGATTTTACACATCAAATAATGTTTTGCCTTGTTGCTTATTAGTTCAGTTATATTTGGATAAAATGTTCTGAACATTTCACACCAGTTCCCCCTTCTTCTGTGGTTAGGAAGTCAATCATGCCTTCAGTACCTCCATTACAGGGTCACAAACGGCCTCTCATAGCAGCCTCTAGCCCAATGGTTCTAAACCTTTTGGTTATGACCCTTTGAGGGGGGAGGGCTAACAACCCTTTCATAGGGGTCCCCTCAGAACACTGGAAAACACAGATATTTATATTACAATTCGTAGTAGTAGCAAACTTATAATTATGAAGTAGTAATGAAAATTTTATAGTTGGAGCTCACCACAACATGAAGAACTATTAAATGACCATTTCTACACACACACACACACACACACACACACACACACACACGAACACACAAACACACATGTTATGTGTTAAGTCCCATACCCGGGACAAATGGTTGTGATGCCAAATTAACATATCAAAGTAGACCCGCAGACCCGATGTCAGGTTCTCCTAGCATCCTCAGTCCCAGCTGTTACAGGATATGGTAGGCATACCCCACCCCCTATGCTGAACTCTCCAGTCCAGAGACTGGAATGCCTTTCTACATAGGCTCTTCCCTAGATAATCCAGACATTTTGGTTACCTGTCCTTTTGTACCTTTGGCCTCCTGGCTGCTCCTTCTGGTTCCTCTTCTCTCTTTCCCTCCTCATCTCTGCACACGGCTCAGCTCAGCTTGGTCATGTCCACTCTGGACTCTCCCAAACGACCCTACCACTACCTATGCTCTCCCTTTAATCTATAATAAACTTTCTGCTCTACCATACCTAGGAGCAGTTATGTCCTTTTCTTTCCTTTTAATTACTTTTCTTTATTCAACACACACCTCCTGTGGTGAGAAAGATACTTGAATGGGTCTCTCCAATAGTGTGCTCTGTTATCTTGTTAAAAGAAACAACAAGCCTGGACTATGTGCAGGCCTGAAAATGTGCTGAACATATTAAAGACTATTTTTCAATAACAGGAAATGGGTAGTAGACATGTGCATTAGACACACCCCCAAAAACACAGGAGGATTTCCTCCCATTTATGAAAATCATATGGCACATCAGCATCCTGGGAAACTCTAGGTTTTTCTCCTGGCTTCAGTTAAAGTTGTTATGAACATCTGTTTTTTACTTCTGGTCTGTTTGTCTCTCCAAGGAGTTTGTAGCATTTTAAAAGCTCTCACACAATGGCAGAACACTGTATGTTCCTGGCATGTTTAAGACATATGTCAGGGAGGCAAATTCCACTGAACGTTTGTCATTGAAATGAACTAACTGGTTAGGAACCCCACCCGCAATGACCAAAGCCCTCACAAAACTCCTCAGCAGAGATCATGCTATACAGCATGTAGATACAGCTCTATCCACTCCTGCCTCATTTCCATAATTACTTTATTGCTCTCCCAGTTCTTGTCATCTGGCTAGTTTTCCTGGGCACCAAGCCCGGTTTGGTTTGATTTTTGTTTATTGTTATTATCTCCAACATCCAAGTTTTGAGTCTGAAGCAGGTGCCTTAAAATCATGTTATTATATACACATTATTATAGAATTAAACAAAAATTTCCTCTTACAAAATCAAAACACTTATATCACTCCAGACTTTCTAAATACAAAACTTGAAGAAAATGTGATCTAACTCCCTCCTGGTATTGGGAGTTCATAGCTGATATATGTGTGTGTGTGTGTGTGTGTATGTATATATATATATATATATATATATATATATATATATATATATATCCTTCAAATCTCACCCGTCTAGTGAAGAGAGTAGTTACCCATCTAGTGAAGAGAGTAGTCTACCAGGAAGATGGTTGAAAGCACCTCTTCAATGCAAACTAATAGCCTGAATGAAAAATATCACAGCACTCAGATCAAGCCAATCAACATTTCAAAATGAATGGGGTGTGGCCCCACCCCTAAAAGCAGATGACTTAGTATTTGATGGGACGAGAGGTGGTAGTTTTCTCCAGACATATGAGTCATGATAGGTTGCCCAGGCTTCAGCAGTTGACCTTAAAACCATGCCCATATTGAAGCCCTAATTGGACTCAGCAATAAAAAAAAGAGGACATGAGGTTGGGTGGAAGATGAGATAGAAGGATAGGAGGAGTTGGAGTGGAAGTATGTGTGTGTGCGTGCATGTGTGTGTATGTGCATGATCAAAATACATTGTATATATGTATGATAGTCTCAAACAGCAAATAATATATTAAAACACAGTGCTGTGTTCTTCACTACCTACAAAAACTATAATCCTCAATTAATTATTTTTAATAACTTTTAAGTAAGTATTATAATTTCTGTTGTACATTCAATAACCATGAAGGATAGACAAATACAGGCATTTAAAGCAGCAGGTGCATATTACAGTCCTGGGAGATACTGCAGTAGCCGTCCTCTTCCTTGGCTCTCAGCAATAACTGAGCATCAGGATCACCCAGAAGCTTCTACAGCAAATACAATGAGCTGTGTGAATGGGAACCCCTGGGGACACGGCCCTGACATTCACTACATTAAATCTACTCAGGTAATTCTGAGGCTGATTGACTGCCAAGAACTACTAGACATATCCTTATCAATTTAACAAATATTTATGTTTTGTGGGTAATTCCAGGACTTAGTAAGATGGGATTCTGATCAAGAACACAGGTGGCAATACGAGGGATAACATTACATACGTGGATGGGGATGGCGTGACCCATGATGTGTAAGTCATCTGAGGAAATAATGTGGGAGGCTTCAAGGACTTAAACACAGACTGGAGAAAAGTCAAAGTGCTGCGGCAAAGAGACAGCATCTCCAGCAGTGTACAATCATCTCTGGCATGATTTTTCATGATTTTCACCCAATTTCTTCCCAGTTGGCCTATGACATATGACAAGCTAATTGTACACAGAATAGGAAATTATGGGTTTTTTTTTCCTTCTGGAGTTGAGGACAAAACCCAGGGCCTTGTACTTCCTAGGCAAATACTCTATGACTAAACTAAATCCCCAACTCTGAGAATTATGTTCTTCTAATGAAGTGGTATTTCAAAGCATTTAGAATAAAATGCAAGCCTCTTACCATGACCTACAAAGCCTTAGATGACCTGCCCTTGGGTGCTAAGAACATCACATTTCACTTCCCTTTCTGTCCCCTAAGCTCTGGCTGTCATTTGCTCCTGGCAAGGTCTGTCCTCTAGACTTCATGCACATGACACACCCTTGGCAGATATGTCATTTCCTTTGTTTTCTCAGCGTTTCTTGCTCACTGTTCATATTCCAGGCTATAGGTTAACTTCACAGAAAGACACATCTATGGTTACTTTATGAACCATAGATGTGTTTCATCTATGTAGGTTTCACTTAGCACATTTCTACACTGAACTGTGTTGGTGTGAAAAATAGATTATTTCAAGCCTGGATACATTATTCAATGTTTGTTTCTCTAAGATGTTTGTGAAGAATCAAATCAGATCTGTATCATGTGCTGAATCCGCAAACATATGTGAGATGGATATATTTCCACGTGAATCTAAGCCACTACTTATCAGTGTGTGACACAGGTTTCCACACACTTTTAAAAACAGTATGTAATTGCAGACATCTCTTTGGTACAGTTTGATTATTTTCTGTGACTTAGGCAAAAAATATGCTTTCCATTTTTATAGATGAGAAAACTGAAGCACAGAAAGAGCTGACTTGTCAAAGTCACACCTAATAACTGGTAAACCCACGACATACATGAGAAACATTGAGTCATTGCTTTTTCTACTGCAAATTTTTTGCCGCAATGTCAAATGTCACATTTTACCTGGCATGGGATGTTCAGTAAGTAAGGATTAATTGAAGCCTTTCTTTTTAATGATACTTGCTATGATTTTTATAGTTTCCTGAATGGTTTCCTTAATATTTCTCTTTAAATAAACAAACATTTTACTCAAATAAGTTAATGAAAGACAAAATAAATTCAAGTCACAAATATGCAGAGCTTTGTTTTCCTTAAATAGAAAGCAATGTGGTAAACATAGTTAAAATGTATGCACTGTTAATTTCCATCTAGAGAGAGCTCAGCATCTGAGACTTAGGCTTTGGTGAATGGATGATTAGCAATTAAGACAGGTGTTAGTCTTTAACATCAATATAAGAATGCATTCCTAGATAGGATGAAACATCTGCAAATGGCTCCTCTGGGGTCCAGACTATACATATTAAGACTCATCCATTATGTTTTGAAGGTATTCAGGCCTATCATTTCCACTCTTGGTGGCCACTGATTCCTGTACGGACATTGGAGAAAGACCAAAGCCTGGCGGAAATCAATTCCAAGTGATTTTGCTATGAGCTGTGAAGAAAACAAAATGGCCTAATGATTTTTCTTTAATCTTAATATAGCATGGTCCTAGGTTCTGGGCTATAGCTTAAATATAGCTAAGAAGCAGTGATACAAAGTATTGTGTCCAGATTATCATTACCACAGTTACACAAGTTGTATTTTATCTCCATCTCATGAACTAAAGCTTCAAAACGTGTTGCAGAAGATGGTCCTCCCATGAAAATAGAATCAGAATAGAATCAAAGGATGGAGATATCAAACTTTAATTATACCCACCTAGAAAACACTTCACTTAATTAGAAACCAACAAATAAACTGGGCTTGGAGAGATATACTTCTAATTCTACCATTTGAAAGGCTGAGGCAGAAGGATCACTATGAGTTCAAGGGCAGCATAGACTATGTAATAAGTTCCTGGCTATCATGGTCTACATAGTAAAATCATGTGCTGAAGAAGCAAGAGGAGGAACTATTCAGCATGTCGTAGGCATGGCATGTAGGGCTAGGCAACTAACATGAGAATCACCATGCCTACATACCTTAAATACTTTAAATAGCGTCATATATCAGTCTTATTATGAGCTTTCATGTAAGAGCAATTCATTGTTAGTGGTATAGCTCAGATCCCAGCTCAGATGGCCTAATGCCTAGACATTTTATTTTCAAGGCTCTTGATGAGAAATATATAATCTATATATATTTTTAAAATGATGTTTGCAATCTTACCAGTGTTGCTCTTTGACTGTGCCAGGGGTGACTGAGAAAGAAAAAAAAATATAGCAGCCACAACAAAAGAAATCAGCAACATGGGTTCAGGACATCAAAACAAACTTAAGGATGGCTTCTGGTTTAGGTAATAATGCCCTCCACAGGCTCATATATTTGAATGCTTAGTCATTAGAGAGCAGCACTATTTGAGACGGATCTGAATATTAGGAGGTATGGCCTTGTTAGAAATAGCTATGGCTTTCTTGGAGGAAGTATGTCACTCGGGGTGGGCTTTAAGGTTTGCAAAGCTCAAATTCTAGGCCCAGTGTCTCTCTCTTTCTCTTGGTCTGTGGATCAGGATATAGCTTTCAGCCACTGTTCCAGTACCACATATCCCACTGTGCTCCCTGACCTGATGAAAATGGACTAAAATTCTGAAATTGTAAGTGAGCCCCCCCAATTAAATGCTTTATTTTATTAGTTACCTTGGTCATGGTGTTTCTTCACAGCAATAGAATAGTGATGAGAGCTGATGTCTTCTATCTCATAAGCTGACACAAGTACAAATTGTGTATGCATAAACAAGGGAATTAGTCACTGGTTGATTGGTTCCCTGAGATAAAGAACAGTTCTGTGCCTGCCAGAAACTAGGAACAAAGAAAAACTTATTTCAGGTCTAACTGCTAGGATTCAAAAATCAAGATATACTTTACCAGATTTGAACATCTTATTGGAAAAGAGGATTATCCCAGGACCTTGAGTGATAAGGAAAGGTAAACATCAAGAAATTACAGAAATGTCATGAGAAATTGGAGAGGAATTTCAGCATTAAAACCACTTACACTATTTTTTCCTACAACCTTATTCGAGCAGCCTCCTAAGCAAGTAATTCTTTTGCTCCCAAATCCCTGGAAACATGACCTGGGCCTTAACTTCCTTATACAATCTGTCATAGACTTGGAGAACAAATCTATTTGAACTTATTTGGGGTGAAGGTGAAATGAGACATGAAACAAATTACAAAAGTAATATTTGTTTCTGTACCTTTGCATTTTACCTGGGAAATATATGAAATTCCTGATTCATGGAATGAGCCGAGCCAAGCAGCCAAGTAAGAAAAGTAAATGCTCAGAGAAACAACTATGATGGGATTTGAAGGAGATTCAACTCAGGAAATATTAATGACTGTAATATACAACAAGGAAACAGAAGGGGTTGACTACAGAGAATCTGTTCTGTTCTTACTTCCTCATTTCCTCTGGAAAATAATGTAAGCATTACTTTTTATCTATTCTCAGAAGATATTTACACTAGACCATAGCACAGAAAAAAATCAAAGCCGCAGCTACCTGATCCAAGAATCAATTAAATTTCTCCACAAGAAGCTGGAAGAGAAGATCACTGAATATGAGACAATGTCCTTTAATTGTTACACTTTCTTTCAGCAGTAACACTACATATTGGAAAGTATAGGTGAAAGCAGTAACTGTCCTCAGGAAAGCATCGCATTTGGCAGAAATTCAGTATCTATTATAACTTGGCAAGCTGAGAAAAGCAAGTTTCAGCTGAGAAAAGCTGAGAAAACACATCTTACAAGGGAGAAGGGTGGCAACAACTTATTCCCTTCCAGTTTTGCAAGAGGACGGATGCTGACCACGGTGAGATGTAGTCCTGGGTCTTAGTTCCTCCAGGCTACACCCTCAGCAATGAGTCACTACTGGGGATAGTATTTCATAACACATATTCAGTACAAATTCAACATGGGAGGATTTCCTACAACCGTGGGTCTCCTTATGTGATGAGACCATCGGCAGGAGGAAGCTAGAGAAGGAAGGAGGGAGAGGGAAAAAAAGAAGGTAGCTAAAACTTGAAGAGTCAGAATTAACACAATTTCCTAATGGAATAGTTATTAAATATTTAATATCCTCAGTATTTTGAAAAAATCAAAGCTCTTATTACTTAGCAAACACAAGCTGTCAAATATAATTACAACTATCAGTCAAGCAAAGACAGGCATAGCTGCTCTCTGCCTTACCACCACTTACTAGATACACCTCTAATGACATAGATTTTAAATAAAGGTATACATCACTGATAGTCTAAAAAAGTGAGTGATGTCACTCAGAATCTGACACGTTAACTCTTTATTGCTTGATACTGGACTATAAAATCAAGCAAAACATCCTGATTCAAACAAAAACTCCACCACATTATAAAAGCCATCTGGGATTCAAGCTAGCTGAGCTTATTTTGGCTAAATCAAGCTAGTATCTACTACAGGTAAGTAACAGTACACACACACAGACACATGAATATATGCTCTGAGCTGATGAAAGAAGTGAAAGATTTGTACACTGAAAACCATAATGAAAGATATTAAAGAATTAAGCAAATATAAAAGTATCTCATGTTCAAGCAAATGAATGAATCAGCATGGTTAAAATGGCAAAAATCTCCATATTAATCTAAAGAGTCTCAGTAGCAACAGGCTAGAAAACTCTGCATTAGTAATAGGTCAATCTCCTCGACTAATATGCAGATTTATTGATACTTCACTAAAAATGTCATTGGGCATTTTGGTGGAAATTGAGTATGAAATTCATATGGAAATAAATGCTAGAGGAACAGATACTGAGTGAAAAGTGGAAGACTAACATGATGTGATTACAAGATTTTTGATAAAACCAACCCCAGACAATGCTCCAGTTAGAAAAACAGACACATAAATGCAGGAACAGAGGGGAGAGCCCAAGGCAAAGATCTAGCAAATATATGCACATGTGGATTTTAACAAAAACATAAGTACTAGAACAAAGAATACTAGAACAACTGGGTGCAACAAAAAGAAATCTTTTATTACTATCCACAAAGTCCATCTGAATGATGCTATACTCAAGTATCATAAACACCAACCGGTATAAATTTAGAAGGGAATGCACAGGAGAAAATACTTGGGACACTGGGCTGCACAAACATGTCACTATAATATGAAAGTATAATCCATGAGCGAATGAAGGATTACAAAACAAAGCACTGTTTCTTTAAAAAATTCTATGAGAATGGAATCAGTCTCTAAAGTAGGAGATGGCACTTGACAAACATTTATCTGAAGAACTGAGACTGACAGCATTTGCTTGCAATGTTTGTGGTAGTTGGTTTTTGTTGCTGCAATAAAAAACATGGCAAAAAAGTGGAAGAGTAAAGGTTTATTTTGGCTTGTGGTAGTTTCTGAATGTTTTGTTCATCTGGCTCATATGCTTGGGCAGAACTTTTCTATTATGGTGATTTCAGATATTTTGTCGCAGTGATGGAATACCGTCAAACATAACATACATATACACACACATATAATGTGTGCATAAGCACACATATATGCATTACACACATACAAGTATATATACAATACATATGTATGTATGTATACGCCCTACATGTTCTATTTCTTTAGACAACCAAAGATACAATCCCAAGACATTTTTAGATACAGAAAGATTTTTTGGGTATGACAGTTAGTGCAAAGCGTATGGATATAAAATAGTTAACACCTCAAAGAAGACAAGTTTCTTTATCTACGATGATAAAGCTTTACGAGGAAAGAAGAAATTGAAAGAAAATGGACAAAAACAAGTGCAAGTCATTAAGAGCCTGGTATAAAGGGCTTTGTAAACATGAATCAAGATGTAATTAGACAGACTTTTTATCTTTACACTGACTGTTTCAGTGCATAAGTCATGGCAGAAGTGTGCATAAAAGGAGGGACCTCCCTTGCAACACAGGTTCCTGTAGTCCAGGGAAGAAATGGCAAAGAGCAACTTAGACCAGATGACAGAAGTGAAAACAGAGATACAGTGGATATTCTAATCTACATAGCTGTCGAGGCTCAATATAGAAATTTCAATCAATGTAAGATTGAAATTATGATAATACAAAAATAACAGTCCTCAAGGTCAGTTACTAAATAACCATTATTTTCATAGCCAGATGCCTAGTGGATAGAAGGATACTGTTTAAAAGTATGTCATTGTCTGCTTTGTATTTTTGTTTATATATATATATAAATATATATATATATATATATATATATATATATACACATACATGAGTTGTTGTCTGGCATATTATAAATACCCTGAGAATATATTTTTTCAAAGTAATTGGTGGAGTGTGTACTCTGCAGAATGTTACATCATCTCCACACCATTAGAAATAGCCATAGAGCTGTATGTACTGATCACTGTGGCTACAAACACTTCACCCTCTACAGTCATTGCTCATGTCTCTATTTTTTATTATTATTATTTTAAAACTTTTGAAATTCAGACTTGTTTAAGGCAGATATGCCAGGGAGGCTAAGCAGTTACACCTGAGTAGCAGATTATTCCATATGGTAAAGAGCTGCCTCACACATGGAAATCAGTGTCACCCCCCTTTTCATCTCTGTGACTCCTGCTGCAAATTCCAAGGTGGAACATATTGTTATGCATGCCATTACCATTTTGAAATAGCCTAGGAGTCATTTTTTAAATAAATGAGGCCACATGTGTTAAACGATTTCTTCCTAAGAAAAATCTCTGGGGTCTTTCCAAAGTACTGTCGTGATGAAAATTTAGAACCAAAGGATTAAATGCTGAGTATTAATATGCTCAGTTTTATGTTTAATTTCCACATAAATTACAACATAATTGGTGGATGCACTGTCCTAGGGAAATGAGGTACAACTATCAATAAACTCACACTTCTCAACTCAGCTGGCCACAATGCATGTAATCTTCCATGTGCTTGGCCCCTCCTCTCTTTCCCTCCCTCAGCTATAGCGTCTAGAAGAGAGACTCCCATGAAGTCTTACAGTTCTATTGCTGTGATAAGACACCATGACCAAGGCAACTTACGGACAAAAGCGTTTATTAGGGCTCACAGCTTCAGAATGAGTCCATGACCATCACAACAGTGGGTATGGTGGAGGCAGGCAGCCATGGAGCAATAGCTGAGAACTGAACCACAAGCATGAGCGCGCGCACACACACACACATACACACACACACACACACACACACACACACACACACACACAGAGAGAGAGAGAGAGAGAGAGAGAGAGAGAGAGAGAGAGAGAGAGAACAGAGACTAACTAGGAATGATGGGGACATCTTTTCTCATAAGGCTACACTTCCTATTCCTTCCCAAATAGTTCTGACTATTGGGGGGGGGAGGCAAGTTTCAAATATATGAGCCTATGTTAGCAATTCTCATTCAAACTACCACATTTGATAAAACCAATCTGAAGCAGAGAACGGTCACTCTAAAGAGCCATTACTCTGTGACAGAGAGAGAAGCTGTAGCTTTTGTAAATGCTAATGGAAATAATTCAACTTGATTCTCCGCGGCTCAGATATATATTCAAATGCCTCTTCGACCTTCCAGTGCCTACACTAGGGAATGGGTTTTCAGTAAGTGATTGTCACCTCGAATCTTCTACTGGAAGGTCAAGGTGTCACACTAAAAACTGAATAGCAGGGATAACATAATGGACAGATGTGGTTTATGTCTGACAGAGAACAAATTTATTAAAGCATGACGTTTCCCAGAATTCTCCAATGCTTTGCATAATGTTGGATTAATACAAAATTTTACTTTATTTTTTTGAGTTGTGATTTTTTAATTGATTGATTTTATTGAGCTATACATTTTTCTCTGCTCCCTTCCCTTTCTCTCCCCTCCACTTCAACCCTCTCCTATGGTTCCCATGCTCCCAATTTATTCAGGAGATCTTGTCTTTTTCTACTTCCCATGTACGTTAGATCCATGTATGTCTCTCTGAAGGTCCTCATTGTTTTTATTTCAACTGAAATTTGTGGCAGAAATTACCACTTTCTATTGCAAAGTAATCTGTACTAAACTTAACGCTAAACGAAAAACTAAATATGAAAGTCCTGAGATCCATAAGATAATAAAATTATAACTCTTCTTCAGAAGTGATATTTTCCATTCTTTCAATGTACAAGCTAAAGTTTTGTTCAGCTTATCACACCAATTTGACATAGGGTTTGCGTTACAGATCGTACATGTATGCGCTGCACTTCTGCCAATCAGGAAAAGTATCTCAAGAGTTTTTTTTTCCACTCATGTTTCCCTTGGTTACGGTCTTCTAAGACTTATTGTATAAATGTTCCTTCAACTTATTCTCATCAAAGTAATTTATAACTTATGCCAACAACTAAAAAAATTGTTGACCAGAAACTCTTTATAGAATATAATTACCATCATTTCCATTTTTACATTTTCACAGCCTGAGAGTTGTTATTTAAATTATCTCCAGTATGTTTCTAATAATCCTGCCAAAACTTTCCTATATAGTCTATAATACGGAGCATTGTCCTACGCACTCATAACATGTCACCCACTCCTTTCATGGTCATCACTTACTCCTACTGAGATTCCCATTTCCCATTTTCAGACACGGAGGAAAATATCACAAGTATAAAAATACATCAAAAATGTCAAATACAGCATAGGCACATGCTCGGCACCAGCCCTATCTGACCTCCTATTTGAGTACACTGTTTTTTTTAACTGATGATGATATCTATGGTTATCTTGTTATCTATAGTGATGGTTTAGAGGCTCATTCTTTGACCACATTCTCAAAGAATTTAGAGAAAATTGACTTTTAAGCTTATTTTTATTTTGTCTATAATCTATGCCAGTATTTTATAACTCATTGTATTCTTTCACAGAGCAAGAAAGCCCACTTTGAGTTCCCTTTGGGAGACAAATAATGTATCTAGCAGATGGCATCAGTGGTGAGTAAACACGGAATGGATGTTATGGGCATTAAGTGGGCAAGCTGCTCAAGATGTAGGGATGATTCCAAGATACCAAGAGAAAGATGGAAAACCCTTCTACCATCCCTGTCTATATAGGGACACTGTCACAGTTTGGGGAACTTCCATGTTCAAGATAGACAGGGGTTGTGGGCCTTTTCCCATCAAGGTGTATTCTGGGAATGTATCAGATGATGTCATCAGTGGATCTAAAGGTCACAAGAACTCTCACCATCAGCAACCAACTGAACATTTACTACCTGCAGTGCAAATGATCAAAAATCTTCTATCCAGTGTAGCTCGTCTGCATTCTGCTACTGCTATTCAAGGTCCACTGCTGAATGGCATTTGAAGGACTTGTGATACGAATGATCCCACTGGACTTTGCAAGGAAAGGTGCTTTCAACCAAGCTAGCCCAAGTATGATCTCTGGGACCACATGATAGAGAGAGAGAACCAACTCTTCTAAGTTATCCTCTCCTCTCCATACCGTGCACTGAAGGAGTGCCACAATCCACCACCACATATGCGAAACAAGTAAATAAATGTTTAAAACTGGATCAAATTTCGCAAAAAGATCACTAACATCAAAAACTTTGGTGTTTACCTTTAATTGAAATTACAGTTTACTCAGATGTCATTGCTGAGGATCTTGAACACACTTCCCCCATTTGTCAAAGGCAGTAACTTTATGCAACTGAGAATTCCACAGAGGGATATCACGGTCTGTCTCAAATATTAAAAGGATGACCTCTTGACACCAAGCTGTCCCTTCTCCTGATCCTCTGTCTACAAACACCCTTGGTATGAGTCCATATTACTGCTGTCAACCTGTTTTGTCACAGGTAGAGCACACTTGCTTAGCTATAAGACTACTCAGAAGTGCTCATCATTCAAGTCTGGACTACTGATAAAGACTACAATGCTATATTAGAAAATAATGTTGATTCTTTAAGCAAAGTGGATCATCATAAATGGGTAAAAGGCACCCAGGTCATTCCAGTATTAATGAAGGTTCTCTGTGGGAACAGAATCAACAGGATGGACACAGATATAATGACCAAAAAGTTTTAAATTTTGATTGCATGAAACGCTCTCAGTTGGAACATCCCTGATAATGCTGTAGTGTAATGTGTGTAGTAGTTGTCATTTACTCCCCAGGGATCTCCCATTATGTTTAGAGAGAAAAAAAAAAAGCAAGTCCAAGCTGGAGATGGAGCTTAATGGTAGAGCACTTGCCTAACTAGCATAAGGCCCTAGGTGCACTCTCTCTTAATGGTAGAGCACTTGCCTAACTAGCATAAGGCCCTAGGTGCACTCTCTCTTAATGGTAGAGCACTTGCCTAACTAGCATACGGCCCTAGGTGCACTCTCTCTTAATGGTAGAGCACTTGCCTAACTAGCATAAGGCCCTAGGTGCACTCTCTCTTAATGGTAGAGCACTTGCCTAACTAGCAGAAGGCCCTAGGTGCACTCTCTCTTAATGGTAGAGCACTTGCCTGACTAGCATAAGGCCCTAGGTGCACTCTCTCTTAATGGTAGAGCACTTGCCTAACTAGCCTAAGGCCCTAGGTGCAATCTCTCTTAATGGTAGAGCACTTGCCTAACTAGCATAAGGCCCTAGGTGCAATCTCTCTCTCCCCCGCTTCCACCCCGCTCCCCACAATGGTAGCTCTATTTCAGTTCAAGTAGAGGTTTTCAAAAGCTAAGGTAATCATTAAAAGGGAAGGACTGGGGAGAGCTTGGGGGAGTGGGAGGGTGTAGATGGAGGAAAGGTGGACATTGGAGAAGGGAATAAGATATCTACATTAAGGGAGTCATTTTCGGGTTGGCAAGAGTCTTGACTCTAGACGGATCCCAGGTGTCCACGGGCATGTCCCCAGCTAGGTCCTTGGGCAGCAGAGGAGAAGGTGCCTGATCTAGCCTTGTCCCATAGTCACATTGATGGATATCTTGATCATCACCATAGAAATTTCGTCCGATGGATGGAGATAGAGACAGAGACCCACATTCACATCAGATCAATGGACTGAGCTCCCAAGGTCCAGTCGAAGAGCAGAAGGAGGGAGAAGATGAGCAAGGAAGTTAGGACCATGACGGGCTGGTCCACCCACTGAGACAGTGTCCCTGATCTAATGGGAGCGCACCAAATCCAGCTGGACTGGGACTGAACGAGCATATGATCAAACCGGACTCTCTGAATGTGGCTGCCAATGGGGGCAGACTGAGAAGCCATCAACAATGACACTAGGACCTATCTCTTCTGCATGTGTTATCTTTTTGGGAACCTAGTCTATTTGGATGCACTCCTTCCTAGGCTGGGATGGAGGGGGGAGGGCCTTGGACTTCCCACAGGGCAGGGTACCATGCCCTCTTTTAAGGAAGCAGGGGGAGGGAAGAGGGGTAAGGGGTGAGTGGGAAGGGACTGGCAGAAGGGGAGGAAATGTAAATTTTTTGAATAAAAAAAATAAAAGAATACGAAAAAATAAAAGGAGTTAAATTCTTAAGTGGGGCTTGAACAAAGAAAGGAAACTAAATCTTCCCAAAAGGTAGGATAAATACTATGGATAGCCACTTGTTTAAGCATAAGAATGAGCAATGTCTTAATTACATTTTCACAGGGAAGAAAGTAAAAATAGAGATGGCCAAATGTGAGTGGTTTGGGATTGGTAACAAAGGGATAGGACCACCGTGACTTTGTTTCTGGGCTGGAAGGACCACGACAGCCATGCAGAAGGAAGGACAGGAAAGGTCACTGCTGTTCGGCATGTGTTGTTTGTTTTGATTGTTTTTTTTTTTTCCATTTGTTCCCGCCATCTACTGAGGGCTCTTTGTAAGGTGATTTATTTTGCAGCTGGAAGTCCACCCTCTGAAGCCCTCTTCCTTGATTGAGATGAGGATGTGGAGGAAGAGCGTGGGAACAGCGTTCATGCACAACAGACACAGACTCTGTGTGCCCAAACTCCAGTACTGTCTTCCCCAGGACACATCTGACAATTCATATAACACCACACCTGCCTCCAATAGACAAGGAGCATAATTTTGCTGATGTACATATGCAGAATCCCCTGACTGTCAATTTTCTGTCCTAGAAATGAGGTAATGGAAGCTCTTGATTACAAACTAAAATTAAAATACACTGAACACTCCAAATGGGAGCTTACAAATCTTAAGCAATGGGGGTTCTGAAGGCAATATCTTTGTCCTTGATAAATTGCGTACTCTTCTCTCATGGAAAGATTTTGTCTGGGGTCTGTATGCTGAATGAGGGCAGAGGCTGGGGAGGAAGCTGCCGGATTGTGCATTAAAGTGAAGAGCAAGGGAGGCTGAAGGGACAGCCCTCAGATCAGAGGTCCAAATTTGTCTCCATCTTAAGTCCACACTACCACGGAGGGTTGTGTGCATATTTTCTTCAAAAGAGAAGTGCAAATGGGGAGGGGTGTATGCGGAAGTAATGACAGATCAAATTCATTCTTTGTTGTTACCTAAAAGCATTACTTTCAAAAGACAAAAGATTATCATCAATGCTTCTGTTCCAGTTCTAGCCACAGAAACAAACCTCATTACATAGAAGGCCACATGCCATCCATGCTGTCTTGTTCATTAAAGTCTTTACTATGCAGCTCATGCATTGTGACAGGTGGAAGGTCACCTCTATTCAAAAGACAAAAGCTAATTAGTAGCTATTTTTTCCTATGAAAAAAAGTTTATTTGATGCTAGAACAAAGTAAAGGGAAGTTTATGTAAGAATCAAAAAAAATTGTTTCTTGTTGCAAGCCTCACAAAGGTATGGTTTTTTTAATGGGGTCCAGATCTATAGTGTTTAAAGAATTACAGATAAGCCTATTGCCCCTAAGCGAAAATTAATGCTCTTTGCTTTCTGCCAAATGGACAAGCTTACTAAAGTAGCTTTCTAGTGGAGGAGAATGTTTCTTTTGTGTGATTATCCTGTATTTCCTCCTGTTCATCAGATGACAAAACAACATTAATGGCACAGGTTTTGACCTAAAATCTATGCATCCCGTCCCATGGGAAGGATGCTCCACATGGCAGTGAACCTTGTGCACCACTACTGGATGGCAACTAAGAGCAACAAGACTAACTTGAAGATGGCCTCAGGGAGCAGCGGGGACTGGGAATCCGGGGAACCAGGACGCATGCTGCCTATCTGCCTATGCACATGGACCTTTCCTGTTTGAGTCTGTTATCAACTTTAAGATTGAAACTGGGCCAGAGAAACACTATTCACTCCTTCTAGTCTTAACATTCTCTGATTCCAAATCAGAGAAATGAATGCATGCTGACACTGTGGGGGGACCATCTTCTCAGGTCCTAACAGAATGAGAAACAAACACAGCAATGGACTTCCTGGGTAATGCAGAAAGGTCTACACCTTTGCAAATCCAAGCGGGACATGAGAAATACAAACTCTGAGGGTCTAACACTCAGGCTGCTTTCAGCTCCTTGTACAGAGTCATTCTTCCAAGACGCATCAGAGATGCATAAAGGGAGGCCCATCCTTGCCATCCCTTCTGCATGGCTAAGAAGAGCTGCCTGAGAGTAGGGCTGGAAAATCCTGTTTTGCAGGAAAGGAGACTCATGTTATAAGAAGGTTTGTTTCTGCTGGGAGTGGCAAAACCCTATGCTCATAATTCTCTCCTAAATTCCCCTGGAGAGAATCACAGCTAGATATGAGAAGTATATGTAAATTTTCTGTCACTTAAGAGGAAGTTAAACTGCCAACACTTGGATCATAAAGCAGCATGACTTTTTTTTTTCTCTCCCAGAAAATTTAAAGGCACAAATAACAACCATTTCATCAATGTTTATTGTGTGTATACTGAAAGTAAAGTGACAGAGATGGAGATGGAAGATGATGCAGGGAAGTAGTCAGGTGACAGAACATAGCTGGACTCCTTGGAGGACGTTCTTCAGAAGAGGGATAGTCCCTGAGGGTTAGAATATCGGCAGGGTATCAAAGATGCCACAGGACACACTTCTCACTGCCATCATCTCATATGATCATGTATGAGGGTGGAAAGAACACACACTGAAAGGAATGGTGATGTGGGGAGGTGGGCTGAGCTCAGCGTCCTTAGGGAAGAAGTATCCCTTCCAGTCTGTTGTCCCCAAAAGAAAGCTCACGGGAAGCAAAGCACGGCGATGCTTCTTTCCCCAAGCCCCGTTTCTGCTTCCACAAGGAAACAGGTGAGCTCACCAACAGGAAAGGACTAAACAAGCAAGTACAGATATGCAGTCAGTCCAAGAGTTCCTCCTTTCAGACTGCCTTGGGCTGGGGGAGCCTGAAGATGACGCACTTCATCTAAGGGTCCAGGGTACTCTCTGTTTCCAAGCTAAATGTTTAGGAAGTAATCCTGTTAAATATATATTTACATTCACAACTAGAGCTCTAGACTTCCTGGTCATGTTCCCTGGCCTTAATACAAAGGCACTATCATTTTCTTGAAAAGGGAATTGTCCTGCCTGGGCCCTGACAACTACTGTTCGCTTCAATCCTCTTCCTCCCCTGGAGAGGACATACAAATTATAGCCAATACTGGTGTGGGCAGTTCATGGGGCGTGACGTAGGAGCACAACATCATACTTCTGCTTAAACTGTGAGAGAACAGCTAGCATTGCTTACCTCAAAGTCTACTCCCATTAACAACGCAGCTGCAGGGCAGGTTTGTTTCATTTTAAAACGTAACTCAAGAGTCTCAAATTGGTAATTGGGTATTTAATTGGGTATGTGAAAGTACTTACCAGATTTAACAGCTTCAACAGGTAATGTTTTAGAACGTTAAAAATTAGAGAGATGATGACTTGGATGCAGGTGGAAAGCCGATTGGATTCAGGCACAAGTTTAACACACACGGCGCCAAAGATGTGAGCAAGTGACGAGCTTTCCTAACCCCCTCTGTGGCACAGGTCGTCGGAACATTTTACGTTCTTAGTTTGATACTCCAGAAGAACTGCGCTGTTCACTGCTCAATTGTTTACTAGATAATACTTAGTTTGCTAGAGGGAACGGAAAGAATGACCTTCTTCAACGCCGCGAGGAAGCAACGATGAACACCTGCGAGCACCTGTGCACTCTGGCACCTGGCACTTAGCCTGAGGTCTGTTCACTAAAGTGTTGCTTCTTCATGACAGTCTATTCCCAAAGACACAAATTCAGCCAATGCCCATACATTAATTGTTCTTTGTAAATTTTACCTTATTTTAAACAGGTAACACACATACATGATTTAAAAGTAAGATACCAAGGCATGACACCTGCATCTGTGTCCATCCTACTCAGCCCCTTCCCCTTGATGTGGAAACCACACACATGAACAGGCATTCTTCCCATCCTCCCCACTGGAGGAAAGGTGGAAGGTTTTCCTTGTTTTAAATAACACTGAACCATGGAACCCTTCCGAGACTCATCGAGATAGAAGTTCTCAAGTTCTTTTCATTATCATGTCCTGATTGTACAAAATAATTGGGTACACTGTAGCCTTTCATGGGTGCATATGTAACATGCGTTGGTCACAGTCACCATTGCCACTCTCACTCACTTCTCCTCCAGCTTCCCCGAGCCCACATTGCCACCCCAGAACTCTTCACCTTCAAATTTTCCTGATTATTTTTCTCCCTTACACTCCACATGAAAGGAAAGGCTGTACTTGTCTGAGTCTGGCTTATTTCATCTCTCACATAATATGATCTCTAGCTCCATAAATCTTCCTAAAAATGAAATAAAATTTCCTCTTTATAGCTAAGCAATACTTCACATTTTCCCCATCTAATCATCTATGGATGGGACCCAGGCTAATTCTACGATTTGGTCAGTGTAAATAAGCACATAAGTATAGGTGTGCAAATACTATCAGTTGAAATCATTCTTTATAGCTTCATAGTACACACTTAGTCCTAAGAATATGACATGGTTTACTTAATCAGCCCCCCCCCCACTGATGAGTAGTGAATTCTTGTTAATCATCAATAATGTTACATCCAATAATCCTGCAAGCATACCTCAAGAATGGTCCAGATCTAGATGGATTTGCTGTATCAACAAGCAAGGGCACAGTTGATTCTAACTGTGTTGTCATCAGCATTCTGCTGACACATGGCACTAAGTTCATAGTTCGTGCATTTTCCATGTTTTCTATCATGTTAATCATCTTTTCTTATTTATGGTATTTCTTATTTCTGGTAATTTTCTACTCTAAGTAAATAAGCTCTCTAATATGACCATCTTTGCCATTTGGCTTTTGATCATGATGTTCTGTGCTGCAGCATTTTAATGGTTATGCTGTTTTATATTCTTATAACAATTGCCATTTTATGGTTTCAAGACTTTCAGCCAGCCAGGAATTATCCCAACTTCCTTATCCCAACCCCTTTCTAAGTATTTTTGAAAAGCATTTTTTTTTTTATGTTTAGTTGCTGCACCTATCGGGAATTCGTAATTACAGACAACCAATGACTTCGGAGAGAGGGAGAGTTAGCCTCTCTCAGAGATGAGCCTCCTAATTGGGTGCCCAATACAAAGTGTCCCTGAAACCACATACATACAAATAATAAAAATGGACTTGGGATTTTGTTTATTTTTGTACATATTCATACACATATGTACATATATAACACACACATATACTTACATACATACATACATGTACATATATACTTACATCCATACATGCATACAAATATATTGAGATTAATCAGGGAAGAAGGAGCTACCAATGTGAGATGGGGTGGGCATGAAAAGAATTGGAGGAGGGATTTGGTAGGGGCTGGAGGGAGGAAAGGGAAGGGGGAAAATGATACAATACTATTTTAATAAATTTTGAAAAGAAATATGATACAAAACATGAACTAAATTAAAAATTCACAGATGGCAGCTGTCTCTATATTGTTTACTAACAGTTCAACATTTTCTCGCAGACTTGAGACACAACCTCTAACACAGACCAATTTATTTATGTTGAACACAAATTTTACATGTAGGCTTAGGTCCTACCAGATAACCAAACCCAGGTTGAGACAAAACCCAAATTTAAGTATCTAGTGACCTTTTCTAAAACTGACTTTCCAGAAAACCTGTCAGGATCTTCACCCACAAGACACTCCGCATTCTTATTGCTGACCTCTTTCCCATTCACTTCAAAAATTGCTTTTTGCCTTGGAGGTGTGTGCACATTTTCATGTGAACAGTGCAAAACAGTACGGGACCAAAGGGAACTTCTGCCCATGCTCATTCTCTTTGCAGCAAAACTCTGGCAAGAAAGAATCATTATGAAAACACAGGGTGCTTAACATCCTCCTAACACAGTATTTGGCACAGACAATCATGTGCCTCAAATGTAAAGAGACTAGGAATTTTATGAAAGAATAAAATCCAACAGAAAAAAAGAAATCAAGACAGAGAAAATGCCAATAATCCAGAAAACAAACCATAAAATACATGCTGTCAATGATGGGATGTCGGTTATTCTTGTTGGTGGGAATATAAAGTTGTCCCCCAACTATGAAAATTAGAATGGATTTTTTTTAAAAAGCTATTATTATGACTATAATAATAAGTCATATTATTATAAGTATAAGATGTAGCTATATCACTCCTGGAGCCGACCCATGGGAGCCCATGTCAGCAAAGATGAATATTGCACACATGCTTATAATGACTGGACAGATTAACAGCCAAGTTACAGAATCCATGTAGGAGCTTATAATGACTGGACAGATTAACAGCCAAGTTACAGAATCCATGTAGGAGCTTATAATGACTGGACAGATTAATAGCCAAGTTACAGAATCCACCTAGGAGCCTAAAAATGGGAGAAGAAAAACAGAGTTCTCTTCAGCTAAAAGAATGAAACTATGCCATTTGCAGGCAAATGGGTGGATCTAGAAAACATCATATTGAGTGAGGTAACCCAGACTCAAAAAAAACAAACATTATATGTACCCATTCATAAGTGGCTTTTAGACATAAAGCAAAGAAAACCAGCCTACAATTAACAATCCCAGGGAACCTAGGCAACAATGAGGACCCTAAGAGAGACATACATGGATCTAACTTCAGACATCACTGAAGGAAATACATGCAGGATACTTTGCTGGCAGAGCTGGCCCCTCTCAACAATAAAAATCCAGGTGGACAAAATGATCACCCAGCAGCACCAAGGTATCTTCTGTGGGGCTCCTGGGGTCACTTAGTGCTCAGCTAGGTGTGCAAAACCACCTGCTTCACACTTACCACCGACATGGGAGCAATTCTTGGTTGATATTTTTTTTTGTTTTTTACATTTGCACACTCTCTCTCTTCCTGTATTGAATGGTGAACCACCTGCACCAGCAGGCTAGACACCTGTGTATTCTGACGAGCGTCTGGGTATAGGTGTGAGTGAAAAGCTAAGAGATCATGTGACTGACTAGTAATCACTGCTTCTCCCAATCATATTCTAACTTAATTTCTGCTACAAGTTCCTGGGAAAACAAGTTAATAAACAGACTTTATTTATTATATTGTTCATAATAGTCCCTAGAGAAGCCACCAGAAACTTTTCTTAGTTAGGCAATAGTATGAATTAATTCCAGGAATTTTTTATTTTCATTTTTTAATAGGCATTCCAGGCCAAAAAAAAAAAACCAAAAAAAACAAAACTAAAACTAACCAACCAACCAACCAACGAACAAAACAAGAGACAGGTGAAGGATTTCTAACATTTCTCAAAGAATGTAAAACCTACTGCCACATCTTAAAGGCACATGGGTATTTAGTTCACATCCATAGGCAATATCAGATACCACATTCAGTGCTACAGGTATGACTGAGGCTTGGCACATCAAAGGCTTCAAACAGGAAAAAGCTCTTTTTGTTGGAATTAGTTACATGGACTCTAGGGATGTAAGTAACTACTACGCCACACCACGAGGTGCTGGGGATTTGGGACCTGAATGTAAAATGAAGAGTAAAGGGGATATAGCAACAAACCTGTTCAATTAGCTCAGTTCACAGGAGCGCTCATCTATAGGAGAGATGCTTATTTTAAAAAAAATCAAACCCCAAACAGTGGGGTATGTATGGCCCAGTGATACTGACAAGCTATGAGCCAATGATGATGGAACATCTAAATCTCTTTCCCACGGTTCTAGGCAGAAAAGGAATGGGGTGGAGAGAGCTAGAGGGCAGAGAACCTGGGTGGGCTGGTGGCATTGTAGGGCAGCTCCAAGTTCGGAAGATTAGAAGAGTCACACTTCATCGAGCTTGCTGAATTGCTTTCCTCAGAGCGTTCCTTCTCACTGCCTCAAAAATCTACACCACAAGGGTCCTGGTGCAGAGGCAACCGCATCATTTCTGGCATCATCTCTGCTGTCTTTTCAGTGGCATCCATGTTTTTCTTCTACAGACGGGATTTTGCAGGTGAGTCGCATAGCCTTCTGGGTTTTTCTGTAATCTAACAGAATGCAGTGCTGGGAGGGGCAGGGGCTGGCTGCGTTGTGTTCAGTGTTTGCATGCCTCTAGTATAAGGGGAGACTCGGGGCAGCATTCTGGATACCTTTGGGGGGCTTAGGCTTTCTGCATCTTTCTTTCTTTCCCAGGCTGCGGTGGGTGGCCAGAGTTCCAGCCAGCAGATACGGTTTACATTGGAACACTCTTTCAGGAACTGGAGAAAAGAAAACCCTGCTTAGGGAGTGGACTTCAGAAAAGAACACAAGTCAGCATTTGAGCCACACTCAAAACATCTTGAAGGGGACACTTCACAGGAGGAAAACACTCGAAATACGATGAAGGCTAAGAATGGCAAATGTAAAAGAACACAGATGTCATTCACAAATTCAGAATGTCTGAGGACAGAAGCAGGGTTCATCAGTGATGTCCTTTTACAGTTCCTTTTGACAGGAAGCAGCTGGGCTATAGTGGAGTTTGAACACCATGGCAGCAGAAGCACTGTTCGCAGAAATGACAGGGAGGAGTTTCTGTTTGTTTGATTGCTTTTCAGATAAGGTCTTGCTATATTTCTCAGGCAGATGATGAACTCAGGAGAAGTCCGGGCTGACCTCCACCTCATTGGCCTCCTATGTTAGGCTCTGGGATTACAGGTGTGGGTTATTGTGCCTGGCATGGATGCATTTTTCAAAGCTAGTAACCTGAGTGGCTGGCATGTGCAGGGCAGGGTAATTAAATGATGGGAGCAGACATAATTCTGTGCAGCTCTGAAGTAAGGGGAAAGAGAGGAGGAGTCGTGGCCAACTGGATGATGGTGCACAGGGAAGACATATGAGTATTTTCATAGGAATATCCACTCAGCTTGCTGAATATTGGATGTAAAAGGCCAACAGACGGTTATGACAATCTGGATGTTTCTTTAATCCTGTACTGTGGCAATGCCCTCCATATCCTTTAGGAATTATTCTGTCAAGTCAGTCAGGTTCCTCTGTAAAGTGGCCCACAATTCCTATCCCCCTTTTGGGTGATGGGGTATAAGTGGGCTCCCCATACTTAGAAACCTGGCTCTGAGTTAATTAGTCAAGATATCTGAGTCTTGGCCAAAACTGTTCTGTGACCTAACATCCAGCAAATGGAGAAGGATGCCCTGAGCAACCGTGAAGCTCTCCTCTGTGCCCAGTCTGTACAAAGCAGCACCCACTCTGCTCCTTTTCACATGCCTCAGTGGTGTTTACGTAGTTATCCCTTCTGGTCCTCACACTGCCTCTAGTCATGGGTACCAAAACTTCCAACAATAACCAATACCTTCCCCTCAACTTCCTGATTAGTTCTAGACTGCCAGCATACCATACATTCATTTGTTCATAGAATTAGTGATGTTCTTTCCTGAAAATATGAATGGATATTAATGAAGCTTTAATACAAAGCTACATCATGGTGTTATTTATAATAATGAAACGAGTAACTGTTTCCAACAAGATGAAATTGGTTAAAGACTGCAATATATTCATATAGCTGAATATCATGAACCAATTACAATGTTATAAAATAAAGTGATATAGAAAGATGATCAAGGTTGTTAGAAGCTGTGTGTTCCCTTATCACAAAAACCTTAAGGCCCAGATTGTATATCTCCCTTATACTATAAAAGTCATACCCCAAATGTGTTCTTCCTCTGTACACTATGCCTCTAAGCTTCCTGAAGTTTCTATATACAAACTATCTTTAAAGCATAAATAAATAAACTCTCTAATGTGGAACACGTTGAGCTTTAGGAAAACCACATCTGTATTGAAGCCTTACTATAAAGTGTACACTCTATTTGGGTTTCCTTAATTACTATGTCTTTGCTATTCTAGGATTCCATCAATAACACTAATATTTTAATAATACAAAACATAACTGTAAGAAGTTGTAATAGAGGAAATCATGAAAATTTACATCATTGATATAACAGTGTCTACGAGTGGCTGTAGCGGCTGAGAGGCCCACAAAGTCAAACGTCTAGACAAGTGAGCCCATTCCCTATGATCCTCAGGTAGAACGTTTTGAAAGTCTGCTAGTCAAGTGAAAACCTGGCCAAAGATTCAATATATTTAAAAACAACAACAACAAAAAGCGATCTGCTGCATTCCCTGGCTTGGAATGAGTGATTTAGAACTCACTGTGTTGCTGAGAGGCGTGTCTGAGTTAGTGACCATCTAGTTGTTCTTCTACACTGTCCGTCCCCTGAATTCTTCCAGTGCCAACGGAAACAATCAGACCACCTTTCTCCAAGAAGAGTGCTTTGTAAAAATGTTTTGAGTCAGAAATTTTCCTCCAGCATAAGCTCTTAAATAATTGGCCAACAAAAGGACACAGTCCTGTGCTAAGAACAAAAATACCCCAAAGCTTCTTTCCCTGAGGGCTGCTTTTCCTTGCCTTTCAAAAGAAACCTCAAGACCACTCTTTAGGATGTAACTCTCTTTCTATCTTTGCAAACAGGCACACCTTATTCAGAAGAAAAAGGAAAGTGAACTAAGTCACAAGATTAAATGGATTCACATCCATCAGTGACTTACTTTCTTAATGGGGCAGCAGGTTACAGAAAAACCTAATTTGTAAAAGTGAAAAAAACCAGAATAATGTCATTATTCTTAAATAAAGTTTTACCTCAATAAAGTTGAGGTAAAATCACCCAAAGAGGAGCTGCAGTGTCCAATCCACGTCTCTCATTCATGGCGGAACGCTGGAACAAACAGTACCATTATCTTCATTTCTGAATGAACACATTGCCATTTTAAATTTCATTGGTATTTTAAATGGCACATTGAAGGATTTCTATACTGACTAGTTTCCCAATGGACGATAATTCCAAATTAGCAGTTCTGCCAAGAACAACAACAACAACTACAAAACTGAGAACTTTCCCCAGCTCAGTCAAGAGTCAAAAAGGACCCTGTGGCTTTCCTTAAGCAACTTTTGAATGCCTCAGCCTTGAAGGCATTCACATGGCAGCTGTCCAAAAACATGTGTGTGTCACTGAGGAGTGCAAAACTACAGTATCTGATGCTAATACTACATATAATTGCAGACTTTCCCAGTGTTGTTTCTTGAAGGTACACTCAAACACAGAATCTGAGAGCTTGTGACCATGCCTTGACATGGGTTCGGCCTTTATATGGACAGTGACATCACAAAAGTAGAGAAACTGTTTCTCCTGACATGTACCTTCACATGCAAAAATGTGTAAGATTATGGTTTGGTTTCCTTGAGAATGCTGAGATATTTGAGCTCAGTCCTAATGAATTTGCCATGCTGCAGTATAAATGTGCTTTGCTTCCCCTCCAGCTTAAATGTTGCCATCTCCACAACTGCTTTAGTTATGGCACAACTGTCTGATGAGTATTATTTTTAAAAAAATATGATGTCATGAATCATTTACTTTCCTGTGTGACTCAAATGTTAATAAATGATATAAAGGAAGCTAATGGTACAAGCCTGAAGTTCCAGCATTTGAGAGGTTGAAACAGGACGATGGCAAGTTCAAAACCAGCTTAGGCTACATAGAGAGACGCTGTTTCCAGAGAAGAAAGGGGAGGAGAGAGAGCGGAGAGGAAGAAATCGCTGTGTATACTACACTAGATCATTATCTCCAGCAGATGCTAGCTGCGCAGTGCTATAGTGGTATGTTTAAACATCTTGATTTGGAGTCAGGCAGATCCAGCTGCAAGCAGCTTTCTACTTCTTGTCTGTATGACTCCAGTTGAAACGATCAGGATTCAACATTCTTATATATAATAGAGCAATAATAGTAGCCTGAAATCCACATTATTTGAAAGACCAGCAATTATGTACTTTTTGATCATTAGTAGAGAGCCTGGTATGCACTAAGCACTCAATAAATGCTGCGTATCTTAATAAAAATCATCTCTGGGAAGCTTTGGATATCTAGGGTGATTTTTCCTGGTGCTATGCATTTGCCTGAAAATTTGATGATGTCATTCTTTTTAATAGCTGAGTAAGACTCCATTATGTAAACGTCCCACATTTTCTTTATTCCTTAGTTGAGGGATGATATGAGATTCTCTTATGTATGCAGAAAAAGGGAGGTGATGTGGGATTCCCCTCAGTATGCTGTGAATATGTTTTATTGCCATTGGTTAATAAAGAAGCTGCTTTCAGCCAATGGCTTAACAGACTATAGCCAGGCTGGTAAAGATATTTATAGAGAGTAGGCGGAGTCTTGGGAGATGCCATGGAGCCACCAGAGGAGAAAGATGTGAGCTGGAAGCTGAACCTTACTGGTAAACCATGTGCCTTGTGGTAAAATACAAAAATAAATACCACTAGCTTCCTTTATATCATTTATTTAAGATGTAAGAGCTAGCTAGAAATATACTTAAGCTATTGGCAAACAGTATTGCAATTAATATGTTTTCTGTGTGATTATTTCGGGTCTGGGCAGCCGGGAAACAAACAACCGGCCTCTGTCTGTAGAAGGACATCTAAGTTGTTTTCAGTTTTTGGATATAATGAGTAAAACTTCCATGAACATAGCTGAGTAATTGTCATTGTGATAGGACAGAGTGTCCTTTGGGTATATACCAGAAGTGGTGTAGCTGGAACTTGAAGTAGATCTATGCCCAATATTCTGAGGAATTGTCATATAAATTTCCAAAGTACCTATTCAAGTTTGCACTCCCACCAACAATGAAGGAGTATTCCTCCTGCTCCACATCTTCACCAGCATGAGCTGTCACTTATGTTTTTGATTGTAGCCATTCTGTTAATGTAAGATGGAATCTCAGTCATACTTTTTTATTTCCCTGATGGCTAAGGGTTTTAAAGATTTCTTTAAGTGTTTTTCAGACATGAGATTTCTCAATTGAGAATTCTCTGTTATATCTGTACCCTATTTTTTATTGGGTTATTGGGTTTTTAATATCTGGTTTCCTGAGTTCTTCATATTATTTGGATTCAGGAAGTTGTCTCCTGTGCCAATATGTTCAAGGCAATTTTCCATTTTCTCTTCTATCAGGTAGAGAGTATTTAGATTTATGTTGAAGTCTTTAATCTACTCGGATTTGAGTTTTGTGCAGCGTGACAGATATGGGTCTACTAGACAATCACCATTTGTTGAAAGTACTTTGTTTTTTTCATTGTATATTTCTGGTTTCTTTATCAATAATTAGGTGTGAACAGGAGTGTAGATTTATGTCTGGGTCTTTGATCCCATTCCATTGATCAATTTTTTGTTTGTTTGTTTTTATGCCACTACCGTGGGATTTTTGTTATTATAGTTCTGTAGTAGAGCTTGAAATCAGGGATGTTTAGTTTCTATATTCTGTTTTCTCTTTGGTCTTCTGATCTTTGTTGCCTGATGTTCAGGTAACTTTTGTGGCTTCTGGCCAGACAGGGGTTGTCCATCTGAGTTGGGGGCTGTTCTTCTGGCTGATGTGACCTGATCCTGAGAAGGGGATATCTGCCTGAGTTGGAGCAGGGGTGTGGCCCTGGGCAGTCAAGGGGTGGGAGAAGGAGTGGTAGCAAATGGGGTCTGTGTAAAACAAACCTCAGGAGTAGAAGAGTCCATGGACAGGCAGGTGGCTTACCTCAAAACAGACAAAATCTTAACACTGTTAACTTAAAATCACTAGAAATTAAATAATTTCAAATAAAAACCAACCATTATATTTATGGTAACACTGACATTATTAACTTCTTCCCACTTCAACAGGAAACTAACTTTAATCTCTCTCCTTACAGCAAAAGAAAGAATTTTTTTTCTACTTCAAAAGAAATTCACTTGTTTATTGCTTCTTCTAAAATCTATATTTGGATTCAACAGTCAGTAGTCTGAAACATTAATGGGGTTTTCTACTGAGCCATTAGCCTTTTTCTTTCTGTTTTGCAAACAGGGCTTATTAAATCTTCGCTGGAGGCACTAGAACGATGAGGAATACCGAGAATGTGCTGATGTGAAAGGCTTCACAGAACTCAAGCAAATCCTTTCTGATTGGCCATAATTCCACAACAAGAACCACCATCAGATGTGTGTTGCTTGGATGGCAAATACAGATTTTTAACACTTCAAACACTCTTGCCCTGTGCAAAGATGCTGGCTGCAGATACTTCCCGTCAAGTACTTTGCAGTCATTGTGGAGGACAGATCTTGGTGTTAGAAGAGCTTACCACAACCCCAATAGCAGGAATCGAAATGCATGAGTTTGTATTTTTGGATACCCAGAATTGCTTTCTTTTAGCTATTCTCTATTTTACTTTAAACATGGATACACACCCAAAGGGCATACACTATACTGTCAAGTTGAATAGTCAGGTAAAGATGTTGACAACAAACCCCATATAGTAGCTTTCTGTGTTTTATAATTCACAGAAATCAACCATTTCTGGGTCAAGACTGCAATGTTCTGTCATACACACGCACACAGACACACACACACAGGCACACACAAATACACACACACACACACACAAGACCACAGGCAAAACTTCTATAAATGCAACCTTAAAAGGAACACTGTTCTGGCTAGTTTTCTGTCAACTTGACACAAGCTAGAGTCAACTGAAAAGGGGAGGGGGGACCATCAACTGAGAAAATGCCTTGATAAGATCTAGCTGTAGGCAAAAAAAAATGGGGCATTTTCTTAATCAGCGATTATGTGGAGGGTCCAGCCCATTGTGGGTGGTACCAACCTGGAGCTGATAGCCCTAGGTTCTAAAAGAAAGCAGGATGAGCAAGTCATGATGAGGAAGCCAATAAGCAGCATTCTTCCATGGCTTCTGCATCAGCTTCTGCCTCCAAGTTCCTGCCCTGTTTTAGTCCTTCAACGCGTCACCACAATGTGAAAGTGTAAGGCAAATAAACCCTTTCCACCACAACTTGCATTTTGGTCACGGTGTTTCACAGCAGCCATACAAACCCTAGCTAAGACCAATACAATACCAACAAAGTATGCCAAGCTCGAGAGTGCACGGAGAGATGGTAGTGACCCAAGCTGAAAACCGAGAAAGCTGAAACCTCAGAGGACAACATGAAAAATTCAAAACAAAACCAAACCCAACCTAATATAGCAGTAAGGACATTTCAAAGCTAAGTATGTTCAGGCATCAGGTGACTACAGGAAAGGGGAGAAAGACCTAAGATAGAAAAACGGCTGAATGTTTGTTCAAGACACATTTAGATGCCCTGGTTCCCTGCCATTCGCAGCCCTCTCTTGCATTAGAAGCAGCTTAGGGCAGGAGTACCAAGATCCTGTCCTTAGGTTTCTTGTTCTTCCTACTGGACTTAACTACCAGGACCCTGCCAGGTAACCCTTAACCAGTACTTTTATAGGTAGAATGTTAGGAAGCCCTCCCCTGGTGAATCTAACCTGGAATAGAAGAGAGTGGTAAGAAATATTCATGTTTCCCATATAGGTTAGACCTACGTATGTCTCTCTTAGGGTCCTCATTGTTGTCTAGGTTCTCTGGGATTGTGATTTGTGGGCTGGTTTTCTTTGCTTCTAATCTACATGGCAAGTAGAAAAGGACAAGATCTCCTGAGTAAACTAGGAGAATGGGGACCTTGGGAGAGGATTGAAGGGGAGGGGAGAGGAAGGGAGGGGACCAGATAAAAATGTAGAGCTCAATAAAAATAACAAAAAAAGAGATATTCATGCCAGGCGGTGGTGGCACACACCTTTAATTCCAGAACTCAGGAGGCAGAGGCTGGCAGATGTCTGTGATTTTGAGGCCAGCCTGATCTATAGAGAGTGTCAGGACAGACTTCAAAACTACACAGAGAAACCCTGTCTCAACCGAGACAGAGACAGAGACAGAGAGATCTGTGTGCCCATTAGAAAGCAGAGGTGTACCAGCTCGCAGTGAACCTGGCAGGACATGCCACATTAGCACATACTTAGGGATCCTCTTCAGCTTTAACACCCTGCACAGCCAAGGATCAAGGAATTGTGTTTTCCGGATAATGTCACAAAAACAAACATGCCAACTGCAACTATAAAAACAGGGACCAGCAGGGAGAATGAAAAACTTTAAAAATCTATCATTAACACTGTCAGAAAGAAAAACAAGATGGCCTCACCATAAACCTCTCCTACATCAGTAGGATGTACAAGATAAGGTATCCTTACATATGTATTTTGGACACAAAATTTATATGTGTTCTTACTTATGAATTTTGAAACCACAATTACTAAACTATAATGTTATAAATTAATGATTCCTCTCCCTCAAATAAAGTTAGAAGTGAGAAGAAATTAGAATAATAACCCAACAGCTTGAACATCTCAGGGTCCTTTGCAGTGAAAATAATCAATAGTTTAAAGCAGATTTTATTTTTTAACAATTAAGTGACATAATATCCAGCAGGGCTAAACAGAAATGATACAATCCTCAAGTCAAACCAGAGTACTCTTACCCGGTAGTCCTATCAAGAGATTGACTCTCCGGAAGCAGAAACTGTTGCTATCACTGCCAACTCCAGAAGCAAAGAGTGGTTTTCTTTCCGGAAGCAATGCGAGAGCTTTTGTTACCAGCCATGGAGCTGTGCATGTCACAGTCCACGGGACTAAGAGACAGGACATGCAGCATGCTGCCTCTCACAGAGCCAGTGGCGCAACACTGTGACGCCCCATAATGCTGCCCAGGGAAAAGACTTCCACGGCCGTGCCTGCTAACGGACAAGCACCTGTACAGATGAATCTAAATGATGCCTGCCACATGAGCTGTAAAACAGCTTCCAGACTCAGTGGTACCCAAAATTAAACCAAAGGAAAGCTGTAGTAATTCAGCACGTGTGAGGGCAAAAGAACATCTACACCCAAATAATGAAGAGTCAGAAAGAAAAAAATACTCACAGAAAGAACACTGTGCTGGCTGGGCATATGCCTATCTCAGAACTTGGTAGGTGGAGGCTGGAGAATCATGAGTTTAAGACCACATTTTGCTATATAGCAAGAGCCTGGAGGAAAAGGAAGGGAGGGAGAGATGAGGGAAGGAGGGAGGGGAGAAAGCTAGAGAGTGTGTGGGGGTAGAAAGGGTTCATGGACTGAAAGCGAGTCAAGGCTATTTGAAAGAACCTGAAGGGTGCTCAGGTGCCCGCGAACCATAACACAATAGATGAAAAGAGGCCCTGAAAACATGTCACTATAAAACTGCAGGACATGGGGACGGACAGGCCTTAGAGGCTTTCTAGGTGGAGGGAAATAAGTCATAAAGAGAAAGAAGTTTAAGAATCTGATTCTTTGGGGTTTCCCAACAAGCTATACTAAAAACTAGATTGCAAAAGGTCAGTAATTTCAAAGGAAATTTTACTTTAATGTATTCCTTTGAAATACATAGAAACAGGTTATAAAGGGAAATTCAATGTACTGTAAATTCTTATTTATCCTCCAGAAATAGTAGACGCGACTAGCTTTTGGGCCCATCTTTTATTTACACTTGGCATATTTATTCCCTCAATTCTGCAACTAGCCAGGCTACCAGAGCAGCACCAAGCACATTTCCAGACAGACCTGTTGTTTATGCTGGGACACAGCATCCTGAACCCTATGCTACCCTCATCCAGGACTTTCGGCACATTCTCCCATGTGGAATCTGTTTCTTGCAATTCTTGTTTTCCTCTGGTTCACTCATTCACAGCCCATGTATTTCCAACATCTGAGCACAGGTTTCTGTTTCTGTGCTTTGGCCAAGGACTCATGTTGATCTGGCTGGCATGGATCTCTCTACAAAATCTTCATTTCCAGCAGGTGGGTTACAGGTGTGACAAGTTTTCTAAGAAAATAACATGCAGGTAAGAAAACATTCATATTCCTTGGCTCTGTAATTCTACCTTTGTGAAACAACTTTAAAGAAATGATATTTATTCAATAATATTACGGCACTGAAAAAATAAACAGCCACCTTGCCCTTGCTCAATAATCCACTAAACAGAAAAGAACTATTCAAAATCATATGAACAGTTAGATATCCTTTGATTAACTATAGAGAAAAATGGGAAAATGCTTGTGATTATACGGTAAATGAACAGATGAAAAGTAAAAAAAAAATGAATTTTATAGTATGGTAACAACTTGGTAAAAAATGAAGCTCATCTCTGAATAGAAAATAAGTCAAAGCATCATTTACATAAAATGGTTAAATCTGAGTGGTGGACATGTGGATAATTAATTTTCTTTTGACCACTGATTTTTCCCAAACTATCTTTAGATATCATTATTGATTTTATTCAGAATTTTATTTTAGTGAAAGTAATTATCACATTAAATAAAAATCAATTGGTCTCTCTTATTCTAATAATGCTAGAAGACATGAATGTTCAAATTAGCAGAGATAACTCACATATAGCTTTAAGCATGATTAATAAAAACGCAGAGATAGAAATTGGGGTTCAAACTGAAGGTCAAAAAAGCAAAAGAGCCTGCCATTGGCTCTTACCTCGACATCAGTCTGAAAATGGTGATCCTGCCTCCAGGAATCTCAGAATGAGACTGTGACTGAGAGCTGTCTCCTCCCGTTTTATAATCCTCTCTAGGGCTGGGATTAAAGGTATGCACCAACGGGATTAAAGGCATGCACTGCCCAGTTTCTATGGCAACTAGTGTGGCTACTGGTATTAAAGGTGTGTGTTACCACTGCCTGGTGTGTAATGCTGACCATTGGGGCTGTTTTACTCTCTAATCTTCAGGCAAGCTTTATTTATTGAAATAGAAATGAAATGCCACTCAGGAAAATTTCCGGAGGACCTACACTGTGCAGGAGAAATGAGAAGGACTTCCTCACCTTCCTGAAATCTGATTACAGTTCTGCGAGTCAGATGACATTATCATTCTATAATGGGTAACGAGTGCTGCAAGCTTAGGAGGAATTTAACCTACTAGCCAACCCTTGGGTGGTGCTCTTGGACCCTGTGTTACACACCTCTCACCATTCTCTGAAATGGGAGTTTATTGAGCACTTTTACTGACAATGCTCACAACAGAAGAGAAGCATCAGAGAGGCGACATAAATTACAAAACTGCACATGGCGAGAAATTAAAGAAGACCAAAGTGCCCCAACTCTGATCAAGACTGAAATAAATGCAAACAATCTGACTGTATCTGCTCAGCTTTTGCTCCTGAATATTCAACTTTTTCTTTTTCCATCTTCAAAATGGAAATCTACAGTTCTGTGTCTTACATCCCTGAAACCCAAGGACTATCAGATATCAAGCTCTTCCTTGGGATATCTGCAATTCCATTGGGGTAAAGCCATATCCTCTCCCTGCCCCATTCAGTACCATCCCCAGCTCTCTAGAACATAGCACTCTAAGAGAACGTTGAACTACAGGAGAGCAGAGTGAAGAGTGAAAACAAAAAAACATCCGCTTGCCACAGCAAGAAAGGGGGTTTTGTGGATGGTTATCTTCTAATGTATCACGGAGTCCAAAGTAAAGTCCGCACTTACTCGTGGCATCTGATGTAGCTTCAAAGAGTCAGATCTGTGCTGAAAGATGTTGACAACGCTCTATAGCAAATAACAACTGGGCTAAGTAGCAAAAGATTTCCACAAAATGATTTCGCTGAGCTACTGTGATTCAGCCCTGCATAATTTTTTCTGTGTGGTATGCACAAATTTCTGAGCTATCATTCTAGGATTGAAAGACAAGAAAATGAGGTTTGTATCTGCCTGTGAAAATGACAGGACCAAATGAGGTTGCTATAAAAATCATGAAGAAAAATGACCTCTTTGCCTGACACTGTAGCGCTTCCTGTCCCATAAGTAAAGTACGTCGTCTGTCCTCTCGGAAGAAAACCACATTGCCAACAGCCCACTTTGGATTAAACTTTAGAAATAAATGTTGACCAGCAAAATCTAAAGCAGTGACGAAGGCAATGAAACTTGGGAGGTATGCATAAATGGGAGAGGAAGAATTCTGCTTATAGCTACATAAACTGCATTGCCCCAGGATGGGCTAAGTAGTGTTTATAGCTTAAAAGCCTAACCTCAAAAACAACCAAATGGCCAATCTCACTCTAGACAAAAGGAGGAACTATGACTGACTTTAATCATGCACACTCGTTTAGTGGTCGTTGTTAACTTATTTAAAAGCAGAACTGTATGTATGAATGCTATAAACATTCTTTTCATAAGCAAAACCAACCTTTTCAAATTTAGGCTCAGTTTAGACATACATGATTTTTTGAGACTGAAGAAAAAAATGAATAAATTACCAAAAACACATACCTGGATGTCAACACAAACACGCACAAAAGCCAAATAAACAAAGCAAGCAAGCAAAAGCAAGCACTGGCTGTATCAAGCTAAGGCTAGAGAATTCTGAGCAACGGAGCTACTTACACAACACAAGTGCAGGGTTCAATGTTATAACCACTTGGAATATAGCCTAAAGTATCTGAAAAAATTAAACATGGCATTCCTAAGACTCAGAAATTCTGCTTTGATCTATGGCCCAAGAGAAATGTGTGTGTGTGGCTAGAAAGGCTATATTAGAATGTGTGGAGAAATTTCCTAATAGTCCCAAACTGGAAGTGACCCAAACAACAGAACAGGACAATAAATAATGACACACTTTAAGAACAGGTACTTGTCAGCAATAAAAAACAAAAACAAACGACAGCAACAAAAATCTACCACCTCCCCAAATGACCCACCTCCATTATAGGTAAGACACAGAGGAGTCTCAAAAAGTATTGAATGAAAGACATCAAGATTAGAAAGGGTTAATATGCACTGTGGAAAAGCAGAGTTACCCCAGTTGATAAAAATCAGGAAAGTGCTTCTCTTTAAGAATGGGTGCTACCTACTAGAAATGGGAACAAGGAAACAGCACCAGATGGTGGAAGTACTGTATGTCTTCAACTGGGTAGGGTTTAAATACGGGTCCACACATGCAAAGTATCAATAAGCTATACCTTTAAGGCTTATAGATTCCTTATACCTTTATATATCCTTTATAGATTCCTTAAACCTCAAGCAAGAAAGGAACAGACTGGAAATGAAAAGCATTAATTTTCCTTACTATAATAAAGTTTTAACATTAAATAATTTGATATCTATGCATTTAAAAAGAAATAAAATCTCTATTAAAATATGAGCAATACCTGGTGTGGTCATTTGAATAGCAATGGTCCCAGAGGCCTTCCTATATTTTAGTGCTTGGGAATGGTACCACCTGAAGAGGAATCAGGAGGTGTGGTCTTGTTGGAGTAGGTGTGGCCTTGGTGAAAGCAGTGTGTCACTGGAGGTGGACTTAAGGATTTTAGAAGCTCAAGTCAGGACCAGTGGTGCGCTCTCTCTCTCTCTCTTTCTCTCTCTCTCTCCCTCTCTCTCTCTCCTGCCTGAGGATCAGAATGTAGAATTCAGCTCCTTCTCCAGCAAGAGGTCTACCTGCATGACACCATGTTACCTGGCATGCTGATAATAGACAAAAACCCTTGAAACTGAGCTGGTCCCAATTAAATGCTTTCCTTTACAGGAGTTGCTGAAGAAGTCACTTGATGTTGCTAATGAAGGGATGGGTGTAATGATTCAGTCAAAACGGTGTTCCCTGTCAAATTGTGTTTTATTGTCAAGAAACACTTACATATACAAAACTAAGGAAGTGACTATGTGCATACTTATGTCAAAAGTCTAGCAGGGCAGTGTTGGCACACACCTTTCACCCCAGCACCTGGGAGGCAGTAGAAGGTGGATCTCTGTGATTTTGAGGCCAGCCTGACCTACAAAGTGAGTTCTAAAACAGCCAGGGCTGTTACACAGAGAAACTCTGTCAGTCTATAGTTGAACTAAATTAAGATGCAATAATGTTCTCCATAAATGTGGAAAGATTAAGCAAAAATCCAAGAGTGGTTTGTGTGTGTGTAAAACTTGTGATTTGAAGCCCTAGTTTGTAGTATGGCTATACTGAAGATGAGATAACTACTCTTCTCTCAACAGATGGTTGATAGATGGTTGAGGAAACACCTCAGTCAAGAAGGCCAACTCATTACACTCTCATTGAGTTGTGGAGACAAAACTGATGACCTACGAGCCTACATCCATTGAATAAACTGCAGCTTGAGTACGTACTGACTTGCAGAACCTTTCACTTATCTCTCTCACTAGTTACTGCAGGAACCTCAGCTGAATGCGATTGCTCTCACTTCCCAATATGAGAGAGAACACGAGAAAGTTAATCAAGAAATATGACTTCATAATGTCTTCTAAAGTGAGAGGTTAATGACAAGGCCATAGTAGAGTTTCTGGTGAGTGCTGCTGCTTGGGTTAGCTCACTTCTGTCTGCAGGAAACTCCATGACTCATTGTACAGATAGCAGCATAAAGGCAGGCCTTGAATTAAATCTCTTTATCTAAGAAGCTTTTCACATACTTTCACCAATGCCCGCATGAACTATGCAAGACATTTTCAAATACATTTATCTTTGAATTATGATTTCACATTTCCTTTGAACTTTGGCTAATAATCACATTAAAATGTAGCTCACAACAAGCAACTAATAGCCATTTATCTTTTACTTTTCTTTTTGAATTCCTGAGAATTGTCACACGTCCCTGATACTATCCAGTAAAATTTTCTGTACAGCTGCCATTCTGTCCAGTTGGGTTTTATTCTCTGTTGTCTTGCAGAACTACTGTTCACCACGGATTCACTGAATGTTTCTGATGGCTAAGGTAGGTAGCATGGGTATGTTTAGGTATTTCAGATCTTTTTTAAAAATATATTTTTATCATACACATACACACACGATATATATATTTAGATTAGAAATCAGGGATTCAATATCTGATTTTGAGGTGACCCAACTGGATCCAAAACAGGAGTGTTAAAGTAGTGGGCCCCCAACAGCTACACAGATATACATATGTCTTTGCCTACCTCTATGTAAGTATGTGTGTACAGTGCCCTCAGAAGCCAGAAGAGGGCATCAGGTTCCTCAACTCTAACCCTGAGTTACTGGCCATTGTGAACTGCTAAGCTGCCAGATATGCATGATAGGAACTAAACCTGGGTTCTCTGGAAGAACAGTCTTAACTGAGCCATCTCTATCCCCAACCCTTTTCTTAAACTGCCTGCATGCATGGCAATTGTCTCTCTGATGGCCTTGTCACTAACATATTCCATGACACACACTAAACTTATACTTTCTCTAATCTATAATGGAAGTTAGTTAAGGACAGATAATACATTTTGATTTTTTTTTTTTTGTACTGCCTGGTTCAGAATGTCAGAGGATAAAGATTCTTTATAAATGTTGTGGAATGAGCTATAACTAAATTTGAAGATCCCTGAAAGTTTACATACAGACACTCTGAACATATAAGATGTCTTAGTTGTCAAAAGACAATCGACCAAATAGGAAAGCTGTATTTTGTTGTAGGGACTGAACACTGGTGAGCACGAAGAATGCGTACACCAAAGCAAAATCCCAAATCAGAAGCACAGCTTCACAGTTCCTTTAAAAACCACGAACAACATAAAACCACTGACTTTCAGGTTTGTTATTAACAAAGTGAGGATGGTAGGCCAGAGAACGTTTGCCAGGACTCAGTCATGTACTTAGGTCGGGGCCTGCAGGTACATATACCACTGTACACCTGCTGCTGCTCTCCCTTCTAACCCTGGTTATATCCCTGTTCTCTTTGCCACATTAGAAAGCTTGGCTGAAAAAATATAGATATGTTTTGTTATCATCCCTCTCAAGTGAGAACAATGACATTCAGTCACAAAGCTCAAGGGCTGGCTTGTGGGAACAGGTGAACAGTGTCAGTGGCTTGGCACTGGGACAGTGTTCTTGTGGGTGACCTTGTCACTTGCTCCTGTGAGATCTGGGAGCATCATGAACTAGAAAGGACTGTCTTTTCCAGATTTCACATCTCCAGTCAAAACTCAGGTCAAAGCTGTCTCAGATTAAAGAAACAAATGAACAAAACCTCAGGTTTAATGTGAATAATGGGGTGACTGCATCCAGCTGGAACCTCACATCTAAATGGCTAGAAAAAGTATTTGCCTCAGGTGATGGGGGTCCGCAGCTTAAACACTCCTGTTTCGGACCCAATAGTGTCGCCTCAAAATCAGATTTGAATCCCTGATTTCTAATCTGACTATATTTAGAATCAGGATCTTTAAGGAAGTAACACATGTTAAATGAGGTCATAAAAATAGAGCCCTAATCCATATGACGGGTCTTGACAAGAAGAGAAAGAGAGACCGGCATAGGAGTTCTGCGGAAAGGATACACAAGGAAGGACACAAAGGCTATAGTCTAGAAGTCAGGGAGAGACACTTCCCAAACTTTCCTCCACGGCTACCCTGAACTTAGATCTCCAGTCTCTAGAATTGTAAAGAAAGTAATTCCTGCTGTTTCTACAGTACTGTGAAAGCAGTCCAAAAAGATGAATAACAATCACCTAAAGCAAGTATACTTGACCACAGCCAGTACTGGAGAAAATACCCTCCCATAGAACCACTGGTTATTGGAGAAGACTTTCCCTCTTTTAAAAAAATGAGATTTTATTAATACATAATTGTAACTATTGGGGTACTGAGGCAACACAATATTTTGAAAATATCTATTACATTCTAAGACACTAGAACTTTTGCTAGAACACACAGACACAGTTAATAATACACCTTGAAGTCACTTAAAATTTAAGATTGCTACCCAACTGTGTACTCAGCCTGTTTGTTCAAACTGCCTTTATGAAAACAACATTGATAATGGTCATTCTTACTTGCCTTGGATTTCCCATGAAGTCAACTCTTACAACCTAAGCATAGCTATAATCTTTTATCTAGCTATCTATTTATTTATTTTGGTTTCTCGAGTAAGGGTTTCTCTGAAGCTTTGGAGCCTGTCATGGAACTAGCTCTTGTAGACCATGCTGGCCTCGAACTCACAGAGATCCACCTGCCTCTGTGTCCCAAGTGCTGGAATTAAAGGCATGTGCCACTACCCCCAGCTGCATAGCTGTAATCTTAAATTATGTACTCTTTCATGTTGCTGATCCAGAAAATGTTTGTGTATCATTTTCTGAAATCAGCAAATACAGAAATTCAAAGCAACCTTTTAAAAATGGATATTGGTTGATAAACAGTGATGTTTGTTGTCTGGGTCATTTGGGATCACTTGGAGCCAATGACTTAATCCCTGTTAAAGATTTCTGTAACGTATCCTTCCCCCATGTGAAGCTTTCCTCTACAAGAAAAGTTATCCTCTTTTAAAATTACAAGAAGAAATTTTTATAGAAAGTGGGTGAAACCTTAGAGTAGAATAAAGGACCTGCGTGTGGATATAGAACCATCCATCGATTATCTCTAATTTTTACCATTTTTAGCAATGGAATTTTTAACAAAGATGATTTCATCTTCATTGAAGATATGTTTCTATTTTCCCAAAGAATCAGATTAATTTTTAAAAAGGCTTTATGAATGACAATTGCATTCCTCTATTTTGAAGGCCCCTAGGATGGTCTTTTCTCAATCCATACCTTATATCAGTAAACAGATGTCATTATTTTTTCAACTTAGATATGAATTCCTTAAGCTAAAATACACAGAAAATAATAATCCTCTGCAGTACAAAAACTTCAAAAACAGTTATTTATAAATAATAATATTTATTATTATCTTTTACTTAGGTTTAGATATGAGGCCATTTAAAAGATTTATGTAATGCAATTCAAAGAAAAAGCCAAAAATAATCATTGTCTCAACTGACATTGATAATGATCTTTTGTGTACAGAAAATATATTTAGCTTCTTATGCCTAAGGAATCTCACATATATATATATACAAATATATATGCATATATATACAAGTATATATGCATATATATATATCATTTTTTAGTAGCCATCTTATTTGAAAGTCATTTGATTTAGATATTTTAAAAGATTGGTTTTGTTATGTAACCTAACCTGAGAATAGAACATTCATCATCTATTTTCATTTAAAGTAAAGAAAGACACAGTGCAGGGCTGTATGGGTTTCAAATCAAGAGTCTCCCTCACTGTGGGAAATCTCACTAAATCCAAATTTTAAGCTGGCAAATTGACAAGCTTTTACTTTGCTTTGTATGAACTGATGTGAAGGGGGAATAATCAGACTGAGGAGATGAACAGCCTACCTCACTCTATCTTCTGAAAGAAAAAAACAAAGAAAGTACAAGCTATACAAAAATAGTGAAGATAAAGGTTTGGAAGCATTTAAAAACTAAGATTGAAAATATAGATTCAAGAATTAAATGTTTAATTAAAAGTTTGAAATATGGGAAATGACTTCCATTATAAAGCAGACTATAAAAAATATATACAGTTGTTAAAATCTGTGTATTATTACCTAAATTACCTAAACAGTGTCTTAGAGGCACAAGGAAAAAAATGGAAAAACATGCTAAGTTAATATTTTGGTTACTTCCTCTCTTCATATTTTTTATGATCTTATCTTTTTAAGAGTGAAAATAGTTATGGTGCTGATATGCAGAATCTCCAACAAAAGGCTCATATGTTGAAAGTTTGGTCTCCAGCTTGTGACTCCGGTCACTGAGAGGTGGTCACTTCATGCTGTGGTTTGAATTAAAATGGCTCCCATAGGCCGTAGGGAATAGAACTATTAGAAGGTGTGGCCATGTTGGAGAAGACGTGGTCTTGCTTGAAGAAGTGTGTCACTGGGGGTAGGCTTTGAGGTTGCAAAAGTTCAAGCTACACCTAGTGTGATTCTCTCTTCCTACTGTCTGATCTTCTGGATGTAGAACTCTCAATTTCCTCTCTAGCACCATGTCTGCCTGACTGTTGACATGCTTCCTGACATGAGGACAGGGGACTAAACCTCTGAATTATAAGCTAGCACCAATTAAATACATTCCTTTATAATAGTTGTGGGGTCATAGCATCTTTTCACAGCAATAGAAACCCTAAGATATATCATGAGGGTTCTGAGCCACTCAGTAGACAATTCCTTGATAAATTTATAGTATGATGGCATTTTTGAAGGTCATAGAAAGTAGGAGGTAGGGCCTGCTTGGAGGAAGGGGGCATGCCTGGAAAGGTATAAGTTGTTGCTGTCCTTTCTACCCCTGGCTGCATTTCCTCTATGAGGAGAGCAACTTCCTTTTCCTTGTACCAGCTACAGTCTGGAAACAGTGGAGTCAGCTAACTCACACCCAAACTGTGAGCCAAATTAAATCATTCTTCCTTCTATAAAATGCGATTATGTGTATATGTATGTTTGTACACTCATGTGTAGTGCCAAGGAAGGCCAGATTGCCCTGGAGTTGGGGTTCCGGGTGCTTCTGAGCTGTATGACAAGGGTACTGGGAATGGAACTCTAATCCATTGCAAGAACAACATGCTTTTCTTGCAGTCCCAAATTTTCTTCCTTTTAAATTGCTTTTCTCAGGTCTTTGTCACCACAGTGAAATGTCTGAAGATATAGACATGCAACTTCTAGGTCACTGTTAGAGACATCTCTAGCTTAGCACACTGAATCTTCCTGTTGAGGCAGCAGTGTTATAGACATCCCACCCATGGACTACAGTTGGATACTACTCCCTCTTTTAAAAAGTTTCACCATTGCATTTAGGTTTGTAGTCCTTCATCTTTCCTTCTCTGATAAGAGTTCTAAGTTTTTCTTTGTCCAGGCTTGAAATAGCACCAGAAGACTAAGGAGTTTCAGAGCACAGGCTGAGTTAGAGCATTGCAAATCTACTGCCCGTCCAACTACTGACTCCAGGTCACAGCCACCTAACCAGCATTATTGCATGGATGTCTGCAATGGGCATCTTGTGTGTAACTCAGTCAGCAGCATTTTTGATTTCTTGCCTTTACTCTTTCTAGTCTTATAACTTTACAATAAATGATATCACTAATTGACTCAGTTGATTATATTGAAAATCTACAGATTAACTGTAATCTCATTTAACCATCTCACGCAACTCAATCATTAGCAAACTTGTGCCACCTTAGTATATGCTGTATATATTCCTTGTCCTTCTCTTTCTGCCCTTTTCCTTGAGACAGGACATCATTATGCTGCCTAGGTTAGTTAGGAACTAATGATTCAAATTGTCTCCCTGTCTCAGTCTCTTTAGTAGGTAGGATTATAGATGTCTACCACCACACTGAACCTCAAAGATGTCTCTCATCTTCTTCACTCTTGCGGCATCTAGATAACACAAGACTCCATACAAGTAAACATCTGTACAAGGTTCCCAAGTGTGAGCTCTGTGCCCGATCTTTATGGCATTCAGAATGTCAAATGCATCAAGTAACATTTTACGTAATAACCATCTTCTAGGTCCTACTAAGTGTATAATAAAAGTGACGGTACAGAGTATGGCAGACCTGTCTTTGCAGGATCTAGACCAACCTACCTCCTCAATCTCTTTTCTTCTCCACTCTCACTCCATTCCATAATTTCTGGCCTTTCTTTGGCTCCTCGATTAGATGCTCTTTGGGTCTTTTTTGGCCTTTTTGCTTGGGAAGCTTTCTCAGGTTTGTCTCTAAAATGGTCCTCCTTCTACTACTCAGATGTAAACAGACAAATTTATTTCAGATTCTTCATAAAGCACAGCTGGTGCTGATACATAGAGACCTCTTTCTTTCAAATCTAACATTTCTTAAACAGTCAGAGGACAGGCTGAGTTACAGCACTGCAAATGACTGATGACCCTGTAGTCACGTCTCACCTCAGGCAAGCCCCATCATCCTCCAGCTAAGCCCAAGATTACACAGCTCAAGGACAAGTTAATGAGAACTGGCAGAACATAAAGGGAATCAAGAAATTACAATAGGAAATGCACTCAAATAGAAATAGGTAAAATATATAGTAGTATAGTTAGTGTCAGCTAAATACATCAAGCCATATTTACATTTCTATGTTATCTGTGGGGACAAGCAGGAAAGAAAATATAGGCATTGAGTTTGTTTGACTCTATATTTAAATTTATCCTTTGATTCCGAAGACATCACAAATCTAAAGTATTACACATTGATACATAGGTTTGGCCTTGAATAGGGTAAATTTACAAATTTTAGTTGGCCAATGAGACAACTTGCCACAGAAATGTTGTCTTCTGACAGCATATTATGTGTGCAAGTGCATTACAGTTCACAGAGCCTGCCTTAAACTTCCCTGTGGTTCTCATAATGCAGGATGCTACATCTCCGATCTTATGGGGACTGGTGTTCCAAGACTTTTTATAATCCCACAAAAGAAACAATTATAAAGGTAATCCCAGATGGTGCTATTGAAGATCCTGACATGTTAAGGAGTAAATTGTAGTACCTCTAAACTAGAATGTTCTAGGATATAGAAAATCGGTTACTGCTGGCTCTGTCACCAACTATCAAGTATGGTACGGAGAGAGTGGCTATTTTGCCTTAATGTCAGCATGTACAAAAACGGACAAAATGGCAGCTCTATTAGCTACACTACAGAACTGTATGAAGGAGCAGTGTAAGGTTCCATGTGAGGCATCCTTCCACTTGAAGTCCTGTGAATCTAATCGTCAACATGTTTGTCTGCTGACATCTGTAGTTTGTCCCCATTTCCTTCAGGCCACTACTCACATGCTCCCTTATTAGATGTCTTTGCTAACTGTCCAAGATATAACCGGGACCCCATCCCCAATCCTTGACTTACTCTGCTATGCAGTTACATATATCTTTACTGTCTGGTGTATTTTTTTCATTTGCTTATTTACAAATATGCTATAAGCTTCACAAAAGCAAGGCTATCTACTTTTGTTAGTACCTCCAAAGTCTAGGGTCTATGGTGGTACAGAGCAGACCCTTTGAATACCTACCTAACAAGTGGATCAAAGCATGGGATGAGCTACTTGTATGAATACTTGTGATATTATTTCAATATAATCTTCTAATCCTGCCCTGGTCTGTCTTCCACGTGACAAGTAATGCATAACGTTTCTCACATTAAAATATGTGTCTTCAATAAATGTTGTAGTTCATAAATTTATATCTGCTAGAAGATCACAGGCTTAGAAAACACATATATATGATAATTAGTTACTAGAGCATAAGCACATGTGACAACTTAAGTCTTATCAAAATCATCAAACATTCTGCTCCTGTTTCAACTCTTAGCATCAGACCCTGGTCCACCACACAGAGCCCTGGAGGCTGTGAGAGTATAGGCAACATTTCTCATGGCCAGGGAATCTCAGAACAGAGATTCTTGAACAACTAGAGGTCACAGATGGAGGAGAAAGAAGAAAAGAGATGGAATGGTGGGAGCAAGCATTTGGCTGTATCTGAAACAGAGAGAGGGAGGGAGGATTTGAATATTGCCAGACTTTAACTTTACATGTGCTTTTATGTATGGCTGAACTGCTTCACAGTTAAAAACAAGGGCCAAAGCAGTGGGTTATCTTCATCACAGATGACAAAAGTTGCTGAATATCTGCTTCTCAAAGTTGGAAGACACCTTGACAAGGATCCAGCACTACCAAAGACGAGGAGAGGAATGGGACATCTCCTGTGACTGAGCTGAGCAACTGCCAAGTGTGGCCAGGTAATTGACTGTGGAACAGCCAGGGAGGGGACCCAGGCTTTGGAAACAGACTGCTGTGGGCCACAGATGGGGTGAGACATCCAGGCAGAATTGGTTGCTGTTGTATGGCTCTGCTCGTGCCAAGTGCGTGCTGTGTGTTCCGAATGGCATCTGCAGCGAAGTAACGAGGTGCATCATGGGGAAGTGCTGCTGGGACCTTGAGCTTATTAATTATTCAATTCTAAATTAATTCTTGGTCATGAGTGTTCCGAAAACTGAACCCTGTGGTGTTACGTCCCACAGTTTAAGAAGTTGTGGTTTAAAAGCCAATTTATTTAAAAAGTAAAAACACATGGATCAGCCCCATCCACAGCTGAATAGAAGAGATGAATGCTATTCAAAGTAGGATGTGTTTTGTAACAGAAACACAAAGAGGGGACTGATACAGAGCAGCAACAAAGAAATGGGAGAGGGCCTTAATCTGCCAGTACTTAAGAACATGGGCCGATCTTCACCCATGTCATATTTCCAGCATTTTTTTTTTTACCCTAGTTTTACTAAGGGACTGATCTTAACCAATCAAAAGTTGAAGAACAGGCCTAGCCCTACAGGTAATTTCAGGAGTACCATTAGATGAATTGGGACTTGAGTTCTATTTCTGAATTTATATAATTTCTTATTCGCAGTTTTGTGTTTTAAGTTCCAGCAAAGGGATGTTTCCAACTTCTTTTGGGGAAGAAAACCGTTCTAAAAATATTTGTGTTTTAAGTCACAGAAATTAGAATAAAGCATGAGGTTCTGGTGCGTTTATATCTTCTTTCTACTCTACTCCCAACAATGAGCACAAATCTACTGCGCTAGTTCCAGCTGAACTGCAAAATAAGCAACCTTTATCAAGTGAAGGTATAGTTAATAAATGCATTATTGATGAATCAATCCCCCATTCCTTTCCTAGGCTGAAGTTTACAGACCACAATAGATGACATATAAATCAACTAACTGATCAAACAAACAAATAAAATTCAAATAATCCTACGAACCAAAAGAAATGTGGTCTTACATTGAGAACTCCTGTAGCATTTCAGCAGTGGTTTATAGGCAGGATTCAACAGACAGGTGTTCATCCCCCATTAGAAATCATGCTCACGCTGGATGGTGGTGGTGTATGCCTTTAATCCCAGTACTCCGGAAGTAGAGGCAGGTGAATCTTTGTGAGTTTGAAGCCAGCCTGGTCTACAATAGCTAGTTCCAGGACAGGCTCCAAAGCTACAGAGATACCCTGTCTCAAAAAAGAAGAAGAAGAAGAAGAAGAAGAAGAAGAAGAAGAAGAAGAAGAAGAAGAAGAAGAAGAAGAGGAAGAGGAAGAGGAAGAGGAAGAGGAAGAGGAAGAGAGAAGAAAAAGAAGAAGGAGGAGGAGGAGGAGTAGGAGGAGGAGGAGGAGGGAAGGAAGGAAGGAAGGAAGGAAGGAAGGAAGGAAGGAAAGAAAGAAAGAAAGAAAGAAAGAAAGAAAGAAAGAAAGGGTGTGCAAATGTCATCCACACTGAATTTAAGTGACTATACTAGGAGAATTGCCATAGTTTTCATCAGAAGAACTCTGATAGTTAAGAGTAAGTAGTTTTCACTGTATAACGAACCAAGTTTGCTACAAAGATATATGACACACAAAGTTGACAGATTGCTATGAAAGCTTGTAACACTGAGAAGGTAAAGGGAGTCCAACTCTTACACATTTCATTCTTTAACCAGATAGGGAAATCTAGAAACTCTGTTCATCTAAGCACAGATAATGCAACATCTTTTTGAGTGAGGTGCAGCATAGAGAACACAAAGACCAGAGGAGAAATTCTAGCCAATCAAAAACGAAACACAGCCATTCCAACTGTGTAGTTCACAGTAAAATGTCTACAGATTTTTCTAAGGAGAGATTTAAATTTCTCTAACCAATCTAACCTTTCCTGATTGTGGCTACTAGCATGCATATTTGAATAGATTTGTTTGCTCTATTCAGGTGCAAGGAAAGCATTTTGTTATCGTTTTGGAAGTGTTTTGTTGGTTGGTTTGTTTAAAGAAAAGTTATAGATAACTGAGTCTTGTTTAATATGACTTCAAAGATCCAAACACAATCAGAGAATATTCATTTCTTAAAGTGTGAGTCAGTGAGGAGGTCAAAGGCATCAGTACTACATGGGATCTTGCTTTAAATTCAGAACCTCAGGCTCCACCCATATAATGAATCAGAATCTGTCCTTTAACTCCTCACTGATAGGCATGCATATTCAAGTTTGAAATAATGGTTTGCTAACTTAGAGTGACAAACTTTTTCAGAGTCAAGACCTAAGGAATTACAGGTGCTTAACTGTCTGGAAAATATGACCTTTCCTAGATCATACTTTCTAGGGGCATCATGTCATGGAAAAATTTGGGTGCACATATTCTGAAACACAGAATAAAGAAATTAAGAGTAAGAAGAAAATGCAATGGTGCACCTGATACGCTATGACATTTGAAGAGAGCCAAAGAGTCGTGCAACTCCATACTACAGAGACAAAATTATTAATACTAAATCCATTTTCAATTATGATTTTCTTTTGTTTGATATGTTCTCACTATGCAACCTTGGAACTTGCTATGTAGAGCAGGCTAACCTTGAACTCACAGAGATCAACTTGTCTATGCCTCTCCAGTCCTGGGATTAAAGTTGTGCACCACCATGCCCAGCAATTTTTCTTAATCACGTCAATTCATATAAAGATTTTGTAGATAAGTCTTGTAAAAGTCAAAAACAAAAACTAGAAGAAAGGATGGGAAAAGCAGAAAGAGAAGGGTGTATTTAGTCCCTTTCCTTTGCATACTATTTGACAAGGTACTGGCAACTCACATGGGGATGGCAGCAGCCTCATACATTCTTCAGTGGAAAGGGTACGAGAAGAAGTTATAGTCAAAATGGCAGATAGCAAACACAAGAGTATAACACAGTCTCTCTGAGGCAGCAGGAACACTATCCATACTCAAACAGCATCTCTTGGAAGTCTACATGTTCATTCAGAAATTAACTGCATCCCAATGCTGGGAGAACTCACCTTCACACATAAAGCATATGTGAAGCACCGATAGCACAATGCAGCAAAACTTAGTATGTGTTTCAGGATCAAACACAAGAGATAAAAGTTAAGAATATTAAAGAAAAGACGCAGACATAACCTTTTGTGAGTCTTGAATCAAGATATGATTCTAGTTTTTAGATATGAAACTGAAAGCACAAGAGATAAAAAGGAAGGGTGGAGAGAATTTGATAAAATTAGAAACATTGACACTAATATACAGAATGCAATGAAATAATTTTTAGATTTATTTTATTTGAATGTATGAGTGTTGTGCTATCATGCATGTCTCAGCACCATGTGTATGCCTAATGTCCATAAATGTAGTATGGAGGAGCGGGCCGCATTCCTAGAGCCCGGCTAGCTTAACTCCCAAAATAATTACACAGAAAAAAATAATGACATCTTGAAATTTGCAGGCAAATGGATGGATCTAGAAAACATCATATTGAGTGAGGTAACCCAGATCCAGAAAGACAAATATCATATGTACTCACTCATAAGTGGCTTTTAGACATAAAGCCTACAAATCACAATCCCAGAGAACTTAAGACAACAAAGAGGACCCTAAGACAGATACATAATGGATGTACATTAGTACATGGGAAGTAGAAAAGGACAAGATCTCCTGAGTAAATTGGGAGCATGGGGACCATGGGAGAGGATAGAAGGGGAGGGGAGAAAAGGGGAGGGGAGCAGAGAAAAATGTATAGCTTGGTAAAATCAATTAAAAAAATGAGCTGAGAAAAATGTAGAGCGCATTAAAAATCAATAAAAATAAAATAGCAAGCAAAGAAAAAGAAAAAAAAATCTGTTTGACCCCCTCCCCGTGTCTGCAGAGGCTTTAATCAATTCTTGAATGTACCACACACCTGCAGCTCTGCTTTGAACATTAATTTTGAGGTTTGGTGAAATGGAAAATTTTCTTGCCAAAAAGTGAATTTGATATGTGCATATTTGCTAATAGAGGATGAGATGAGAAAGATTAAGTAAACACATATATAATAACTTTCATAGGAACTTAGTTTTGGTTTTATTGCTGTGATAAAGCACCAATGACCAAAAGCAACTTTGGGAGGAATGAGTTTATTTTACCATATAATGTACAGTCAGGAAGTCAGGTCAGGAACTTAAGCAGGAACCTGGAGGCAGAAGCTGAAGCAAAGACTATGGAGGGACATGGCTCACTGAACTTTCCCTCGTAGTTTTCTTAGCCTGCTGTCTTATACAAGCCAGGTTCACAAGCAAGGGGCAGACACTACCCACATGGAGCTGAGCCCACGTCAATCATAAATCAAAAAAATGCCCTAAAGATTTGCCTATGGACAATCTGACAGAGGCATATTTTTAATTGACAACCTTCCTCCCAGATAACTCAAACTTGTGTTGAGCTGAGAAGTACTAACCAGGACAGGTGCTTACTTAGGACAGTGGCTGTAAGATTGAATTCTCAGAAAACATCAGCTGCTAAGATTAAATTATAGTAATGTGCCTGTAATGGAGAACAAGCTACAGAGCTGACAGGATCTAGGAGGGACAGGCTGGGAGATTAAAACTCCATCCACACTCTACTAGAGTGTGAAATAGAACAAGAAGAAGGAAACCTTGGGGGAAAGTGTGGCCTTCCAGGCTTTTATCACATCTAGTCGTTATGACTCTCATGAGCAAGTTTTTATCTTTTCACTGTAAATGGATGGAACATTAAACATCTAGATGTCAAAATTTACCATAAACTAAACTTTCACCACTTCTCATTTTCTTACGCTTAAACTCTCCCAGACGCCATGCACCTCACTACCTCTTTCTTTGTTTCAATTGATGCTGAAGCTCAGCAGTGGGCCTGGTGGTGTCCTTAGGAAAGCTGGATAAGAGGAGCTCAGGACTCCTTGTACTGGTAGAAGGTACATATCCACTGCATCACGCCACTCTCTAAAGGATACATCAGTGCAGCCATTTGCTATGACGCTGTCACTCAGATCTAAGCTTCCAGTGGCTTTTTTTCTGACAATTTGAAAATATTTGCTCATGAAAGCCTTCAACTCTTGTCAATGTTTCAGCAATACTATCTAATATTTTCATTTCCAGCTCAAAAAGTTGAAGGCATTCCTTTGGAGGCAATATTATTTTTTCCCTGTTGATGATGTTTTAAACTGTCTTTTACCTAGTTTGATAAAAGCAGAGCCCAAGGCTCCTGAGTAAATACATGCTTTTGGCAGTTCTCCTTATTAAAACACACTACAGTTGACATGAATTGAAAAGGTTCTATTACTCAGCAAGTTCTATGCCCAGCAGAGTTGGTGCTCACAGAGAACCTTAGGAAGTTTGGTCTCAGTCATCTTGGCCTCACCTCCTCTCCAGTGCCTCTCCAGTGTCCCTAAACCACAGTCTCTTGCCTTTCATATCAGTTTTCCTGATGCCTATCTTTCCCACAACACAAGAAACTCCTGTTGACAAGTGGAAGCCATCTTTTCATGAGGACTGTTACCTATATCACTAGCTTTTAGGAAACAGAAAAAGGGGTTCAGTTACTGGGAATGCTATGACCACCCAACATGATGTCAACATGAAACCTTGAGGTCTGGGACATGGCATATACTGTTGGCAGTGTGAAAGACACAGATATCAAAGGCAAGAACTAGCTATTTAATAAATGGGGTGTGACAACCTGATACGTCAAACTGGATTTCAAATAACCTCAGCTTTAAAAAATTATTAACTTTTTGAGAAGTTCATACATGTGCGTGATGTATTTTGATCATATATATATATACCTCCATATTTCTGCTTCTCACTCTTCCCAGATCTACCACCACTCCTTCCCAACTCTATTTTCTTTGCTTTTTCATGCCACACAGTCCCAACTTACGCTGCCCAGTGACTTCAGGTTGTGGGGCCAACCAATGCAGTGTAGTTGGCTTATGAGAGTCTTTATCCTTAAACAAAACTGACTTTTCCTCTTCCAGAAGCCATACATGGTGGCTCAGCCAGGCGTGGGTCTGACTCCTGCCTTTCATACTAGAATCTTCCCTGGCTGAATGTCATGCAGACAACCACAGCTGCTGGGAGTTCGTGATACAGTGATCTTGTTTAGTCCAGCAGACACAGTTTCGCTTCAGTCCTCCACGTCTCAGGCTCTCACAGTCTTCTCATGCCCCATTATGAGACAGTCTCTGAGCCTTAGGGAAGGGTATGGAATATGGATGTCTCACAGGCCCAGATGTGGCTGAGCACCCCACAAATGCTTTTTCTCTTCACTGTGACCAGCTGTGAGTTCCCGAGTTAAGAACTGATCACTATAAGAAGACACTTCTCCAATGAGGACTGAGAGACTCACAAACCCATGGGTGCAGAGATAGAAATGTACAGTCTCTTCAACTTTTAGTAATTGCAATTTCATAAGAATGACACATAATCTTTTTAAACTTCATTTTTCTCATCTGTAAAATGTCTACCTAGAGGGATGGGTTGAGGACCCAAAGAAATTTCTGTGATGTTTTTAATTCATGCAGTGTCATACATAATATCACCATGAAGATAGAAATAAATTCTGTTTTCTATGGAATCAAGAAAAGCCTGGGGTGAGCTATCTTTAAAATGCACAGCCAAAGGCATATCTTCTTCCTGCCATGGTCAGGCTAGCATTGCTGTGAACATAATCTCATTTCCCCTTGCTAAATTTTGGAAGCTGTACTTCTGCTTACTTCAAAACTCTTCTGTCTCTGAAATTTATCAAGCCATATAAATACACAGAGATACTGCACATTCCAACAGAATCTCTGATGCTGGATAAATGAGTCCTTCCACTCTTGACCTTGACATGCCCTTTATTTTCTATCTGCCTGGGAAATACTTCATGCTTATTCCACCTTAAGAACAACATAATAGGGGGAACCTTTAAAGTGTCATGGTATGCTACCACTACCCCCAATATATACTTAAGACATTGTAATAGAGGTTCTAGGTCATTAAAAGACTTAAGTGAAAGAATGCCTTGGATTCCCACTGCTTCGGATTCAAAGTTCCAATCTTTAATGGTGTTGTTACATTGATAAGTATTCTTGTCTTTTGTCCATATTTTAAATTTTATAGCAAAATGCTCTGACAAAGTGATATAGACAAAAATAGCAAACACTCAAGCATCCAGGAAAAACAAACAGAAAGAATCAGTGGTGCTTTAATATAAAATCTGTGACACTTTAGTGATATTTTATTTGTGTTTTAATAAATAAAGCTTGCCTGGAGATCATACTGCAGATTTAAGCACCTAGAGTTCAGGGAGTGGTGGCACACAACTTTACTCCCAGAACTCAAGGCCACCCTGGGCTATGTGAGGTTGAATCTGCCAAAAAAGAGAAATATGACTCACACAAAGGTGTCCCTAGCACTCGGGAGTCACCCGCCTTTAATCTCAGCACTAGGGAGATGGAGACAGGAATAATAGGGCTGGCAGAGAGAGGTAAATAAGGCAGGCGACAAACTCACTGCAGTCTGAGGCTTGGTGGAGAGCATTGCAGTCATGTTGATGGTAGATTGCCCCTTTGCATCTCTGAGTCTTGGTAGAGGTAGGAACTCTCTAATGGCTTGGCTGCTTTGCTTTTCTGATCTTCAGCTTGTACCCCAATATCTGTCTCTGGGCTTTATTATTCGTGCTACATGACACTGTCCCTGTCCTCAGCAAAGTTGGCCAAACATCTGAATGAGATGTTAATAATACATACACATTAATACTATGTATGTATAATCATAGCCATATATTCATAGATACATAACCACATTCAAGATATTTAACATTTTATGTTGATAAACTTTCTACAGGATGTAGCATAAGAAAGAAACCTTCATATACGTCATTAAAATACCACCACGTTAGCATTAATTTTCTATTTTTAAGTAACTAAGTTCATTGTTTCAATATTGCAAGCTATGCTGTCCAAACACTCTTTCTTCTTAAGAGGAAGTCAGGTTCTCCAGAGTGAAGTCAGTAGTAGCTGAGCCATATAGGAACATCTTACACCTTCAGATGCTGTTTGCTTTCCCAAACACATACAGACTTGCTGAAGAGGAAGGTCCTGGTATTGAGGATCAGGTCATTTCTAATCATTCCTTCTGAAATCAAGTAAGAGTATTCTACTTACAGTATAGAAAATGAGAAAGGTCATTGACAGAAATACCAGTTCACTTCCCCTTCACAAGTGTTAAGGTTTCCTCTGCTCTACCCCTTCACTGTACTCACCCACCAAGCTTCAAGAATTTTCTCCAAGCTGATGGAGCTGTGTTCTCACTTTAAATGGGCCTGGGATGTGTTCATGAGTCACTGGCTTTTCCCACCCCAGCAATGGAATCACTACTCATGTAAATTAAAAAATCACTAAAAATACCTGAGTACTCTGAGAAATAGAATTTTTTAAATCTAAGGCAGCAGTAAGGAAAAAAATAAAAAATGAATCCAAGTATAGCCAATAGTCATGACTTCCTTATAGTCCCTACACATGTAGATTGATGTCAGGCATGGTGGCACACACATATCTCTAAAGGAAGCATCTGTGAGGCTGAGGCAGTAGGATCAAGAACTCAGAGGCCGCCTGGGCTACATAGTAAGTTCAAGGTCAGTTGCACTATATTGCACTCTCTCAAAACAAAACCAAAACAATGTAAGAAGAACTATTCTTGTTTGGTGATTCTACACTCAACACTCTTAAAAGCCACTATGCCTATCTAATTGTACAGAGAATTCAAAGAGATAAGCATACATTTATTATCTATCAGAGTCTATGCTCATTGCTGTGCTGGTTCTAGGGAACAGACAGATGACTAACCCACAGTCTGCAATGTGGAGGACCTACAGGGCTGAATCTAGCATGCCAGAATACGGCAGGTAACAGGGCACCTTACCCTGTGAACTCTTCCCCGGGTAGATAAGTCTGAGGGAAGTTGGCGGAACATAAGGACATAATAGCTGGTGAACTCTTCTGTCTTCTATTTTATCTTCTATTTTATTTTCTAAATACTTACAGCTAAGATATAAAAAATATAAGTTAGTACTGTTTTAAGGATAATACATTCCATTTAGTGAGCAACAAAGTCACATCTTCTAATATTTAATGGTTAATATAGAGATATTGTGGTGGTTTGAATAAGAATGTCCTCCAGAGTTTCCCATATAGTTGAATGCTTAATCACTGGGGAGTGGAAATCTTTGATAGAGTGGAATTCTTTGATAGGGTTAGAAGGATTAGGAAGTATGGCCTTGCTGGAGGAAGTGTGTCACTGGAGCCAGGCTGTGAGGTTCCAGGCCCTGGTCTACTCTCCTTCTGCCTATAGGTCAGAATGTAGCTTGCAGTTACTGCTCCAGCACCTGCCTGAATGCCACTATGTTCACTGCTTTGATGATAATGGTTTAAACCTCTGAATCTCTGTGCAAGCCCCAGTTAAATGCTTTCTCTCATAAGAGTTGCCTTGGTTATGGTGTCTCTTCACAGCAATAGAACACTGACTACAACCCATATGGAAATTCGTACGGGTGAATTCATGTTGGAACTGAACTAAATGGTGAAGACTTCTGAATACATTTTTATTTACTTATTCAAAAACTGTGATTCAGTGTCCAAAGACTTCTATTGTGTACTACAAGATACATCAACCTGAGCAGTGCCTTGGCTCAGCTTCCAGGTTTGCACAAAGCATACAGTAAACGGTTCAACACAGAGGTGCCAGGGTACTGGGGGTCAGAACCTTCCCCCCATTACTAGCGAAACTGAAAGAGCCTGGTATGGCCCAAAGCATAAACCATGAGAGGTGCAATACAACAAAAGTAACATTGGCCAAAAAACATAGTGTGAGATCGTAAAGCTGACTGGTGGGGGGTGGGGTGGGGTGGAGTCTTCATCTTGTTCTGACCAGCGATTACTCTTCCTGGAGATGTCAAGGAGAAGCCTTAGCTTTTCCCAGTCATATACCCTCCACCTCTACAGGTTACCTGAACTACTTCTCAGAAATCAGAAATTCAACTGTTTAACAAGAACACAGACACAGGACAGTCTGACAGGAGTAACCACTTAACTCATTGTCTTTGGAAAACCCTAAACAAGTTCACATAATAGGTCTTAAAAATATTTTACAATCTGAAAATGTCCTAAGCCTCCATCCCTTCCCTACACTGAAATGGGAGGGAAGAAGAATTCAACTAGAACACTACTTCTAACTTACATGGAATTTATCTTCCACCTCTAATAAAAATAGAAACAGTATTTTTTCTTCTGCCAAAAGTCCCTGAAATATACCAAGGAAGAATACTGGAAAAGCGCCAGTGTTTTTGATGGTTGGAACATAAAAGCAGAGCTTGGACAGTATCATTAACGTGGAAACATTCTGCAGTGTAGATATTGACACGTCCTTGCTCTGCCGACTGCCTAGTTTTAGTTAACTTTTGGCAATGGATTTTATGTTTGTTTTTTTTTCTTTTAATTCTTCTTTACATGAACAAATAAGCATTTATTTGTCTAGAAAGTTCTCCTGGAAAGCTATCAAAAGAAAAAGTCTTTCCAAAGGAACTAGTGGGTATCAGTGAAGTAAGGGATGGTCAAGGGAGGAGCTGTAACCACTTTTTAAAACAACTTCTTTGGAGTCTTGGAGATGTCCACACCTCCTTGGCTACTCACATAGCTATCTTCCTACATATGCATGACACGGAGTTAGTATCAGGGGCATCCTTTGGTGCAAATAATCCTTTACGATAAGCATGCCAAATAACTAAGCTTTTACATACTTTATTCCTTGTATTATGGAAAAAATATATAGGACGAAAAGCTCCAATCTGCTTGATTGTTATTGTTTCGTACTTGCTAAGAAAATATTTAACTACAGCTGAAGAGAAAATTGATAATAAGTAAATCATGAACTATGATTTTAAAATATTTTCAATGTAGACGCTAAGCATTTTCCAGCAGAGTTATGGAAGAACTCTGAGCATGCCCCTATCCCAGCCTATACCTAGGAGTCTATGTACATGTGGATAGGTAAATGGACCTTTCTTCATTTGATTAATCATCTGTAAATAGAAAATAATGCTATTAACAATTTTTTTGTGAAGGATCTTATAGGGGATCAAATGGGTGACATTTGACATGTGACTTTCAAAATTATGTCCGGAGAACAACTGAGTGTTATAAAAGTTTTATCACCTGTTACTATTAAAAATTTATAATTGCTGCTTGCCAACATTAGCTTCCTGATTTGAAAGCTATGGAGTAAAATGCAAACATTTTGATGAACAAAATCAAGCAAAATCTTGTGTGTAGACTATTCTTACTAAAAATTTGAGCTATAGAGATTTACCAGCGGGTGAAAGCCTGGTGTTCTTCTCATGCTGTATGATATGCAGATGCTCTTATGTGGAAGGCATGTGGATGCACTCTTCAAGAAGAATGTTTATGGAATGCAGGCTGCTGTCATTCCTTAGCTGCCCACCAGAACTGCATGATAAGGTCCTAATGTGGAAGAACCACATACTTCAGCTACCGGACACAGAGACATCAAGCTGGGGCTGAGAAGAAAACTTCTTCTCTACTAGTTAGTATTCACAGAGCCTGAAGGTTCTATGCAGGCAGTTGGGATAGAGGCATCAACAGTCTTGGCCAGCATTGGACCTGCATAGTATGAGATCAACCTTCTAGACAAGATATATCCATTGGTGCAAGAGTAACATGACTGTGCTGGGGCTAACCAACTGCTTTATGATTGGGATTTGAGGCACTGTCCACAAGAGAGAATGCATGCTTGGTCCTGTAAACTCAATCAAAAGTTTAGAAGCAGTGAGATCATGGGCCCTACATCTACTACTGTTGTCTTGCTAAAATGGACAGACAGTCAAGCTATCTTCTAGTTATTTATGTTTATACACACAGAATAGTGCTAATTTCAGCCTTGATCACAGGATCTTTTTTATGCAGCAGATAAAAGTAACTTCTAACTAGAGAAAGTGCTGAGGAACAAGAATTGACTTGAGCAGGACATCTAATTCACTGCTACTGAGGGTCATAGAATATCACAGAGGAGATGAAGTAAAGATGATAGGAGATGGCGGACAGCGAAGGGAGCTTCTGGGTATAACACGGCCACTGCAACCATTAATACACAGCAGCTGCAGTTACCTGATGCAGTTTTTGATATTCTGTCACAGATCAGGGAATGGCCCTGAGGCTCCCCTCTTCCCCCTCCCCGAGGAACTACAGATAGTTCTTCAGTGTTGTAGATACTGACAAGTTGCCTATTCTGTAGGAAATGACTCCCTAACATCTTCATACAAACAACTCCAATTTCACAGGCATGAAAATAGAATGCAGGAGGAAGGTAAGATGAAGAACGAGATCAGCAGGAGTGGGAGGGGGGTAAGAGGGGTCAATATGACAACAACACATTGTATACACACATGAAATTCTCAAAGGTAAAATAATAGATATTTAAAAAGGAGAATGTTCATTGATGTAGGACTATTATGCTTTTAGTAATGGCAGTGACCCCATGCCATCTCCACCACCACATTGGCCCTATACACTGGCTGACTCCTGTGGAAGTCCCGTCCTTCCATATCCACAAATAACTTCAAATGTTAATTTTGGTTCTTAGTGGCTATGGGTGTTTTCTCCTTTGTTTCAGGGCCATGTTGATGTTTTTCTAAAATACAATCAAGTGGAAAAAGTTACAGTATGCCTTAATGTTATCTGTATTTGCCAAAATCAGAGCACACTGATGCTCAAAACCCTTTAAGAACGGTCAGAATCAAATCGCCCAAATCTTGGTTTGGGAGCAAGTTTTTGTAACTGTTGTACTTACCAACAACCTTTCCTCTAAGGAACAGTTGGCTTTCCTCTAAGGAACTTTCTTTTAAGGAACAGTTGGCTTCTTTTCAATCACTTCTGATGCTGTTTGTCTGTGAGTTTATGCTGCAACAGACTCTAGTCTCGGTGCTTTTCATATAAGAGACGTAATGCAGAAGCATTCTTTTGGGTGAAATAAGCAGAAATGTGCTCCAGATATGTTTGAGGTTCTTTTTCTTTATTAGGCCATTCCCTCACTCAGCAATCTATGTTAACATTTAGAGTGAAAAATTCCTAAACCTTTACGTCTTCAACTTTAATAACAAGTTTTTCCCTTCTATCTTGGGGGAACATATAATCAACCCGGGATCAAATTCTCATTTATCTTAGTTTACTGCACAGACAGCCTTTGAATTACTCTCTGGTCCGGTTACATTTCTGCACACATCAACATCTGAGTAGGGGGAGGAAAGGGGAGGCGAAACCAGAGAATGTGTCTTCAAATACTTTTCCTATAGCAAAGTAGTCCACCAGGATTTCGGCTAAGAATCCCCTACTGGATTAACCTACCAGACCGCTATTCTCAATTTCCTCATGAACCTTAGACCTCTGCATACACAGACAATTGAGTGGAGGGAATGGTGAAGAGACAGCAGAGAATTGAAACATAAAGGGGCCTCTGATACCCTGCCTGTAGCAAAATAGTCCAACTGAATTTAGGATAATAATCCCCTACTGGATTAATCTATCAGATCACTCTTTTCATTTTCCTTATCAACCAAGCCCAAACTATATAAAAGAATATAGGGAAAGAAGCGTGTCTAGACACTTGCAATACTGTGGAAAAATCTAGATAAGAGAGAGAATATTCTAGAAGGTAGGAAGACTGAAGTTCACCTTTCATTAACCTTACACTCTGTAAATATTTCCTTTTGCTTTGTTGTCTTTTTCTTCTCAGTTTTGTTTTTATTTTCGTCATAGCCATATGCTAATCTGTTCATTTACAATTTTAATAGTGCCTCTCGATCATAAGCACATTATTTCTGCTTCCACCAGCTTATGAGTCTATTAACAACTTCACACTGTGAAAACAAATTAGAATTGGATAACCTACCCAGTTTTTGACACCACTTTCTAGCTCTTTAGTAATCGCTTCAGATCCTGACAACCCTAAATATAGAAGCAAGGAACACATAGCTGAAATAATTTAGCATCTCAGTGATTAAAGCAGAAGCATGCAGTCAGTAACTCACAGGCTCAACGGCACTTGCAGCTGTCATACCTAATCATTGTTTATTTCAATTTATTCATTCCAAAGGTACCTCAAGACAACCATGTGCTGGCAGAATTGAAATATTTCTAATAATCTGCCTCACTGGCATTAAGAAGAAAAGACAGCTTTTAATTCTAAAAACTCTCTGAGGGGAAAAAAAAAAAACAAACCACTGTATATCAATCCAAGCCATTGTTAGGTTGGAAATTCTATTAAATCTCAACATGTGTCAGATTAAGAAAAATGGCAGTGGATCATTTCACAAGACCAAGACTGTTGACAGGCAGCAGAGGGAAGCACAATGCAGGGACGGAGGGAAAACCACTTCACAGCAATGCAGAACATCCTGGAAGCTGCAAGATAGAAAGTCCACTCTTGAAAATTCTGTGCCTAACTGTTACAAACAGGACATGCTACTTTAACAAAACCTGTAGTTTTGTGGGATATTATTCTCTTAGGAAAGCTATGGGCTTTGTAGATAAAGTTGTCAAGAAATTAAAGTTGTCAATCTTCCACTTCCACAGATATTTGGCCCACATAACAAACCCTTCTATTCCCTCTTTCATGGACTGTTTTGTATCTTCAGCTGCTTCAAGGCATACTGTACTCCAGCAAAAGACCAGACTTCTGAAAGTCTACACATATATGCTTGGGGCCATGCATAGCTTAGACTATACCCTGTCTTACAGAAGATGATCTGGTCTCTCCCGAGAGTCTGCAGAAATTTAAAGCAGTGGTCCACAGTAGTAAAGAGCACTTGTGCCCACGTTGGCAGCTTCAGGGAGCTTTATTGTTGAACTCCCAAAGAAGCTAATAAGCTTCTGTCTGCTTTCCCATTTAGATATTTCAATAAGAAAAGAATATACAGCACAAGAGGAATTCCGTCCAATTGGGAATTTACATCAGCAGCCAAACGCTCTAGCTTTAGCTGCCCAGGTAGAGAAGTAAGACCCCACAGAGGACGGGCAGGTGACCTCCACTTCACCCAGGACATTGTTCAATGCACTGGAATGATGACTTTCCTCTAATTGCTTTACCATTCCTCCTCTATGATTGTAGGCATTTAAAGAACTACTGCTTTATAAGCTTCCAAAACATAATTTTAAAAAAAAATCATGACATACACAGGGGTTAATGCCTCTCACAAAGCTGTAAGTTTACTGACACAAAATTTAGTCTCAAAGTATGGGATACCTTCTTTCAGGTTGTTGGCCAGGGTCAGGGGCCTTGGGGACCTTCAAAACAATACAGGCTGTTACCATTCCTCTTGGTTGTCCATCACACTTGGTTTTAAGACCTACTACTGAACATGCCCTATACTTCGATCCGAGGACATGGGCAAATCAAGCTGGTGATGATCTGGAAGCTTCCACCCTCGTGGCAATTCTTCCATAGGGCAGAAGGTACTATGGAGACTTTCAGGAGAGAGAAGCCATCAAGAGAACTCATTGTGAACCCTAAGAGTTATAACAACTAGTCTGGAAAGATATGTCCGTGGGTACGGCAGTGCTGTGTATGTTCAGGAGGGAGCCAAAGGCGTTCTCATTAGATTTAAGGCCCACTCCATAGGAGGAAACTCGTGCCTGGTCCCATAAAACCGGTCAAAAACCTGTAGGCCACAATGACAGGGAGACTCTATCATTATTTTGCTAAAGAACATAGTATCAAGTGGGTATGTATATAATTACCCTTATACTCTCAGATTAGTACAGCTGCCACGCCTCATAAGAATCCTTCTTTTTGTGATGGATGGTAGTTGATACGGAGACTCACAACTGGTCAAATAAGTGACTGTGGAGAGTTCAGCCGTAAAAGGGACATCTATATTATACCCTTGCCCACCAAGGCTTGGGGAGCCTCACAAGAAAAATAGGAGCAGAAATACTGTGAAGAGCAGGGTATGGGGAGGACTCCTTCAAACACTGCCTTCTGTACATGATGGAGCTATTGTATTCAGGAACTCACCCCAGCCACTTTAGTTGCTGAAAGAGTCACACAAAATCAAGGGAGTCAGCGTTTCTACGTGGCTAGGGTAAAGAGTTCATGGGGTGTCACCCCAGCTGAGGAGTAGTAGCCTTAGATAGCTCCCGGGGAAGGGAGAGGCAGGTGTTTTCTACACATGCGGCCCCTTGAGACTGCACATGCTCCTGAGAATGGACATAAACCTGTTGCACAAAGGCAGCACATCTTTGACTTTTTTTTTTCAAAAAAGAAATTAAGAAAATCTGAATGTGGGAGGGAGGTGGAGAAAATTTGGGGTTTTGTGGAATGATCAAAATACATTGTACACACATGTGAAATTGTATGTGTGGGAGTATTTATGCACATGTGTATACACATACACACACATCCATCTTCATAGCTAGTTATCTAGCTGGCTAGACATCTGAGAGAAGGGGCAGGAGGCCAAACAAACTGGCTGGAGAGAGTTGCAATAACATGCCTCTGACTCACAAAACAGCATTTCATTATATGTAAGAATTAACAAAACAATGTTTCCTAGTTGCAAGGGAGAAATTTTTAGAGTCACTCTAAATGAAAAATATTCCCCAGGCTACAGGTATAGAAATGCTTATCTTACTAAATTTCTTCAACAATTTTAGTGCTTTCGTTGGTGACAAACAAATCTACTTTTGGAGGTGAAATGCCCCTGAAGCTGTGGCATACTCCTTTGATGGCTAATCAGACCATCAGGTAAAGCAGACCCACAATGAATCTCATAGAGACAATATGGAGATGTCACGGTGCTTGCATTTTACTAAAAATGTATAATGTTTTAATACAATTAACTTTTCTTCCACTGAACTTTAAGTTTTTGAAGAAAAGTCATATTCGTTAGAAAAAAACAGACAATCCCTTTTATGATAAAATGATACAATTTTCACTTTATACTTCTCTGGCTGTGGTATTGTGGTATTGAGACTTTATAGACAAATTATTAACTGCACATGGTATTCTAAAAAGAAATTATGATCAACTGTTAAAGTGGAAATGTTGTCTGCTTATTCAAGGCAAACTAAATAAATCATTTCATTGTCCAGGAGCCACTTTGGGTGGAGCTAATGCATAGGAACTAGTAACACTATACAGAAACTTCCAGAGACATTCTTCTCTGAAAGAGAGTATAGGTTAATAAAACCGAAACAGTACCTAAGATGCAAGTGAGAATAGAAAAAGAAACTTTATTTCATAAACAGCAATATGTTAAAATGACTGCCATTTTACTAGGTACATTTTGTATCCTCCACAAGCTACTGCTTAGCCCTACCAATATGAAAAGGTTTCATGTTAAGAGTTACTTCCTGTTTTTCTCCTTATTCCACAAAACTTAGTTGGGCTATCTGCTTTTATAGCCTATCAAGATTTACCCCTAAAATAGGGTTTTCTTTAAAATCTAAGAACACAGCTCATTGAGTTTCATCGCATAGTGCTATCTTTGAAGAATATTAAATTTCATGGAATATTAAAGAATGCATGACCTTATGAAATTTTTAAAGATAAATTTATCTAGGAAATTTTAATTGTATCTTACATTTCATCAAAAAATGGTTATAATATTTAATGTAGCAATTTTGAAAAGTCAAATGTACATAATCCAAATATAAGATTAACTTTATTTCTACAACAAAACCTATATTTTTTGTACATTTAAGTATACTCCCCAAGGTAACAAAGCAATTTACAGACCAAAGAAACTAATGCCAAAAAAATATGACAGTAAACATAGTGGTAGAAATATCAAAGTTGAGACATGACAGAGACTGTTGTGGGATAATCTTTCTGTGCACTGTGAAGATGTGTCTCTGCCACGGCACCTTCTGATTGGTTTTAATAAAGATCTAAATGGCTAATAGGTAGGCAGGAGAATATATGTGGACCTGCTGAACAGAGATAGGAACTTTGAGAAGAAGAGAGACAGCAATTGCTAGTGAGACTTGGAGAAATTTGGGTGTGTGATATGGAGGAGATGTAATGAGCCACATGGCAGAATGTAGGTTAATATAAATGGATTAATTTAAGTTTTAAGATCTAGTTGGGAACACACCTAAGCTAACTGCAAACTTTTATTCTCAATAAAAGGTCTCTGTATCATTATTTGGGAGCTGGCAGTAACAAAGAAAGACCTCTTACAAGAGACGTTAACAGATGTTGTAGAAAGGAGCAGGCTGCATCCCACCGCCTGGCTAGCTTAGCCCCGAAATAACCACACAGGAATTGTATTAATTAAATTCCTACCTGGCCCATTAGTTCTAGCCTCTTCTTGGCTAACTCTTACATATTTGTTTAACCCATTTCTAATAATCTGTATGTCACCACGAGGTCGTGGCTTACTGGGAAAGATTCGAACCAGCGTCAGTTTCTGGCAGGAGAACCATGGCGTCTGCCACACTGCCTTCTTCCCAGCATTCCGTTCTGTCTACTATGCCTAACTGATTTCTGCCCTATCAAAAGGCCAAGGCAGTTTTCTTTATTCACCAATGAAAGCAACACAAATACCTCCTACACCAAACAGAATCCAAAAGATTTCCACAAGGCAGTTGATACTTTAAAAGCCCCCTCCCCAAAGGAGCACAGAATATTAAGACACATAATGGGGAAATCATGAAGAAAAATGAACATAGAGACTTCACAGAATAAAAATAGAGGGTAAACTGTTAAATCCACAATGCAATGACATATTTTTCTAACGTGAAACTGAACAAAATAATAATGAGCTCTTTTCTCAGCCTCTCTTTGCAGCAGCCACATAGCTGTGGTGGGAAAAAAGTCCAAGTGTCCACAGAATAAGCAGACTGTCATCAGCAAGAAAGAACACAGGGACCCTAGGAACATGCTCATAACTTCTTGACAAAAATCACTAAATGCTCCAAGATGAAATGTAGTCTATCTAGATTGTGCAAGAAGAGAAACTCTGAAACCAAGAGACTATGGTAAAAAAGATTTAGAATTGATATCAAACTCACTGATATATAGAGACAAAAATAAGATATTGGAAAAAACATGTTGTCAGAATAGAATGTACCTACTATAGTCCCTGACAGAGTAAAAAAATAACACAACTAATAAAAGCCAAGAAGTCTAAGAGTGTAATTCTGGTAAGTGTTACTGTTTATAAAACTGATAAGATCATTCTCCAATATAAAACTCAAGCAAAGTGTGTGAGACTGTTAGTTGCTGTGCTAAATACCAGAATGAAACTATTTAAATTAGGAAAGGACTTTTATTTCAGCTTTTGTCCAAAGATGGCTAGGTCCATGGCAGAAGAACTTGGCAGAGAAAAATTCCTTACCTCTTGGCAGAGAAAACAACAAGGAGAGGCCAGAATCAATCCATATCCTCAAGACTTGCCTCCAGAGCAGAACACACTCTCTACAATTCTCCTACCTCCAAATGTTCTATTCAAATTTTGAATCTAACGATTAATTACATCACTGATTAAATTCCAGGCCTCATGATCAAACTATCTCTAGAATGGTGTGATTCATTCAGCTCTCAAGCATCTGTTAATATAATAAAGTTGACAATCAGGATGAACTACCACAATCAGAGAATGAATATTATCAGAGTACATTTTATACTTGTATCAAACCGTTATAGTGAAGTAGTTTAAATAATTGGAATATCCAAATTTTAAAAAGAAAAATAAAGGATCAAAAACAACAGCAGACATATTGAGTGTTAAGAACACCAAGAAATATAGTTTTTTTCTAAGATAGGGTTTCTCTGAATAGCCCTGGCTGTCCTGGAATCCATTTTGTAGATAGACCAGGGTGGCCTCAAATTCAGAGATCACCCTGCCTCAGACTCCCAAGTGCTGGGAATGTACTACCACCGCCTGGCTTCCAAGAAAGTTACTTTAGGAAACTTAGTTAATAATAAGGTATTCTTCTTTTAAAAAGAATCTTGGCTTATTTTTAATATATGTATTTTAATCCATATTCACCTAGTAGAAGGATATCTCTCTGGGAGACTTCTCTTTCCATAGCATTTAGAGCTCCATATTCTGAAACCTGGTTCTATTCTAACATTTTATTGAATAAATATCATGTAACAAATATGAAAATGTGAGAGGGCAATTAAAGCATTATCACTCATATTCAGCTTCTCAGTGCACAAAGTATTTCACCAGCAATCTATTCTTCAGGGACTCCTAGTGGGAGACAGATTTCATTGGATAGTGTGTAATAAGGAATCTCCAAATTACACAGAAGAATGAATTTTGGGCAGTGAATAAAAAATTAGATGTAGAAAATAAAGTTGAGAATGAACTGAAAATAAAAGTGTCAAAACAGCAGAGAAACAGATGAAGAGCAAAAACCAGCGAAAAGATGTGTGTGTGTGTGTGTGTGTGTGTGTGTGTGTGTGACTAATACAAAGAAAACTTCACCAAAATCAAGAAAATTAAGTCAAAACAAGAGCAATGTGAATTTGGCAGGAAAATAGAATAAGGATGTGTGCTATAAAAGGGTTGTGAGATAAAATGAAGTTATTATGGGGAATCAGATGGGCATTGCACACAAAACGCACATATTCTGTAAGATAAGAAAGCAAATGCATATAAGGTTTTTATTGGTAGATGGTGCTGTTAAGGTGGAGATGCAGACTTTTAACGAAGTTAAACAGTTACACTGCTTTGTCTTCGGCGCCTTTCAGAACTTGGAGGATAGCCTCAAGTCTTTTTCTCAGGTACAATATTGATTTGGGAAATAATTTTCTCATAATGAAGACATTCCAGATAATTTTTCATCCTTGAACAGACCAGACATAAGTAATTTTGTGATTCTCATTTGTACTATAGCAGAAGCTACTTCTTCATTGTTCTAGGCAAACACCAACTATACCAGATCTCTCTCCAGACTGTTCAGGGAAAACCATTCTTTGACATTTTAATAAGAAAAAAACTAAAAACAAAAAGTCGGCTTATGTGAATGTTTGGGTGTATAAGGACTATTTGCTTACTGTTCTGGAGGCACACCAGGTGTGGCCATTTTGGTAGCAGAACAGAAAGTATCTCCCTGTTGACTCATGCCTCAAAGCTTTCAAAAGGATCCACCTTACATTACTCCTTAACATCCAGTCCTCTTCTGCCTGTCTGGATGTTTCTATTTTAAAAAGTCACTTTGTTGTCTTAAGGTCCTTACCACATATTGACCATGTTTAAATAGGCTTGTGGGAGAATATCAAAGGGAAGGGCTGGTGTTGAGGGGTGGGCAATAACAGTGCATATATGATCTATCCCAAACACACTGAAAGCAGTCACGTACACAGAAAGGAAGATGCTGCGTCAGAGCAAGAGAGCGGAAAATAAATTCTTATTCTATCTTGATATCCTAGGAGCAGAAATAAACCAAGCTGTATTCATTTGTCCCATCTCAGGAGGTGTATTTGGTTTGAATCAAGTCAAGCACCAAGAAGTTTTCTGCCATGGCTGGAAGCTTTCATTCCCGTGGTTCACTGGTGGCCATCACAAAGATGTTGCCTGGCAAACCATCTGGACATATGGAAAAATGCAGCTTTGGGGGCCTGGGTTTCTTCTCGCCTTCTGTTCTAGTTTAGGAAGTCTTGATTCCAATCACACTTGCTTGGTTTGGCACACTAAAAGGTGGTAGGTTCCTTTATAACAACAGAGGTAAATGGAAGGCTTCAGGAACAGATTCGATTACATGGGGCTGCAACGTGTATCTTCAGTCATATTTCAATGTGATACTTTTTACTCTGAAGTTAGAGCTTAAACAGTCAACTCTGAGAGGTAAAAATCAGGGATTTCTGCTGTTCTATTAACAGTGGCCATCTTCTTTTCATCTAAGTTTTTAATATATGTTTACTGAAGTCTTCCAATGTGCCCTTCATGAATACTAGGTAGCTCTACAGAAACACAAATTCCAGACCATTGGTTTCCAAGAGAAAAAAACAAAAACATCTGTCTTTCCCTCCCCACTTCCTTCTTTTCTTCAGCCAAATATATAGCTCTGAATGATTTGATACTCACTATGTACCTAGAGTGGCCTTTAACCATAGCAATACCATGGCTGTAGCTACCTGAGGACTGGAATTACAGGTGTGTACCAAAATACCCAACTTGAAACTCATTTTTCTAACAGAAACATATATGAACAGCTATAAAGAAACAGGCAACACTGACACATCTTATTTTAGTGTGGTATGCAATAAAAATAAAAAGGCTGTTACGTCATTCCATATTCTTATTCTGACACTAAATCTTCAAAATTGGACAGGTCTAGACTTACTGCACCATTTAACTGGGATTATTTTTAACTGTAAATGCTCAATAGCAACACAGTGATAGCTTATGGATGCAGGAGTAGATGGTAAAGCTCAAGACCACTGGAGAAAACAGCTCCTCCCCACTGTCCCTGGTAGGGATAAAAGCGCCATAGAGTAGAGCAGGCGAAAAATGAAAAGTCTTGGAGCTGGGAAATTCACTTTCTAGGGTGAGATATCTTCAGGAATCAGAGATGGGCAGTGTTACTAAGGAACACCTCACTGTCCCCTCTTTAACAGAACCTTGATTTTGGTGATCATGTGAAACACAGGATGTCAACAGTCTGTTTTCAACCCTGTCTTGCTAATAGCTAGGGTGTCCTTAAGAAAGAGTTCTGGCCAGCGGAAGTACCTTGGCTTCACAGAGCATCCAGTAAAGGGAGGTCTATAGATTCAGGTAAGGTAGACAGAGCAGCAAGGCAAAGGAGTCATGGTAACCACTGGAGCCCAAGGGGAACACTCTCTGGATTTGTTTAAATTGCAATTAGTGTATTAGGCTAGCAGAAGAGACGCCTAGGTGATAAATGAGTCATTCTAAATACTCCATGAGTGTTGAAACCTTAAAAATCTGTATATCGTCCAGCAGTCTTATGGTCCTTTTATCATTTCATAATTAGATTCTTAATTCTTCCTTTAAAAGGCAAACTGAACGAAAGCTGCCAGATTTCGTTCTGAACTAGAGGACCTTTGAAAATGTAATTTCTACCAATAATGAAAACTGGCTTTTATTCAGCACTAAACTGAGTGTTCAATAAAATGTAATGCTGTATTATTGGGTTGTAACATATAGAAAGATGTAAAAACTGGTTTCAGTCATTAGAATAACCTGCAAATAATTCATTACAAACCTCCGACAGTACAAGCTCTAGTTTTGATTCTAAAGCACCAGGAACCTGGAATGAATACACAATTTCTCATTTAAAAAGGCTAATTCGGTGACTCAAAATAGCAGCAGCCTAATGCTGTAACTGGAATTCATCTGTTGCTTTTTGGCATTAAGTATCTTGAACTTGCAAATGCTTTGCTTTCTCCCCAAACAGATTTAAAACAAAATCATGGCTTTGCACTTTGTTCTGTCTTTGTTTTCCGTCAGGTCTTGGTGAATTTGCTGCTTTATTTCTGCCCTTACATTTCTCCATCTTTCTTCAGCAGTCAGCCTGCTTATCACACGCTAAGATGAGGCATTTCCGTCAGCTGATCTCTGAGGGGAGGAGGGATGCTAACCTCCACAAAAGGAACACACTAACAATCACAGTTGGGGCAGGACAGCCCAGATTACTGGCAGAGTCCGAGCAACACAGACATCAGTCCTCCTGGATTTAAAACATCCAAGGAATAACATTCTAATTAAAGTTATTTTTAACTGCATTGGGGTCACACCGTCCTAACCCATCAGCTGAATGTGTGCACAGCCAGAACTTTGTTGCGAATATGATAAATCGTGAGAGGGTTTTCTCTGGAGCTCTAGTATTGCTCCATTGAAAATGTGAATATTTTTTAAAGACTATAGTATAGTATGCCTTCATCATCCTGAGATAAAAACTGAGATGGTACTGGGATCTTCCTCTTCGTTACTCTATGCCTACCTAGTTAAGTTGTCAAAGAGTTTTACACTAACATCAAAGCTAGTCTTTCCGTCACTACTCTAGACCATGAACCAACATGGAAGTACTATGTTCTTACCCCACTTTTCCAACCTGTGTGTTTGTTTAATAAATACCTTCTTTTCTTGTTGCCCTATACTTTCTGGTCTTAAACCTATGTTCTTCTCAGATCTCAATCACCTTCCTCTTGAGTCTCCCTTTTGTTCCTTGATTAGTACTTCAGAGTCTTCTCCATCTTGCACTAGGATATCCCAGACACTCCTTAATAGCAGGTGCATCCAAATGTCACCTGGGCTACATTATGGACCTGTCATGACTATGCCACTCACAAAGGATATGACTGGGGACGGAATTCTTTCTGGGTTGGTTTACTATTGGCAATGTGAGGACAAAGGACTATTTAAGGTCTTTAATTCAATGAACCACTTTGAAAGTGATTTAGGCAGGATAGAAAGACAGGGAAGATTATAGAAACAGGGGGAAGAAAGGAGTTCCCCACCCAGGAATCTGGTTGAAGAGTCGTGTCATCAGGAAAGTATTGCTTTTAACACAATTGACAACTGCTTAAGGCTTTCTACAATCCCAGATGTAAACCCCACATTTTCTAGAATTGAACTGCTAACTCCATCTACATGGAAAGGACATGTACTAAGTTCCTTGTGCAACTCCAGCATATTATGGTTCTCGTATGAGATTATCATTCTATCCGCAGTATCTGTGTAACCATCTCTCTTGTCTCTCTTATCAAAGAGAAGGGAAATGGGAGACGGAAGGTTTCTTAGCAGTCATTTAAAGACTTAACTTGAGAGCCACCAAAATGGCATGTATGACTAATGCTAGGATACTTAATTGTGACACTCCTAAGAAAGCCACACTTGGGCATTTATTCCTTGCTGGCTGTCCCTTTCTCCTAACTCTGGAGCTAAAATCTATATTAAATTATATTTAATAAAAGGCTTCAAGTCTGCTTAAAAATGCCTAGGCCAGAAATCCATTTCCCTATCAAAGCCACAAATCCCTGTTTGGTCTACACTGAGGCCAGCAAAACTCACTGAGCTGGTGAAGGTGACAGTGTGGAGCTGTCTCTACCCCTCACAGAGCTGGTGAAGGTGACAGTGTGGAGCTGTCTCCACCCCTCACAGAGCTGGTGAAGGTGACAGTGTGGAGCTGTCTCCACCCCTCACAGAGCTCATGAAGGTGACAGGGTGGAGCTGTCTCTACCCCTCACAGAGCTGGTGAAGGTGACAGTGTGGAGCTGTCTCCACCCCTCACAGAGCTGGTGAAGGTGACAGGGTGGAGCTGTCTCCACCCCTCACAGAGCTGGTGAAGGTGACAGTGTGGAGCTGTCTCTACCCCTCACAGAGCTGGTGAAGGTGACAGTGTGGAGCTGTCTCTACTCCTCACAGAGCTGGTGAAGGTGACAGGGTGGAGCTGTCTCCATCCCTCACAGAGCTGGTGAAGGTGACAGTGTGGCACTGTCTCTACCCCTGTCACCGCTGAATGAGATGAGAATTTAAAGATATTCCTCCAAGGACTCATGATTTATTAAGTATAAAAATAACTCTCAAGCTCTCACTTAGATAGGAACGAGCCAGAAGATTCTGTTTCCGAGAGCACGTGTACTTATTTCCTACAACTGGGTTGGCAAGAAATTTCCTTTTTTTTTTTTCTGGCCTGGCTCAGCGGTTAAGAATACTCTCTTGCTTTTCTTTCAGAGGATGGAGTTCAGTTCCCAGCACCCACAAAGGATGGCACACAATGGCCTGGAACTCTAGCTCTAGGGAATTGATGTCCTCTTTTGTCCTCTGCAGATTCACATAAGTAATAAAATAATAATTTCCTATATTCTGAGTGCCTTGCTTAATTCTGAACTCACCAGATATTGGACTACAGATGAAAAAACACTACAGGGTAAAGAATCAGGCCAGATTTCATTATACCTAAATAAATGAGTGTGCTCTTCATTAAAGGAATTTCCTATGTTGCAAAATAATAGCAATCATAATTGAACATTGACTGTACTATGTGCTGTCCTAAGGGATTACTAGCTCATTGAATCCTTCACGAAAACAACTTACTTAGTAAAATAATCTAATAAGTTTTCTCCAGAATTAGTCACCAGGTGGCTTTCAGACACATACACAACAGACTTAAAAATTATCGAAACAGTTTAAGTCAAGAGAGTTCAAGTCAACCATTAAGCTATTTTGATCGTAAAAGTGATCAAAAGAGCTTAAGTCAACAATGATAAAGTGGGTCAAATTATCTTAAAATATTTACACCAATGTTTGATAGACTGAATATATGGAATTTTAGTTGGGCTAGGTAGCAAGTAATATTGAATTAAAATTATGATGTTTAACATCTGAAATAAAAGAAGGATAAATTATACCATTCTTGCTATCACCAAAAATTTGACCATAATTTTAAAAACTGAGGAAAACTAGATAAAAACATAAAGCAATAGAACAGTGCTGTGGGACAATGGTCTTGTACCCTGTAAAGATTTGTCACTTGTATTGGCTCACTAAAATGCTGATTGGCCAGTAGCCAGGCAGGAACTATAGACGGGGTGACCAGAACAGAAGAATTCTGGGAAGAGGAAAGGCTCAGTCTGCAGTCATCACTCAGATGCAGAGGAAACAAGATGAGAATGCCTCACTGATAAAGGTACCAAGCCATATGTCTAACATAGACAAGAATTATGGATTAACGTAAGATGTAAGAATTAGTTAATAAGAAAGCCTGAGCTAATAGGCCAACCAGTTTATAATTCATGTAGGCTTCTGTGTGTTTCTTTGGGACTGAACGACTGTGGGACTGGGTGGGACAGAAACTTCTGCCAACAGAACAATTTTTATTACATTCAGTATTCTGGAACATTCATGCCAACTTTCATATTACTGTTGTCACTTACCCTTTAACTTACATATAAAAGTACTAAAAGCATTACCCTGAAGCCTTTAAGAATGCAACATTCCCTACTAAAAATGTAGGAAACAAGAGAGAATGTGAAAGATGACCCAGAACAGAGACCCAAGAGTCTGCAAATTTAAGAGCTAAAGGTGCTAGAGATTTGCAATAGGAACAAAACAGAGTAAGCAACTAGGTAGAAGAGGAGATAAGGTACTCATGATGGTTAGAGAAGATGAAGTGAGTCAGAGACAGTCTGTAATGGATGGATAACTTTTTCAGTGAGGGGTACAGCAGTGCTGATAATATGCACATGGAAACAATTTTACCGAGTGTTGGATGGTAGATAACCAGAGGAGCACAGCGCTTGTGAAAGCCTAAAGGTGTGCAATACAGAGGAACTGGCCTGAGAAAGGAGCCATACGACCAAAATGAATTCAGCCATGATTTCGAGCAGCTGAATCAAAACACCAAAACTTTTAAATTTAAGAGTAATGTGAAGACCTAAGAAATTGCTCAGAAGAGACAACCCAAGAGCACAAAGGCAGAAGACATTGTTGATTTCTATGAGTCAAGGGCTTAGCAACCAGTAAATTAAAGTGGCCCATCTGTTAATAATAAAAAAAAATCTTCCCTAAATAATTTAATCCTGATTGACAAAGTGAGGTAAGTTTTCTAGAAAGGAAACAAAGGAGAAAGACAATTTTAATGCAAAGTTGTATCTGTACAAAGAAAACAAAAGAATTCACAGGTTCTTGCCTCTCTGGTTGAGTAGCTTGTGCTCTCATAGTACTGACAGCTATGGTGTAACAACTACAGAAGGGAACACAGATGGCTTTCTATGTGCCAAGGGACCAAGGAGCACAATGTGATGACAGAAGCAGAGATAGAAAAATAAACCAGGACATCCAGGACCTTTTCAGTGGAATGCCACTGAAATATGCCCATATGTGGGCTCAGCCCACATACTCCCAAGAATGACACAGAAAAATTATTACCATCAAGGTCCACTGTCAAACACAGAAGGAAGAAGTCAGGGATGGGAGGAAAAATGTATTCACTCATCAGATATCCCAAACAGAGATATTTCTGCAAACAATGAATTTGTTTCTAGACACTAAGCAAGATTAACATACAGAGGAGGGAGGTAAGTGAGAACAAAGAAAGGCTGGAGAGTAGGAAAGTCAACTGTATAATACATTGGAAGGGACTGGATGAGAATTTGTAACATTATATCTAGAATTTAATAACCAAAATTCCAAAACCTACATATCTCTCAATGTTAGCTACACTTTGAAAAGTCAAAGCAACATCTTGCCAGTCTCCAATTTATCAAAATAAAATGTACTTTTAACAACCAAGGATCTATACTCAGAAGCATTTTCTTTTCACATTATCTCTTATTTCTTTACAGATTGATTTCTGCCTTGAAGAATACCACTACAGTTTTTACTAGTAGTTACTGGCTTCTTAGGTCAGATCAGTTTCCAATATGGAAAGAAATATGAATCTAATACAAAATTAGTAATAAAAACGTCTCCAAATGTGATATCCTTCGCTTTACGCTTACATAGGAGGCAGATAGTGCTATGTGCATGAAGATGATAATGGACAAGGGTACCAACTCTACTTGGCTGTGGAGAAAGCAAGAATGCTTGAAAAGGACCTACATTGAGACACAGCCTTAAACTCACTCATAAAGATCCATTTTGGAATGCATAGTGGTAACTGTTAAATCATTCTCTGGGGCTAAGTCTATTCGACATTGGCATTGTCCAGAATCTGGACCCAAGGAATTCTCAAGTAAAGCACCAATGATTGTGAGAAGTCTTGACTTTATGTTCTTAATGAAATGTTTCACCTACCTGCCGATGTTTGGAATGCTGGTGTTTTATATAAAGACTCTCTAGGAAGTGGCAAAAGCTGAGGATGGGCACAGTACCCAGCAGTTCTGTGGCATGGGGCTATCATCAGACTGTAGGGGGAATTACAGACATGGCGCTCACATGGGTGGTCATCTGAGCTTATGAACCTTCTTTAAACTGATAATCAGCAAGTGAGAGTTGTCTTTGGGCAATGAGTAGGAGGTAACGTCTTTAATGACTCTTATCTACCAGTCTCTCTTCCTGTTAAGAGATAGCATCTTTAATGACTCTTAAATCCTCACTAAAATATCCTTATATTTTCTCACTATGTTAGGACCTTCTCTGGATTATCCAGAGACTTATAAACCACAGTATATAACTTTCACAAGAATTTTTAAATGAATAACAGATTCTATAGGAAAAAAGAGTATCCTATCACCAAGAGGAATAGAAAAAATATGTCACTATCCTTTCCTCTATATAAATAAGACAGAGGTCATGAGACTGACAAGTGATTAATTAACCATAAATAACATAATTAACCGGTACTGGAGGAGGACTTCCCCCATATTGCTGAAACATATTCTGAAGCAGAAAATGGAGAGCAAGATTTAATAGTCAGTTAAAACTATCCTATTTTTCTGTAATATCTTTGCATACACCCTAAAGCCCATCCATACCTGATATCATCAATGGACGATAAAAGGAGGAAAAGCTACAGAGGTGAGGATAGAACAAAAAGTAACTATGATGGTATGATGGAAAAGACATAAAGGTACTGAACTGAGACTAAGTTCAGTAAAAAGACCAGAGTAAGTAACATTAGAATAAAGGTGCTTGATCTCGCAGACAAAGCTGGCTGGAGCTGGATGCCTCATCACGAGGTGCCACCATTTTAACACTTAATATCTATTTATAAACACTAAAAGTCTAACAAGCATGGGACTGAAGAAGTTCTGCCTCTAAACTGAACAATGATTATCCAATACTTCTGAAGTTTTTCACAATTTACATAATTTCACAAATATGCAGAAACTAAAAAGGATTCCAGAACAGTTGCAGACTCTCTAGAGGTGGGACAGTTGTAGACTTCCTGGATTTGAGAGCATAAGAGTGTCCTTCAACACCAACCTAAATTTCTAAGACTGTCCCAGAGGAACTGGGATAAATCCTTCCTTCTCAGCTTCCTTGACAGAGACAGACAAAACAAATGAGCCCAAGATAACTTGTAGATGAAAAAATAGTCCACATAGAATATACACATTAAAAAGTCTTTAATTGCCAGTTAGTGGTGGTGCACACCTTTAATCCCAGCACTTGAAAGGCAGAGGCAGGCAAATCTCTGTGACTTCAAGGGTAGTCTGATCTACAAAGAGAATTCTAGGACAGCCGGGACTGTTACACAGAGAAACTCTTTCTCAAACAACAACAACAAAAAAGCCTTTAATCTGAGCAAAAATCTATTTCATTAACATTTTAGCTTAACAAAAATAGTAACCTACCTGTCAAATTCATTAACTTCCATGTCCTTCAAATAATTTGAAACTAAACAATGAACACCTATGAGATAACTGGTGCTCTTTATACTCTAGGGAAGAGTATAATAAGTATCACAGTGGGAAATCTGTGTTTACCAAAGCTGAAGAGGCACCGGGGAACAACACAACTTATAAAGTCCATACTTGTAACATATCACCTCTAAAAGTCAATCAGCATTAGAATGAAGCATAGTAAGACTCTGTGTGATCAAACAAACGCTCTTTAGCAATGACAGTGAGAAACTATAGCTACACGAAGCAACAAGAATGAATGAATCTCATGAACCGTGAGAGGAAGAAGCCAAGTACTCAACAGTATATACTTACGGAAAATCCATAAAAATGCTAATCTAAATGACAGTGCTAGAAATCAAGAAAATGGTACCTTTGTCAACACAACTGTGTAGTCCCTGGATATCCTAGGATATGGAGTCCAGGAACCCTAGTGATACCAAGTCCAGGGATGCTCACATCACTTAAATAAAATGGCAATGATGCTTACTAATAATCTACAAGCCCCCTGCCACCCTCTACAGCATTTCTAGAGGACTAATCATCTAGCATAGTAAAATGTAAGCAAATAGTTGCTATATTGCATTGTTTTGTGAATAATGACTTGGAGAAAAGTTGTATACATTAAATAAAATTTAATTTTTATATTTTTGTGTTTTATTTATTTTATATAATTGCTAAACTGAAGAGACATAAGTTCTTTTCTACACTTCAGTTTTTTTCTATTACAGAATGGATTTCATTCTTTTGAGTACTGTAGTACATTTTACCTAAAAATGTTTGGTTTCATCAAATTTACTTTATTTCATTATTTTCATGAGATATAAATATACATGGAGCATACATAAAAGTTGAATACTGAGTCTCTTAGATATAAATACACATGGGGCAATCATGAATGCTGAATACTGAGTCTCTTATTGAGATGTTGCTAATTTGATTACATTTAAAACTGTTTTAAATATATATTTAAATACAGACTCAATAAAATATGAATAAATAAAAAGTGATTTACATAAAAGCAATAAAGTGAGAAGTGGATGGGCAACAGACACAACATGATACGGCAGGAGGGTGGAATATTACCTTGACAGCAAGTATATGGGGGATGGCTAAATTTGTCCCCCACTACTGTACACTCAAAATTTTCACTGAGAGATTTAAAAATGATCTTTATAAAATATAAAGATCATTTTTATATTTTAATCAAGTCAAATAATAAGCTTATTTCAAAATCTGAGAACTTACTAAAACCGTATTTTCATCATTTTATTTTTCTCTCTTAGAGTTGTTGTAGATAAAAGCACATTTTGAAGTGACAGAATTATAACTTCATATGCTTTGCAAGCAGCATTTAATATTATGCATCATGAAATATTCCTTCCAACCACACAGTTAAACCTCATTATCATTAGGACGAAGGTTCTAGGTTGAAATATTCTTAAACTATTGATATTCATTATACACACACAATAAAATAAGCTTAAAAGAAAAAGAAGTTGAAATGTTGATTTCTTTCTTCATTTGTGTAATGCTGCCAATAAATTTTCAAATAAGCAAAAGCCACAAAGATGTGACTCCAACGCAGTGGGATCCAGAGAAAGACACCATATCAAGAAGCCTATAAAAATAAAGAGATGGCCCAAAACACATCTATTTCTTTTCTTGTTTGCAAACATATGCAAATGCTCAATACATATGTGTCTACTTAAATTCTGCTAAAATTTTGTTGGCTAGTATAAGTGTGCAGATATCTTTGGTACTTTTCAAATGATTCCATTGTGCCTACAGACATAGGCATTGATAATGTGTCCTGAATGGGAGCAACCTTTAATTTGTTAATTTGTTATCACAAATCATTACACAATCAATTATTTAAAACAATATGCCTGTTTTCCAACAGATTTGGATGCAAGAAGTCCAAAAATCAAAAAATCAGAAGGCAATGGTCCCTCTGTCTTTAGGGGAGAGTCTGTCCCTTGTTTTTTCCAGATCCTGTGAAGTGACAAAATTCTAGGACTTCTGGTGGCAATATGCTGACCTCCATCTACAACACTGTCTACTCTCTATGTGTGACTCATTTATTAACACATTTGTTGGAATTTAGGGCCTGGTGGGGTAGTAATCTAGGGTCATGTCATTCAAAGTCAAATTGTATCTGTTAAAAGTCAGAGAGATTTCAAATAAATAATTTAATGATATACTTCAAGGCCTTGAATAATATAAGAGCAATTTTCAAATTCATAGATGGAAGGAATAATTAAGGTCAGGGAAGAAATTAATGCAAAGGAAATAAAATGCAAAGGCTCAATGACACAAAGAGTTCACTTTTTGGAAAGATAAACGAGATCAACAAACTCTTAGCCAAATTAACCAATGGAAAGACAAGAAAATCCCCTAATAAAAAAATCAGAAATAAAGAAGACGTTTCAATGGATACCAGTGAAATTCAGAAAATCATTAGGACATATCTTAAAAAATTATATTTCACTAACTTAGAAAATCTAAAAGAAAAAGAAATCGATGAATTTCTGAATTAATACGAGCTACCAAAATTAGAGCATCATGAGATAAACCATTTTAAAAGATCTATAACAAGTAGTTAGATTGAACCTATAAACAACAACAAAATAAAAAATAAAATTCCAAACTAAAAACACCAAGGCCTAGCTATATTAGGTGCTAAATGCTATCAGACTGTTAAGGAAGTCACACCAAAATTTATCAAATTATTTTACAAAATACAAAAGAAGTATTTCCAAACTCATTTTTATGAAGTAAATTTTACCTTGTTACACAAACCATATAAAGATACAACAACAAAAAAATTATTACCTGATTTCCCCCAATGAAGCTAGATTAAGTATTATCAATAAAACATTATGCATTGAATTCAAAAGTACACCAGAGAAATCAATTAACATGAAGTTAATTGATTCTACAAATATGGGTTTAGTTCAATAAAAACAAATAAATGAATGAAATGCATTCCATAATAGACTCAAGGAAAGAAATCACATGATCATCTTGTGATGGTAAGAATTCAAATATTCAGTCACCAGGGAGTGGCACAATTTGAAAGGTTTATGAGCTGTGGCCTTGTTGAAGAAAATGTGACAATGAGCATGCCCTTTGAGGTTTCAAAAGGCTCCTTCAAAGCCCAGAGTCTCTCTCTTCTTGCTGCCTGTGGATGTGGATATTGAACTCTCAGCTACTTCTCCAGCACATGTCTGTCCGTGTGTTCCCATGCTTCCCATGATGATAATGGACTACACCTCCAAAACTATTAACAAACTCTAGAGAAGTGTTTTCTTTTATAAGAGTTACTGTGGTCACGGGGTCTCTTTACAGAAACAGAACACAGGCCGAGACAGAAGTTGGTAACAGGGATTGCTGTGACAGGCCTGAATATGTTGCTTATTAGTGGAATGTGTTCTTTGGGAGTTTTGATTGGAAAAACAGTTGAATTCTTTATGCAGGATTTAATGGACCATCATAGTAGAAGCATGCAAGACAGAGCTGTGGGAAATTTGAACTGTGGGGATCTAGTGCAAGAAGTTTCAGAAGAAGAATATCAGTAAGTGACATAGAGATGATGCCTGAGACATCTTGGCAAAGAATGTGGCTGCTTTCTTTCCTTGGGGCTAAATTGAAGAGGTTTGTATTTATGGCATTGACAGTGGATATTTCAAGACAGCCTAGTATTAACCCTGTCATGTGGTTATTAGTGGTCAACGTTCATGCAGATCTACAGTGAAACGGAGCAAGCTGAACATTGAAAAACAGAAAATGTATAGTATGGAGAGAATAAAAGCAGCAGGAAGGGTACCAGAGCTAAGCCCTGTGTTCAAGGAGATTAAAATTTTAAGAAAAAGCCTGATTTTCAATGAAGTAATGGAAGTGGTAACCTCAGGCTAAGACCCCACACAGCTAAGCTTCCAACTTGTAGAGAGGAGTTAAAGAAAAGCTTCAACAGTGAAAGAAACCATCAAGAATAGAAAACTGGTACAAATGTGATTGAATCAAGTCCCAGTACCAGCAATCAGCAGAGTCTTAGAGTTTCTATTATTGTGATTAAAAAAAAAGCAAGTTGGGGAGTAAAGAGTTTATTTGGCTTCAGCATTGCTGTTCATAACTGAAACAAGTCAGGACAGGAACTCAAAAGGGCAGGATCCTGAAGGCCAGAGCTGATGCCGAGGTCATGGAGGGGTGCTGCTTACTGTTCTGCTTCCCATGGCTTGCTCAGCCCACCTTCATATAGAATCCAGGACCAGCAGTTCAGGCCCATCCACCATGAGCTGGGGCCTCCCCCATGGATCACTAAATGAGAAAAAGGCTTTCAGCTGGATCTCATTGAGGCGTTTCCTCAACTGAGGCTCCTTACTCTGATGACTCTAGCTTTTGCCAAGTTGACACACAAAACCAGTCAGTACAGTGACTAAGATGCATCTCAACAGATGTATAAAAGGCATTTTACAAAATCCATCGTCTTTTCACAATAAGACTCAAAAGAGATTAAAGATGAATGGAACCTACCATAGTACAGTAAAGGCTATATGTAACAAACATAAACCTAACATTATTCAGAATGAGGGGAAACTCGAAAGATTTCCAGAAAAGTCAGGAACAAGATAAGTATGTCAATTTTCTATACTCTTATTTTATATAGTGCTCAAATTCTTAACTAGAGTAATAATACATGAGAAAGTATAAATAAAGGGGATACAAATAGGAAAGAAAAATGTCTAAGTATCTTCATTTGCATATGATATTACTGCATATAGAAGAGATCATAAAGACTGTACCGGGTGTAGGAAGTCCTTCCGTCTATGTGTAACTTTTATTAGTTAATGAATAAAGCTGCTTTCAGCCAATGGCTTAATAGAGCAAAGCCAGGTGGGAAATCCAAACAGAGATGTAAAGAGAGAGTAAGCAGAGTCAGGGAGAAGCCATGTAGCCTCCAGAAGAGAAAGATGTGAACTACAAGTAGGAACCTTGCTGTTGGTTAAGCCATGAGCCTCATGGTAAAGTATAAAATAATAGAAATGGGTTAACTTACGATATGAGAGCTAGCTAACAATATGCTTAAGTGATTGGCCAAGCAGTGTTTTAATTAATACAGTTTTGTGTGATTCATTTCTGAGCAGCCGGGAATGAACAAGCAGCCTCTGCCTACATGTACCAGAAGCTGGAGAGGGGGTTCAATTGTGGAGAGCATTTGTTGGTCATTATTGGACTGAAATTGAGTTCCTAATGCCCATGTCAACATCCTCATGATTCCCTTATAAATCCAGCATCAGGGGATCTGACAATCTATTCTATCCCCAGAAGACATTTGTGTGTTGGTGAACACACACACACACACACACACACACGAATAAAACAATCTTAAACATCAAGACACCATGAGAAAACTCTTAGAGCTGATTGGTACTTTCAGAAAATTAACATACAAAAATCAGTAGCTTTCCTATATACCAATAACAAATATGCTGAAAAACTTAAAGCAACAATTCCATCTACAGATGCGTCAAAAGAAAAATTTTGTAAAAAGGAACTAAGTAACTAAAAAACTAAGGAAGTTAATAAGTTACAAAGGAAGCAACATTGCTCTACAATGAAAACTGTCAAACACTGAAGAAAGAAACTGAAGAAATCACCACAGGATGGAAAGACATTCTGTGCTCAAAAATTAGAAGAATTTTATGAAAATGGCTATTTTACTAGATTTTAATGCAATTCTCATTAAAATTCATATGTCATTCTTCACAGAAATAGGTGAAAAATTATTAAAATTCACATAGAAAAAAAAACTCCAGATACCCAATGCAATCCTGAGCCAAAATACTACTGCAGGAGGTATCATCATACACGATTTCAAGTTATGCTACACAACGAAGACAACAAAGGCAGCACAGCACTGCGATAAATGGTCACTCGGACTAAGTGGTGGTGACAAGGCTTAGAGCGATTGACACTAAGAGCAGGGGTCACCGTCTGCACAACGATAATTAACCTGATGGAGGTGAGCTGGCGTGCAGTGTACGCGCAATGTTGCTTAACAGTTCGGGGAAGAGGAGAGGAGATGGTGAGGAGGGCTAATAAGAAAGTACACCCTACTGTGGGAATAGGTTTTTCAGAAGTTGGACACTGTCCTGGGCTTTCAAACAAGTTGAGACTATTCAAAGCAATGTATCCAATCTGTTGCCCTACTGTGCATGTACTAAGTTTAACTTGTCTTAAAGAACACAGTCTAACCAATCTTACTAAGCCTTGAATTTCCCATGGAATCAGCTTTTACAAACTAAGCTAAACATAGTTTTAAAATCTTAAACTACATATTCTTCCATGCCCTTGACCCCGAAACTGTATGTATGTGTATGCACACATGTGCACACCCATACATGCATGTATAAGTATATTTTGTGATAATTAATGTATGGCAGGAAAAGAGAATAACTTTCTTAAGGAGGATGGCTTTACACAGTTACCCCATCCCAAATGACAGAAGGACTCATGAGGTGGCCATTTGAAATGCTAACTACCATCTCTCTTGACCAGGAAGAGCTGTGGTATGCCAAACCATTCATTCACAAGCCACTCTTCACACCATTCCCCTGCTCTCAGTGTCTCACCTGCTGTAGCCCCCGGTCTCCAGCATAGTGCAGCAAGGAAGAACCCATCACCTTTCTTTGTTCTCCTTCCCAAACTCCTGGCTGTTGTCCTTGTTACTAGGAACAGGTAACATAGAATATAAAGTCCCTGTCCACTGTGCACTGTCCTCTAGGCATGTGTTCTAATTTCCTTTCTGCTGCTGGGATAGAACACAGTGACCAAAAGAAACACGGCAGAAGAAAGGTTTATCTGGTTCTTAATTCAGTTCACACTCCGTTACCATAGGAAGTTAAAGTAGGTGTTCAAAGCCTCACATCATGTCAAGAGCGGAGAGGGAACGGGCACATGGATGCTTACCCGCTTGCTTGTTTGCTCTCCGCTAGCTTTCTTCTCCCATCTTTCTACGCCATTGAATAGCAAAACAATCCCTCTCAGGCATGCCCTCTGGCCAACCTCATTAAGACTCTTTTTCCAGGTGCTTCTACATAGTCAAGGTGACAGCTTCCTAACCAGCACAGAATGGCATGGAGCTTTCCTTGTCAACAATGTTTAAGGACATCCAAACTGACATGGTAAACTGGGATCTGAGTCTGAGCCCTTAGGCGAACCTTTACAACTGGGCACAGGTCAGTGATGAGAAGTGGTACAGTGTAGTTGTACAAAGAAAGTGGGGGTGCATCTGGCAGGTGACCTGGGGGTAGGATTCTGCTTTCTGCAGCAGGTTACACTGACCAATGCCACCACTGTAAACCAACTGAGCAGATAACAGCCATAATAGCAGCCGATTTTATTCAATAGAAACCACCAGGTGCCAGAAGAAAAGTAAGATGCCCCACACATGCTACCTCTCATCTTTACAGCCATCAGCTTCAGAGCTAAGGAAACAGCACACAAAGGGGAAGTAACCTGCCTCAATGGTACCTGTGTAAGACGCACGCAGGTGGTGTCTAAGAATCTGCCCATGGTAGTTTGACTCAAAAGTCCGTGCTTTTTTCTTTACTATAGCATGTCAAATATTGGCTACTGATTCTCCTACATATAAAAAACCACAAGAGAAATTTGGTTTGCAACTGACTGGCAGCTGGGAAAAGCAACATGAAGAAGACATTGCCTCTTTTGATTTGATCACAAGGGTCAGAATTAAGGGGCCAAACTCACTGCACCTTTGATTGCAGTTCTATAGTAAACAACAGGACTTCAGTAGGGAATTCCGCATCCTGATTTAGTGGCTGATTCACCTGCAGCAGAGGGCTTTGCACTGACACACTCCGGAACTGAGACACTGCAAAGTAAGTCCTTATTTGAAGGGGAAAAAAATCCAAACAAACTGCATTAGCATTAAAATGAACATGGAAAAAAATGTTAAGCCAGAAATTGGTTTTCAGAAGTTTCTTTTATATCCTGAATGAATGTTATCAAGCTTCAAGGAATTCAAGATCCTTGTGGACTGGGTGTACAGTAGCTCACAGCTTACTGGAGCTTAAGACTCTATACCACAAAGATATTTGAAGAAGAAACTAAAAACTGACAGCACATAGCTTAAAAACAAAGTAAAAGAAAACAAAACCTAACACAAAGCAGGAAGCAGGAAGTCTTCATTAAGGCTTCATTGCTATGGAAAGACACCATGACCATGGCAACTCTTACAAAGGAAAGCATTTAACTGGGACTGGCTTACATTTCAGAGCTTTAGTTCATTATCACCATGGCAGGAAGTATAGTGGCATGCAGGCAGACATGGTGCTGGGGAAGTAGCTTAGAGTTCTACATTTGGATCCAAAGGAACAGCAAGTGAGCTACTACTGGGCCTAGTTGAGCTTCTGAAACCTCATCCTCCAATAAGACCACACCTACTCCAACAAGGCCACACTTTCTAATAGTGCCATTCCCTATGAGTCTGTGGAGACCATTTTTATTCAGATCACCACAGTAGGTGTTTATCTGGTTGTAAAATCTAAACCTCACACAAAACAATAAGGCAGGTATTTGTGTTGTTGTCTTGTTTTGCAACACACTGCTGTAGCCTTTAAAGCTAAAAGTTAATCCTCTGCCATGATGAGGTCAGGGCAGAGCACTCTGGGTGTCAGCAGGAAACAGAGACACAGAGCAAGTGGTGTGTCTCACTGCATTCTGCACTTAAACGTTAGCCTTCAGTGTACTCCTGTGAATCTTCAAATCCCTGAGACTAGAAACACATTCTGCTGGATTCTGCACTCTTCACCAGACCACGGCACACACGGTTCAGCACTGTCAACTAGCTCTGACTGAGGTCTGTGGTGTACCAGGCTAGGAGCTGGTAGTCTCCTACAACTTCCACACCAAGTCCATAAGGTAAAAGGTGTCCTTCCTATCAGAAGGGTAAAGTAAGTTTGCACAGGTCAAGCATATCCTGCGATCCCAACTAAAAAGACAAGGCTGAGCCATAAACAGTCATGTAGGACCATGACTCTGGTACAGCACCCTCAGCCTCTCCATACATCCAGCCTCATTCAGATTTACCTCCACCAGCTTGTCGCTGCTTGCTCATGATAGTGCTCAAATGTTTAAATATTTTTTTTAATTTTTTGATCTGGCATAATAGACAGGTCTTGCGGCACACCTCAGACCAGACTTGTACTTATGGACCTCATATTGCAGCCTCTGAGTATTAAGATTACGGGTGTGCCCCACCATGCACCAGTTTCACAATCAGTTTTTGTATATGTAAAAGTTATGGCTCTAACTGGCAGAGGGATCCTTGTGAACACTGCAGGTTTTTAGTAAGAAAGTCCACGTTTCTCTCTCCTCCAAGTCCTTGCTCTTATATAGTTACTGCTATCCAAGAAATGGAAAAATCATGGATCATGAGCACAGAGCTATCGCTTGAACCATACTGGGCCACATGTTTCTCCACTCCGGCACTGCTGGAGTGATGGAGAAGATTAACTTAAGTGGCTTATCACTCACATAGTATTCCTATTTACTAGTGTGCACAGACAACTCTGTGTTTGTGACCCACACAAAATTTAGCAAAATGATACTCCACAAACTATCAGCCACAAACAAGACTCAGGAGCAATAGTTGATTCGTCTACTTATCTAAAGAGTAAATTAAATCTATGGAATTATTTCAAGACAGATTTCACTCTTAATCTAGGACTGGCTATGATGCTAATTCGTTGATTACCCTGTAAAAACCTGGATGATTTGTGTAAACCAAGTGCACTATCCTCTGAAGACTTTTGAGTACCGCTGGTCTATTCTTACATCTAAGTAAAAATTAAAGTGGTCAAAAGGAAATCTAAAGTCATTTCTCCAAAACTCTCCCCTTGCTTGTGACCTGCTATTTCCAGAAATGAACATATTACATAGAGAAAAAGGTTCCTTTTTGTTCCTGACCTCAGTGTTCACAGAGCTATGCTATAGCTCAAAATAAAATGAGATTTGAGAAGGAAGCAAGTTTGAAACATTATGTTGAGAGTCTTGGCAATAAGATTCCTATCATCACAGTGCTAAGCAAGAGCACATTTATTTGTAAGGCTGGCTATGTAGAGATCTTAAAAACCACACAAACATTGCTTCTGAAACTGGAGGAGGCATTTGCATCGCTCTTGGTGTTAGTGAGCCAATCTATGAAAATGCATAATTCAAGGCTCTTTGGCACCAAGTTTTATTTCTTCAGTACTATTTTCTGTTAAAACACACACACACTAAAAATATAAAAATAAAAAAGAAGCAGCTAAATGAAATACAAAGCCCATCCAATAGGCTACCTTCTAAATTCAAGGTAAATCTCACACCATACAAAATGTTCTGAGCAAAAATACAATGATCAAATAGCAATCCAGGTATTAGTCATTGTGTGTTCCAACCCCATATGTAAACTTTAGGAAAGCACAGAATGGATGATAATCATTGTTCCATAAATGCAAAATGTTGGCACCACCACTTTCCAAAGTAACCTACTACAGGTGCAAGCCCCGGGGAAATGTGGGGAAATGTACCCATCAGTAGCAACAGGGCAGTTTGCAAAAGCCTCACAAGCTGCAATGTTCCCTGGCTAACATCTTAGATCAGACCTTGTGTGCAGCTGAATGTTTAAGAGAGCTGGTGAGGAAAGGGAAAGAGGGTTTCAGAATGAAGAAGTAGCAGATTGCATGATGGGATGCAGAGGCGCTGGCAAGCAAAGGGCATCTGAGTAGCCAGTGATAGCAGGAGAAACAGGCAGAGCAGGGTTGGCTCTCCCTGACCACCTAAAACTCAAAAGCTCCTGTCCAAAGCCGAAGACACAGCTCAGTGGTGGGGTGTCTGCTTCACACACACGTGGCTCTGTTCTGATGCCCAATGCTTAAAAGGAAAGGAAACAGTTCAATCTCAGGGCCAACTCTTGTGTTTCTAGAGAGAGAAAAAGTGGCATTTGTAGCAGCTCCAAAATCCAGGGGAAAAGAGAGGCCTGTGACGTCTCAGACAAAACACAGCAGCGGTCTCCCCCATCTGAGTCAGCTTCCCTTGGTATCAGCTACCAGTAGTCAACAGCGTTAAAAATATTAAACAGAAAATTCCAGAAATAAACTCAGGTTTTTAATACCTTCTTATAGTATACTGTTATAATTCTTTATTGTTGTTTTGCTTATCTCTCACTGTATTGGTTTATTAGTTGAACTGGATTATAGGGATATTGGAGAGAATGGCATATATAAGACACCTTGAAGTGCAAGCTGGGGATGTGGGTATGGGGCCACTGTGTTGGAATTTAAGTTTTAAAAACAAAGTCTTTCCTAAAGAAGGTTGGCATAGAAACCATAAAACAAGCAATCTATACATATGCAGTATAACAACCAACAGAGACATATAATCATGTACAAATAAGGAAAAACACTAAGCCCAAGAGAATGGCCCATCCAGCAACCAAGGACATTGCTGTATCAGCAAAACGGGGGGGGGACTCCGTTGTATGAATCAGTAAGAAGCAAGTCCAGAAAGGAAATGTAGGTTTTCTTTTCTTTTCTTTTTTCTTTTTTCTTTTTCTTTTTTTTTTTTTTACAAACTGTACAAAAGCCAAGAAGCATCAGAACTAAAAAAAATTCCAACCCAATCTGATGATAAGGTACCAAAAGCAAAGCTGCAGATGTTTGTATGCAGTTTAAAACAAACATTAAAACTGAAACAAAAAATTTATATCACCCAGGTTTCAGAAAACAGACAACCTGGGGTAGGGCACAATTATTTGACACCATCAGTTAAAGACACTAGTTGCTAGCCACTGCGATGGGCATTCCTTGTATTTGGGTGCTCACCACATCAAGCAGCTGCTTCTTAAGCCAGAGCCTTTACAAATTGAATATAGTGCACCGGACAGGAGTTATTAGTACAGTAGGCAAGAATACGACCTCTGAGAACTCTAGTCAGGAGTCTGGAACTTTGATTTTATTTTACTTTATTTCAGTAAGAATCACTCAAGAAGTTCAAATATATATATCAGTTGATGAGTAGCGTGGCTGTTTCCAATTTCCATCTATTATGAATAGAGACACAATGAGAATAGATGAGCAAGTATCTCTATTGTGGGATGAATAGTCCTTTGGTTATGTCTTCAGGTAGACCTGTTCCCAGCTTTCTGCATTGCCACAGCAGTTGTACAAGTTCGCACTTCTACGAGCAATGGATGAGTGTTCCCCTTTCCTTGCATCATCCACCATGAGTTGTCATTTGTTTTTATTAATCTTGGCTATTCTGGCTGGAGTAAGATGAAATCTCAAAATAGTTCTAATTTGCATTTCCGTTATGGCTAAAGATATTAAACATTTCATTAAGTATTTCTCAGTCCAACCACTTTTGTTTTATCTTTTAAGAACTCTCCATTTATTTCTGTCGTCAATTTTTAATAGGGTAATTTTTTTGCTTCATGTTCAGTTTTTTATTACATTTACACAATGAAATATTAACCAGCTGTTAAGAAAAATGAAATTAGGATATTTGAAGCTAAACAAACAGGGTTAGAAACAATCATCCCGAGTGACGCAACCCAGACCTAAATAAGACAAATATTGCATGTTTTCTCATATTTGTGGATTCTTGAGAAATGTGTGTATGCTTTTAAGTTTTAGATATGCATGTATTGATCTGAATAATCACAGAGGCTACAAGTAGCTAATAAGGGACAGGGGTAGAATAAGGGGATCTTCCAAAGAAAGGGAGATGGAGTCTAATATTATATAGAGAGAAAGGGAAAATGAGGATAAGAGTATTAAATGGGGAGGATTGGAAGGCAGGGTAATGGGCAGTGGTGGTGCACACCTTTAATCACAGCACTAGGGAAGCAGCAGTAGGTTGATCTCTGTGAGTTCAAGGCCAGCCTTGATCTACAGACCTGGTTCCAGAACAGCAAGGCTACACAGGAAACCCTGTCTCAAACACACACACATACACAAAGTCACTTGAAAAGTCATATGAAAACCTATTATCATAGAAGCTTCCTAACATATAGGAATTATATATTCCTAAATCCCTAAACATCACAGACTATTGACAAGGCTATTAGTTGCTCTCCACAACCTGAAGGTAAGGCTCTATTGCTGAAAACAAAACTTACCTATGCTACTGAACATAGAGAATCGAGCTGGTGTCCAACTAGAAACTTCTTCCCTCTTGACTAGCATTCATGGTACTAGAAGGCCCACAGCAGCTGTGGTTATCTGCACAAGACCAAGCCAGTCAACAGTCTGGCATGACAATGGGTGCTTCATGGGCTTCCACCCCTAACTAAGGAGCTATAGACACTTGATGGCTTGCAGGGGAAAGAGCCAGAATTTTAGTATGTGACTTCTGTAGGCTGACCACACGCTAGCGGATGGCTCCACACTTAGAAGTATGTGGACAGCATACATTGGGAGTTGATGAGTTATTACATTTAAAAAAAAGTCAGAAAGAGCCAGGCAATGGTGGTACACGCCTTTAATCCCAGCACTCGAAAGGCAGAGGCAGGAGGATCTCTGTGAGTGCAAGGCCAGCCTGTTCTACAAAATAAGTTCCAGGAAAGCCAGTCAGGGAAACATTGTCTCAAAAAACCAAAAACCAAAACAAATGAAGAAAATGATACCAGTATTTTCCTTTCAAAGTATGACCCCTCTGTGTCTAGAAGGAATTGGTAGAGAGAGGGACATACCTATATATCTGCCTTTTATGGATGAACTCATAGCTTTACAATAATAAACTGTAAAAGAGACCGATGCCTCCCTGGCCCACAGCTGACCAAGAGTGTGTGTTACAGCTCACACTTCATCTTGGTGTGATCAGGAACTTCAGAGATACATCCTGAAGTTCACCTGAGCCACTCACATCAAACTCACCTTACTCTCAATCCCTTCTCATCTAATCTTCCACAGCCAGAGTCAAAAATCAGGCTGGCAAGAGATGAAATATGATTTTTCTTCCTTTTCCTAACTGTAGTAGTTCTGTGGTAAGGGACTAGCCATTCAGTCTCTGAATCTTGTTCTTGTTCTTGGCATTAACTTTGGGAGTGGCTATGGGTTCTTTTTAGACATAAAATCCTAGAGTTGTGGGGGAAAAAAAACCAAGAAGTTATTTCACTTCACCTCAGTTGCTTTATAGGTTCAATGTTGTATCTGATAAATGTCAATGTGAATTATTAATTATGCACTGGCCTAAACGAAAAGCATAAACAAGTTTGGTTGATAAGTATCATTTCTCTCATACCTCATCTACCAAATACAATAGTAATTGACTAATGATTTCAAAATCAAGCTAGCCAGTCATCTAAGATCCTCTTCTGCAGCATAGTATGGCTGGATTCTAGGTATTTCACATGCCATCTTCCCTTCTCTAAACAGTGTCAACTACACACGACAGGATACTTACATATACCCTCAGATAGGTATGGAAACCCAACTGTAGCATAATCCTTCAAGTTTCAAGTATCTTATGTATATCGAGGAGGACTTGCAGTGGAACAAGATTAAATGGCATGAGTATTGTTGAGGATGAACTGTAGATAGTGAACACACTGGTTGTTAAACATACAAAATGAATAGAGATTTTACTAAGCGAGTCTGGAAAGCTTAGCATTTTTTCGTTAGATTAATTAACTTTGTGTGTATGAATGTTAGTCTACATATATACAGGTATACCTTATGCAAGCAATGCTTGTGGCAGTCAGAAGGAAGCATCAAATCTCTCTGGAACTAGACCTTGTGAGTAACCATATGGGTGTTGGGAATCTCTGCAAGAGCAGCCAATGCTCTTAACTGCTAAGCCATCTCTTCAACATGAAGAATTATGTTTTCAAATCAATTAAGTTTGGTCTTGGCAAAGCACTAATAGGGAATAGAGAACTAAAGTTCCAATCACACTGTACTCTCCTCCAGTGCATCAGGGAGTTCCCATTAGTCATCCATGCAGTTTTCACCTCACTCATCCTAAGGCAACGGATGCAAACCAGGCACGGTGAGGCATGACTTCATTGGAGAACAAAGCTGAGGATCTTACACTTGCAGTCAGCATGAGCTAAATGGTGAAACTGAGATTGTCTCAGAAACCACAAAAGGCAACATCATGATCATTATTCCTCAGGATGAAAACTGGAGAAACATCCTGCCATAGATAAATGGTTAAATATGCTATGATAGACAACAAACCATTGAAATGATCTTCAAAAAGAATACACAAAATAAAATTCCTATTACCATGTTAAATAGGAGGGTAAAATTATATCTAGAATATCATATCGAAGGAATATTGCAAAGCAGGAACATTAAAAATCCAATGTCAGGATCTGCACATATTTCCCACCAGATATTTTTCTTTCTGTCTAGTGTATATTACTTGTCTTAGCACAACATGTGCATGCTGTAGGAAATCCTACAGCCAGTAGTTACCCGCCCACTGGGGCGTGGCCTCTTATACTATTTATGCTGAGGTAAAGCATTCATCGGGTCTCTCTTTTCTGGCTGCGGAATTTGATTTCTGTTCTCCATTCCAGCAGAGGATTCTGATTTGTGAGTCTACCCCTAAATAAATATCTGACTATTATTCTCAATTCCGAGCTAGTGTGGGATTTCTTTTAAGCGTCCATCTTCATCTGGTGCACACATGGATGCCTACCAGGTGGACGGCCTAAAGGCCTAGCTGGTCCACAGCCCAGAAAGTCTCCCAACCCTGCCCGCTTGGCTTGCTTTTATCTAAGCCATTATTTTTGTAGAACCCCCACCATAGCAGAGCTGACTTAGTGTGTCAATGTGTGCATGTTACATATACATGTATATTACATATACATGTGTATATGCATGCACAAGTGTTCAGAGAAATGAGCTAAACTTCATGAATCTCTCTACTTGAGAAAAAAAACTCTTACTAGAAGTCAGAACTGTGTGGGTGCAGCTTAGGAAGGCTATTCTCAGCCTCCACCATTTCCTTTATGGAAACAGAAATGTGTATCTTAAGGATTAAAGGTCAGGTATAAGCTTGGCATGTCCAATCCACTTCCAAGTGCTCATGGCTTCTCAGAGCAGTGTTGTTCCTTAGGCAAATCTGAACAGAGCATGCAGCTTAACTTGAGGTTTACAATCTCAGTCACATGGGTTCCACATATAGTAGATGAAAAAAACCATGTGCTGAAAATGGGGGGCGGGGGTAGGAATGGCAGCAATAACAGCGCCAGAGCGGTCAGGACTAAAACTCAAAATGCGGTCTCCATTTTTATCTTGATAGCCCTCTTGAAGAAAAGGCAGACTGAAAATGATTCCTGTGAGGAAAGAGCATTTGGGAGAAGGTCTGATGTAGTCAGTGTCCATTAAATGGTCATTTATTCTTCATAATATATAGTCTTTCTTCAGGGAACACACTCAGGTACTTCAAACTTCTGAGATAACAGCTTTGTACCGTGGGTCACAATGGAAGCTTTTATAAATTGCTCATTTTGCATGCCTCTAAAAGTCTGAAGACGAGAGAAACTTCCCTGTTTTCTTCGTGGTAACTGGGCCATTAAGTGGAATAAAATGTTCTGCTCAGCAGTTTAATGAATGCAAAGGACACTGAGAGACAGGCACCAGCAGCAGCATCTCACTGTGAAAAATGGCAATTTCTGTGAAGAATCAAAAGAAGAAGCCCCACTCTGTCACAATCCAGCTTAAACCTCAGAGTTAGCCCTGAGTTCAGGCCTCGGATTGTGCAAACCAGAAAGACAGCAGGAGTAAAAAAAAAAAAAAAAAAAAAAAAAAAAAAAAAAAAAAAAAAAAAAAAAAAAAAAAAAAAAAAAAAAAAAAAGAAGGCCTCCCACCCCCACCTCAGGCTTCAGGGATCTGTGGGAGAACTGTGACCACAGCCGTGGGGGCAGAGAGATCACTGCTGCCAGCCCACCCCTGTGAGAGGCTCGCACCTGCTGGTTGGAGCAGAGCTGAGTGCCAGTGTGGAGCTGGCTGGAAGTACGCTTGCGCTCAGAGTGCCCTGGCTAACTGGCCCTGAGCTCTATGGTCCCAGAAAACATGCCAAGTGCACTGTGGCTCTGCTCATTTGTAGTTTCTTCTGGAGAACTCTGTATATGCTTAGCATGACTAACGAGGGTAAAATGTCAAACCTCTCTCTCTCTCTCTCTCTCTCCAACACACACACACACACACACACACACACACACACACACACACACACAGTAACAGGAAAGAGTTGCAGAAACATAAACAAAAACCCGAGCTGGCTGAAAAGCTGGGCCTAAGGCATCCGTGTCAGCCTCTCCCACTTCTGTTGTTTGATTAACACTGCACTTGACTGACCCCAGAGAATGTTTTGTTCTATTTTGCTTGAATTTTTCTTTTGATGTAGTGAAGATAGGTGTAGGCAAACAACATCTCTCATTCCAGAGACAAAAACCTGATGGACTAAGCCAGTTCTTACTCTTGACATAGGTGGGCACAGGGGCCTGAACATAATTGACTTCAATGCCCAACATACCCAGCAACACACCAACACTGGTGAGATTGGGGTGGAAGTTTCAGCCCAAATCCCCAAAAGAGAATAGTACATACGAAGCCGCCTAGTAGTGGAGCTTGGGGGAGGGAGGCTGGGTAAAGAGATTTAAGAGACGCTGACTTAGAAAGCAAGGGTCAGAATGACTGGGATTGTTGGATAGACCACGGCCACGGCGAGGAGAGCCAGCGATGCTGAAGCAGGGAGGCCCAGAGGAGCAGCAAGTAAGTGAAATCCGAGCTGCTGTGTGACAGTGCTTCACATGACCCACGTACTGATGTCCTCACAGGCATCAATGAGCTCACAGATAACTGAGATTGCCTAGGACACGCCTGACACTGCGCAAGTGGAACCCCATCTATGTACCAGGCACTACACAGACACATTTCAGGCTACCCTGAGTACAGAAATCACTCCCATTTTGAGATCAGAACACTGAGAAGCAAGGCTGCCACAAAGTCAGCTGTCAGTGCTTTAGCGGACATCAGTAGAATGCCCAACTTGTTGATCTACAATAGCAGGGGTAGAAATGTAAGGGGCAAGAGAGACCCTCAGTGCCTATATCTCTGCCCACAGTGTACTAATAAACCACAGATGATGATATTCGACTCTCCACGCCACAGAAAAGCACACTATCCTCTAAAAGCATACAGTCAGAAAATCCCCCAAACAGAGAACCATGCTCATATTTGACAACAATGCCTGCTTGGTCAGCTACTGTCAGAGATAGCTACAGCTCCTTGTCAGCCACAATCCAGAGGGAGCTCTGCCTCCCCACGCCTGAACCACTTGTCCTACCTCTGCAATTAGTGCCTGCTCATCGACAGCAACAGGAGTGAGTGAGCTGGCTGTGAAACCCGCTCCTGGAAGCAGAGCACTGGGTGGTGGGGGAGCGCACAGATGGTGTTTCCTTTTTAAATGAAAAGTTTTGGCACTGGCCTCTGTCAAGAGCTTTCCCTTGTTTCCATCTGGTTTGGGTCCTGGAACACACACAAGAGAGAATGGAAAAAGAAAACTCTGCCGGCGTGCTAAACCACTAGAAAAGCCAGAGTGCCTGCCAGTACTTCCTCTACGTCCCCAGAGACCAGAACATTCTTCTCAAGGAACGTTATCGTGTTGCGTTGAGGGAATGGGAGAGCCCTGTTCCTCAGACCTAGCCCTGTCTTGGGGAAAAAAATATTTAGAAGTGTGTATACTTTGGAGCAGAAAGTCTCATGTGTGGTCTCAGCACTGTGTTCTCTAGCTGTTCAACGGCGTGCAGGCCACTTACCCACTTAGCCCTGGCTGGGTCATCTGTAGAGTGGAAATAACAGAAGCTGGTGTGAAGATGAACTGAGAGGGCACATATTAATGTCTTATTTATCTATTGCTGGGCTCCTCTGTTCAATGGGGCCTGAGAAAAGATATTACCATCAATTTTCATAAGAGATGATCTAGAATCATAAGAACATTTTGTTACATGAATGAACAAACCAAGTTTGTACATAGACAGGTCACTATGAGGAGATACTGAATTTCCCTGAGTAATCAGTTTTCTAAGAGTCAAATAGATCTGCCAATAGCATCTTTGACTGTTCACAGGTTTAATGGCTTGGCTTACCAATCTTACCATGTAGGCAAAGCCACGAAATGGTCATTAAGTGCTTGAGATAGTGAGGAAGGATGTTTGGTTTTGGAATTCTTTTCTCACACAACTCTTATACCTAGCAGAAAAAAAACAGAACATAGACACTGAAGGAAAACAAACTGGAATCAAGCTACACATGTTCAAATCCCAGTACTTGTGACAGCAATCGGAAGCAAACTAATTCATGTCTGTCCTCAGTTCCTCACCTACAAAGAACTACTTCATAGCATTAACATAAGGATAGAATGAGTGAACATAGGGAAAAGGACGTAACCATGCCCACTACAGGGACTCCACTGACACAGGTACAGCAGGATCTTCTGGGAGGCCCTTTATGTGTGGTCACAGTGGCTAAGTCTATAGTCCCAGAAAGCGTAGCAGAAGCAAGTCCTCTCTTTTACTTCCCCATAACCAATGGCCACTACTGCTACTTTAGCCTAGTGTTTATCACAAAAACACAAATACTCGATAAACATTATCACAGAGAAAATTGCAGTTTTACAAAAATTTTAAAAAACTACAAAGAAAGTCCCAGAAATAACAGAAGGGAAACTTTGTTTTATATGTCATTGCTTTCCAGAGTTTCTTAATTTTACAGCTGAATGCACATACAAATCTTCATAACATAGACTTACCCTGACAACTACTACACCTGTAGATAAGTCTACTGCTCCACACCTTAGACACGAGTAGGAAGATACTGTGTGTGTAGAAAGTGGTACTTCTCTATCACCATGTACAGAAGAATCTGCCCTTTCAAACACCACTCCTGTTGAGCTAAGTCAGAGGGGTGAGGGAACTATAGCCCCAGCCTAGATATCTTTTCAATTGAAGAACATATAAAACCTTAGCCAGGGCTAAAGAAAACAGAGGAACTAAAAAGGAGTTTTTAAAATAAAACCGAGTTCCCCAAATAAGTCATTATGTCAAATATTCCAGTGGACAATCCAGAGTGTAAGACCCTTAAATAGTAAAAATGCTTTCACCTTAGTAGATAGTCCCACCCACACATTTAACACTTCTTCCTGAGCATCCTGGAAGGGGCCACATCCAAATAATGCCCAGGGTTAGGATGTGCTGAGATACAGGGCAGGATCACCAGCTCCCATCCTCCATACTACAGCCTTCCATGGAACATATGTCCATAAATTACCTTATCACAGTGTATTCAGAACTTTTTTTAACAAGACAATTTTGTTCTTTCTACAAATTGACAATAATTTTGAAAAGAACTAAGGTTTTCTGTTTCAACAGATATATAAAAGAATATGTTAATCACAAAAATTGATTTCCATTTGTCCCTTTTGTGGGGACAAAGTGGCAGCCAGAGAAAGAGTTTATCCATTTATGAATATGAAAGCTAATATAAAATATCATACATACCAAATTAAAATGGGATTAGGTAAACAGGTTGTGAGGATGATATTACAGAATATTTAGCAGAAACTGAATTCTAATAATAAAGTAATATTTAATTTATAGACTCACATTATCATGGGGAGATAAGTTGTGTCTTTATCCTTTGGCTATATTAACAGTCCCAAGTCGGGTCTATACCCTAATCAGGCAAACAGCAAATCGTAACTCCAGACAACAGTTTCCCATAAGCACATACTACATAATGTTAGCCAGCAGTGTGGGAGGTACCATGAGGAACCGAGAAGAGAATATCAGCTCTAGCTTTGAACAGTCTAGTGGTTTTTTCACACATGTCTGTCCATGTGGCTGCATGTATTGGTGGTTTATTTCTTTTCACTAGTAGAACTGGATAAATTTTATTTCTTTTCACTAGTAGAATTGGATAAATTCTACTGCCTATATATAAAATATTGCTTTACTCATTCAACATGTGGGTGGAGATTTTAATTATCTCTGGGTTTTATGGTGATGAGTAAAACATAGGAACATTCATAACAAGCTTTTATGTGGACCTGGGATTTTATTTCTTGTATGTATATGGCTAGAATAGGGATATATATATATTATATATATATATATATGAATTCACTAAACACTGCCATATTTCCAGCCAACATAGTTACATTGCTCTCAGATTCCCGCCTGATTGCTAGAGCTCACACACCTTGACATGCTTGCCATCACTCGGCATTACTGGTCCTTGACTTTTTCATTTTCATCCTTACTGAGAGGAAAAAATGGGAACTGATGTGTTAGAAAGGCCAATCATAGAGGTATCTTAGAATGGAAGCATCTGCAAACCATTCCAGAGTTTACCTAGAAGGATGCTACAAAAAGAAAATGTAAATAAATATTGAACTCTAGTTAATAATGATGTGTACAGTGTTGTGTTCTGGAGGAAGTATATTTGAGGCTATGTTGGAATTTAATTTGAAAACAGTAAGAAAAACAGTGTAAATTGCTGCACAGAGAGAAACTTGAACAGCTGGGCAGGTATACATCAGAGCAAGAATTATAAAACGTTAAGCTAAGCATAAAGCCAGGAGCTATAGATCCAACATCTTGGGAAGCTGAGGCAGGAGAATCACTTGAAGGCAGGAGTTTGAGGTCAGCTATGGGCAATAATAAATTAAATTTTTAAATACTGTGGGACGTGGTGGTGAGAAAATTCTGCCCAATTTGTTGTGTGAAAAATGCCTTGCATGCTGGGAAAATGTCTGTTGCTCTAAGTATGCTCTTCAACTCACCATCATACTATTCTTTCTAGATTTACTGACATTTTAACAGTAAGTACCATGCGTAAAGCGTTATGTATAATTAAAAACAAAAAGGTTTTGGCTCATAGAACTCATAATTCCATAAAGCACAGGAACATGATATTGGGTTGTCATGAGCAGAAACAAGTCAGTGATTTTCTGCAATTGTTTGTGAGAGCTTTCCTGAGGGCATGAGTGTGTACATGGTATTGTGGTTACTTCCTTTTATATGACTTCCATACAAACACTTTGTCTTTGTTTTATTTTGTTGTTTGTTTGTTTGTCTATTTTGAGACATGGTTTCTATGTTTAGTCCTGCTACCCCGGAACTCACTCTGTAGATCAGAGTGGCCTTGAACTCAGAGATCCACCTGCCTCTGTGTCCCAAGTACTGGGATGAAAGATATGGACCAGCTCAAAAAAAAAATTAGACCTGGGTGACGATGAAGAAACTATCAACATCAGTAATCTCACTGTGAATAAGTTGGATTGAGTATCTTTCTCCTTAGTAATTCAGGAAAGTTTAGATAGAAAGAAAGAAAGAAAGAAAGAAAGAAAGAAAGAAAGAAAGAAAGAAAGAAAGAAAGGAAGGAAGGAAGGAAGGAAGGTATCTTTTTGGTCACACACCTCTGGTTCTCATATTATAAATTATTCATGACACAGAAAAAAACTGAATAAATACTAGCTAAAATATATTAATATATCAGTGCCTAGGTGCAGATTTTTTAAGCTTCTTTTTGTACCTCTGATATAATGCTCCATGGTACTGAAAGGATGGTTAAACATTATTTGTAGACCTTGCCCTAATTTATACAAAATTCACCTCTGATAAATGAATAAGTGCTTTTCCTCAACCATGCTATAATGGGTGAAGGGGTTGGCCTCCCAGAATGCATAGTAATTTACACTAATAGCAAGAAGGGGCTTTTACTTCAAAACCTCCTACCAGTGGTCAGCTACAAAGAGCTGTCCCTAGTAGCTCAGAGGAAACGGGAGAAACCAGGGACTACTCGCATGCGGATGAGACCACCATTGCTCTGCCTGAGTGCTGCCCACCCACAACTCGATTCAAAACATGGAAGCTCGTTCTACCACACAGGATTAATTCCCCCAGACATGCACATTTGTATTTTTCCTTTTTGCCTTCTTCATAGTTTATAATTATGTGGGTTTTTAAAAGCAATTATGTCCACAGGAGCCCACCTAAACTGCGTTTTTTTTCTTGTAACTGTATCCTTAGCCTCTAGGATACTTGGCATATAGAAGATAAAACATATTAACTTGTTAGTTAAAGCATTACTTTATCAGAACTGATACGCCTCCAAGTTGTACATAAATCAGAAAATAAAGGCTGCTATTACTTTGTTCTTTCAGAAAAAAAGCATAATGTATCAAATGTGTGTGTCAAAGCCACCTGGCCCTTTTCTGCCCTGGTTTCTGTTCTATTGTCTGCCAAAATGTCAGATCTATTTTATGTAGCTTCTCACAATATAAAAAAGAAATGATAAGGATGAAGACTTTCAGAACAAGGAATTCCCCTCTGTTAGAATGCAAGAAAGAAACAACTCTTGTCATTTTACACTTCCAACCTGAAGGATTTGGTAATTGTAACAGAAATGGGCTGAGAGTCCCAGGTCATAATCTCCAGCTCTGTGAGGGATGGTTACAGGGCTCCCCTGAGATGAGCCTGTTAGAACCCCATTACCACTCTCAGAGACTTTATGATTAGAATCAGGCAGATAAAAATGTAAGTCTAAAAGACAAAGAAAATTGTTGACCTTCAGCTATAGGTATATACCTGGCAAAACCCAACTTGCCTTCTGGACCATGCACTGTTCATTCAATTATTGGTATGTGCTTCATCCACTGTTGGTATTCATAAACAAAACAAAACAAAAAACCAACAGAGTCCCAAATTTTTAACACCTTGATCTTATTAGCAAAATGCTTGGCTGGTATGGAGAAAGTTCCTTTCGGCTGGAGAGATGACTCCATGATTAAGAGCACTGTCTGCTTTTCCAATACCTCAGATTCAATTCCAGCACCCACATGGTGACTCACAGAGGTCTGTATCCACAGTTCCAAAAGATCTGATGGCCTCTCATCACCACTACCATTGCACATAAGTCATACAGACATACAGGCAGGGAAAACATCCTCCCACACACATTACACACACAACAAAGAAAAAAAAAGATTTTTTTTTCCTTTTTTTTTTCTGAGACAGGGTTTCTCTCTGTAGCACTAGTTGTCCTGGAACTCCTTTTGTAGACTAGGCTGGCCTTGAACTCACAGAGATCTACCCACCTCTGCCTGCCAAGTGCTGGGATTAAAGGAGTGTGCCACCAGTGCCTGGGCTGATTTTTTCTTTTTAAAAAACTTGAGTCACAGTTTCTTAATTTAGCTCCCATTTGGGCATTGCTTAATTATACTAACAAAACACAAATATTTTCTAAACCTAATTTTTATTTAGGAAGGAAAGAATAGTGTTTCCAGGTTGATTTCCACACCCTCTGAATGAATAAAAGTTTTCTTCTAACAGTTATAAAGACATGCTTATCAAAATGCTATGTTCTCATTTTATTCTAATCTAAGTCTGATAAATTCTTACCTTTCTAATGAAAAATCATTTATTCCTTGAAATTAATTCTGATTAACTTACCAGATGCTGAGTTTTGCTTAGAAGCTAAAAACGGGTTTTAAAATTAAAGTTGTATTCCCAAACCACAACTCAAAAAGATCTTACGAAAGATGAATTGTGGTAAGTTTAGATTATCCATTCCTATCGTGAGAAATATCATGGGAAATATTACAAATGCCCTCAGTGCTTAGCTTTAGGATCACTCGGGAGCTTATGGAAAATTTATCTTAGCTTTATCGTAAAAAAACTTGGTGTGCATCCACTGCAAATCCCGCAGATCTCCTCTCATCACGAGCAGGAAGAGAAAATAATAATCCAACCAAATTCTAAACTAATATAAACAGATGGTTATTTTTCACATGTCTGGGGTTGTCAGGCAAAGCAAGCATTTGTAAAGGAAATCTTCTTTCTCTTGCTCCTTAAAGTACCAATATTTGTCTCAAGGAAAACTGTTACTAATTGTTGGCAGTGGTCTAGGAAAAAAAAAAGTGAAGCTCAGTCTTCTAGTGGTAACAATTATCCAAAAGAAGGATTCTAAAACAAAACTCCCAAAGGACAGACCACTCCCTCCGAAGGAAGGAATGAATCAGAAAGTGCCTGCCAAACTCTGCAGAAACTCTTCAGGGACTGGAAGACTGAACTTCACAATCTTTTCGGTACACAGAAATCTCAACAACAGAGGAGAAGGCACAAGGAAACAAGGACGGGAGACAAGAGTGGAAAGGCCGATGTGACCAAATGAACATGACTCCCAAATGCCTTGGATGAAGCATTTTAAAACAAAAGTTGCTTTGATATTATTTAGTTTTGATTACCTGACAGGCAGATATAAGTTAAATATTCTCCTTGACCGCCAGTAGCCAGGAAAGGAATCTTTTTCTTTGTCCTCCTCTTGACTTGGACAGCGCCCAGCATTCTTTCGTCGAGAGGTGCAAAAATTTCCTTGCTGATGGCAGATTTGGCACTCATTGTAGAGAAACCGAGGAGGGCACGCAGGGAATTTTCTGAAGAAAAAGAAAAGGCAAGCTGGAACCGACAATACTGTAGGGCTGGTAGGAATGAGGAGGGAGTGTTCGCAGGTGCAGTGTTGCTCAGTCTGCAGTTTCATCTCCGAATTACAGAAGCATTAACAAGCTCTTCCAAGTGTACTGTCTACAAAGATGCAAAGGGAAAGAGAGTGTGCTTTTCACTACCTGAAACACCCAGCACAATGTGGCAGGAACAGCAAGCAATGGGCTCGAGGGGGCTTGCTAATCTTTACCTAGGCTGTGGCCTCTTCTTGCTGGTAACAGTATCCATCCTCTTCCTCCTTCGTCAGGAATAACACTTGCAGTTGAGAAGTCTTTCCACTGACTAACAACCCCTAAATGGAGTTCTTTATGCTCCTTCCAAATCTCTTTTAACTCCAATGTAAATACATTCTCCTAATTCCATTCAGAGTGGAAATCATTATGTCATCTTCTACATAAGAGCCACATAAGGAACAGAAGAGCATTGATTTCACCGGAGCTCAGCCACTTTTCATCATCCAAGTAAGGAGCTCTTGTTTACCAGACTCCTGCAGTGGGCCCTACTGTCCCATGTTCCACTGCATAGACCTACCACCATCTGGACCCTTGCCAAATCTTCACTTTTTTCTTACAGTCCCAGTGGCCATGGAATTCTAAACCCATGTCGGACTTGTGCTAACTATTTTGGAAACGCTACCCAGCGTGTCCCACCTTTGCGGCTGACTGGTGACCAACAACGAAGAAAATGAAGCAGTATAGTATGGCTCACGAGTCCCCCCCCAAAAAAAAAATGCTCGAACTAGTACAGTCACAGCCCACACATTACATATGGCTCCCCAAAGTTGTACTTCGCTGATGGTCTTAATTCTGCTTCTGTCTTTCATGTTCAAAATCAATCTGAACATAAATATAGCTCCAGAGTCCTAGGCAAATCTACTGTCTTCACCCTTGCGGTCACAGGCAAGTTTTTACTTATCACTGACCAATATTTATTCAGGCAACTTAAAACTTCAGAATTAGACTCACGGAGAAAGCTCATGAAGACACAAGAACCAGAGTTTGATCCCCAGAGTCCAGGTGGGAAAAGAAAAGAAACGGGCCAGCTGTGGTGGCATGCACGTGTAATCCCAGGGCTGTGCTGGTGAGACCTGGAGATCCCTGGCCTGCCAGCCTGTTCTACGTGGTGAGTGGCAGGCCAAGAGACTCAAAAATGAACCAGGGGGCCAGTACCTGAGGCAAGTTATCTAAGACTGATCTTTGGCCTCCACATACACATGCATGCATACCTGCACAGACATGAACATCACATGTACCAATCCGAATGGAAGGTGCAGGAGAAGCCTTTGTCCTGCTCACATAGATTGAGTGGAGTACTGTGAGATGCTGCATACAGACTGGCAGCACAGTGTATGACATGCAGTAGCTCAAGGCTTGACGGGACTGCCCTAAAACTGCCCACGTGATAGAGAAGCTCCCACTATATGATGCCTTGCGTTTGGTGTTAGAAATCCCATAATAAATCAAGATATGGTCTCTGTCCTACTAGGGTTGATTACAGGCGACATCACAGGTTTCACCAGTAGACAAGGGAAACAACTCTGTGATTAACGGCGCTTGCTGCCAAGCCTGACAACCTGAGCTTGATCTCTAGAGCCCACTTAGTGGAAGGAGAGCACCAAGTCCCGCAAGCTGTCATCTGACTTCCATACGTGCATCATTGTGGCATTCCACACCTCCTAAAATAATAAATATAATTTTAAAGTTTCATTGGAATTCCAATGATTTATAAAGGAAGACTATGGAAATCTCTTTCAATAGCAAAATCATACCTGTCTACATCTCTAAACCCCTGGTAGGAAAAATATAAAAATTTCCTGGTTTAAAATTTTTTTCTCTTTAATTCTGAAATAAAGTAGGTTATAGTAGCACCAAAAAGATATATGGACACATGCACTAAGGATGCATGTCATGGGTCTAGTAGATGTGATATATTATACATACATAATATATATATGATCTACTTGTGCTCTGACAACAGTCTTTGCACGCCACCAGGTTTTCTCTCCATGCTGGCTATGCAATAGTGAAAACAGTGCAGGTGTGTTTGGTTTTCATTGTACTGCCACTGTGACTGCCCTCAAGCTGGCAAAAAGAACTTTTCCCACCATGCATCTGTCTTACTGTCTGTGCCTATGACAGTTTTATGATTTGTTGGGTTGTTGTTGGGTTTTTTTTTTTGTTTGTTTTTTTCTTTATGTTTTAAACAGAGAAAGACATATTAGTTTTCTAGCTCTGAGGTCTTTCATGTCTCCTACTCAGGGAAACACAGAAAAGAAAGCCAAGGAAGAAAGCAAGCCATATTCTCAATAACATCCAGAACTCACTGACAGGCACCTTCCCCAGCTGGCATGGCACTGCTTCTTCATCTTGATTCACATCTTCTCAACTTATACACTGAAAGGTAACAGAGAACTAAGGCCACAATGTGTAGAAGATGACTCTGAAGACAAAAGAGGCATACCTGTTTTACCAGGATCTTAAAACAACCATGCCTTTGGCAGCTGCTGGGAAGTTGAAGTGACCTTCTTTGTTACACTGATATTCACATATGGAAGGGCATAGGAAAGATAATCTAGTGACTTCTCTGGACCCAAGTTTTAAAATAAAACAAGCTCAGATTTAAATTTCAGATCCAACATATAAGGCCTGAAATTGATGGGTAAATCTTAGCATTTCTGACTCTCAGTTTACTTTGCTCAGTGGTTCTTAACCTTCCTAACACTGCGACCCTTAAACACAGTTCCTCATGCTCTGGTGACCAACCCCAACTACAAAATTATTTCATTGGTACTTACTGTAATTTTGCTACTGTTATGAATTCTAATACAAATATCTGTGTTTTGCGATGGTTTTAGGCAATCCCTATGAAACTCCAAAGAGGTCTCAATCCACAGGTTGAGAACCACAGACTTAATATAACATGGAGATGCCCTTTACCTCCCTTTTGGAACTGAAGAGCTAAATAGGTTAATATGTTCAGATCATGCATTCCAATGTCTCAATACTTTTTTAAAAAAATCTTAAAGGTGGAAGATTTTATTAACTCCTATTATGATACAAATGATGAAATCTCTTTTGAACTATAAAAATTGAATGAATGTACCCATGCATAGCTGAAGATATCTAGAAGAATAATACTCAGCTTTACTTAGCAAAGCCTCACTGTTTTTCATGTATAAATACACATAAATAGATGGTTTCTTCTATACAAACACAAAAATGGAGAGTTATAGGCCTTTCTTGAAAATTCACTACTGGAAGAGTACCGTATTCATTCTAGGGTCAAGTGTCACGTTATTCGTTCAGGGCTTTCTGAAGTACATGAAGATGTATGTTTTGAGTGTCTTTCTGGGAATATTGATATACAGTGGACTCGAAGGAGGATAATCAGGGAGCAAGCCGGCCACTGTGTAGCTGTCTCACATCCAGCTGCACATCTGAATCCTATAAATTATTTTAAACAGCTATCTAACTCATTCTCAGGTGTCCATGGGTCATCTGGCCACCAGTTTTACAAGCCATTAACCTATACAAAGCTAAAACTTCGATCAGAATGGTAGCAGTTGGTAGAGACAGAACATTTCAAGATAGGATGCAGAGGTTCAAGTAGACTTTATATCTGGGGTCTCTGGGTCACAGAGATCCAGGGGACTTGTTTGCCTGTAATGTCTTCAGTCTATTCTGCTGCACAAGCAGGTTTAGAACCGTTGTTTTTGGTGGGGCAGTGGCCCCCTGTCCTGAAAGACTTCCTTGTTAAACACACTAATAAAAATGTTTCCTGAGCAGGTGTCCACAGCAGATGCTCTGCCTGGTGCTAGTAAGGAATCCTTAAGTGTCTACAGCCCTATTTACAAAGCACTTCCACATTCAATTGCAAATGTAGGTCAAGATAGCTGCTGAATGTACCATCTCAAGACTGCAAATAAGGATCATTAGATATGTATTTTTATAATGGCAAATTATGCCATTTTTAGCCAATTCCTTTTGGGCTACGGATTATGGGAAAGTGTTATAATTTCCTCTTGTGGAGATAGTATTTTAGCTGAAACCCACTGAGGCAGAAACAACTATTAGAGAAACGTGATGCTGCAGTATAGACACAAGCTCATTTCAAAAGCAACACCTTATGGATAAGACAACACTCATAAATTTTCATTGCTTAAATACAGAGGAACTGAAGCCCATTGACCTATTGGAACATCACATATGTTTTTTTTTTAAATCGGGGCCATACATACAGGACAGGATTTCAGATCCTTAAAACCTTCATAAGTGAGTGTGGCACACACATGCACCACCACCACCACCCCCTGCCTTAATTCTAGCCTCAGAAGGCTGAGACGGGGTTCCTGGTTTAAGCTGGCTGATGAGACCAGCCATATCAATGAGCCATGGATTCGACTGAGAGGCCTCATTAAATGAGAGGCAAGATAATTCCCCAGGTACACACCCACCCACATTCACAGGCACCTTCACACACTACATATGTTCAGATGCATACCACAAACACAAGAAAATGGAACAACGGGGGGAAAGATTCATAGATACGGACTTGGAGAATAAGAATGGAATAATGCAGTGTGAAAACAAGGAGGCTCCAGAACAGAAAATGAGCTTCTGAATGTACAATTGCACTTGCCTCTTTTTGTTGTTGTTGTTGTTGTTTTGTTCTTATTTGAATTTTGTTTCTTTAAAGCAAGGCCTGTATCATAGCCCTGGCTTTCTTAGAACTCCCTCTGTAGAACAGGTTAGCTTTGAATTCATGGAGATCCACCTGCTTCTGCCTCCTAAGTGCTAGGGGCCACCATGCCTAGCATACTTACATACCTAGTCCCAGAAAACATCTAGAAACACATTTTCTACTAAATTCATATTATTTGAATTCAAACTAAGAAAATATGCCAGAGAATCTTCCCGCTGCCCTTACTGTCATTAAAGCAGAATGGTACCATAAAGATCTGTGATTTCAGACCTAGTCTCCCCTAACCTGAAAGCCATAAAAACACACTTCACTGGGCTCCAGTGATTCGACTCACTGTCTTTGATTCCAATCAGTACCAAATCATTGTGAAAGAGGAGGGTTAATTCCATGAGTGACTGAGGGGCTGGAAGACTGTCATGGGGGGAGGACATTTCCCTCTGTGCAGCAGCAGTTACCACCTGGCCACTGCCTGGACAGAAAAGTAGCAGACATACGCCAGCTTACATTTGCTCCAGTAACCACACACGTTTGGACGGTGTAAACACAGACCATTGACCACCACAGACAGCAGCCTTGGCCACGATGATGTCATTGGCTACTAAAGCATGAGAGTGGGCTGGGCTTTCTTTTCCCTAAATATATACTTTCCTCATGTAGTATCATGGTCACAGGATTCTCGGCACCTTTGTCTCATGTCTGCTTCAGTTACAAACCTACACTGTTTTCACCTCCTTTTTGCTTATTTATGTGTTTGCTAAGTCCATCCTTCTTACAGGTTTAATAGTCAAAACTAAATCCTGCTCTGCCACTGATGCGGTTTATAAATTTGTATACAATGTAGTATCGTAAACTGCCACATCCTAACATTAACAAACAGTATGACAAAACCAAAATATAATAATAATAGTAACAACAACAGTACTTTGGTCTGAAACCATCACCTACATGAAGGAGCACAGGAAGTGGCCAAGCCAATTTCAATCATGTCCAAACAAAGACAAAACCACACAGGGTCAATTCTATACACAAACAACTTAATTATGAGCTATGTTCAGTATGCTTGCTGAATTACTGCCCTTGCTTCACTGATGCTGAAGAAAAGATAGAAAAAGAAAAAAGGGTTGGAGATTAGATTAAGCGCACACACGTGTGTAGATGCACTACACACACACACACACACACACACACACACACACACACACAAAGAGGAGAAAAATTTTTAGCCCGAATAGGATTAGCCTTTTACAGCAGATGCTGACTGCAATCTTAGGTAAATTTTAAGTTTTCTCAACTAAGCAAATTCTATTTCAAAGTACACCTGAATTACAACATTAAAAAAGCTAAACTTTGAGAGTGGACTTCCAATTTTTATGTACACGGGCTTTCTAAATACTTAAAGTATGGATAAAACCAGTATGATTTTAACTACTTTAAAATTACTTCAAAATAGTCTTTAATCATATCATCAATTTTACACTAGTACTCTGTATCAGAAAACCCAGTTTGGAGAATGGCCCTACTTTAAGGTTTGGATGAGAACTGCCGTGCATCTTCTCTAGTTGATATGCCACCAATGGTACCTTCTGCCATGAAATCTTCCTCAGCCAAGGGGGCAGTACATAAAATCATGATACCTCATGGGTCCATTTTATTCATATTCCCCATGTTGGTTTAGAAGGCAAGATTCTGGGGCCTTCAATGCCTCAATTTCATAAGTGAAACAATTGGGTTCCTTAACAATTTTTGTGTCATCATCCAGCCAAGGATTGATTCCAGGATTTACTGTTCTCTCCAGGGCTCAGCTTCATGACTTTGTGCCTGTATAGTTCAATGAGAATGTTGATAGATGGACTTGCTCCAGCACCCACAGTGCCTTTCTATGCTACTGCCTCAAATTCTGACATGAGAGGCACAAATGTGAATTTGGCATTAAAATTCCTTACAGATACGTTTATATCTGGAGAAGAGAAATTGTTTTATAGATGAGAAAAGTAAGTGGTTAAGTAAATTATTGTAGACCCCATAGCTTTAAAGGGCAAGCAGAAATCTGAACCTGGAAACACAATTGCAGAAGAGTGTCTGTCTGTTCCTCTGCACCATCTTGTATTGAAGAAAGGAAGGGAGAGGCAGAACCGCATTCTAGGTAAATCAAAACGAACTTCATTATTTCACGACTTTCCTTTGATCAGCTTTGCTTTCTGATGAACAAGACACTGTTGTTAACCTTGTCCAGCAACTACAAAGATAACAAATTGGGCTCTGGTCATTCCTTGTTGCTACCAGTTCATCTTGGATGTGTCCAAGTTTAGTTGGCAAAGACTATCATATAGTGTTGTTAAGATAACTTACTTTCATTCCCCAATTTAAACTGGAACTTAATGCATAGAGTAAGACTCTACAATAGATGTCCTGCTCCAGAAAGAACACAATCCAAGCATGGAGCTGTGTGAGAGTTCTGAGTGCTTACAAGAAAATTCCAAGAAAGAAAGACAAGAGTCTTGGGACCTCAGTTTTTTTCAAAACACAGAATCGTCTTGGAGTGCGTTGTCAGGGTCCTCCCGGGTGTAGTGAGTAGGAACGAGCTCACTTCGGCCTGGTTACTCATAGGCCTCTATGGAAAAACATATTTTTGCCACGTGTGGCTTGTCATTGTGATTGTACACTTTACTCAAGTGGTTCTTCTTGACCCTCTGAGCATAAATTATCTGATGCTCTGAATAAAGTTGGCTACTGCATGAGGCTTTATTCCCCCGCAGTTTTAGGCCCCACTCGCCCAGGGTCTAGCCACCAACCAGAGCAGCAGCAGAGGGCAATGCCCGCTGAGCCTCCCTCCTTTTGAGTCAGTTCCATGAGGCAGTTTTATGAAGCTTGTAAGCTAGTTTCCCAGGAGGAAAAGGCTTAAATGTAAAAGACAAGGATTTCCAAGGTTTCTGCTGGTTCTCAGGGAAATACTCCTCTCTGAGTTCCTTTACTGGATTGCCTCTCCCTGACATTTTAAAAGCACAACTTTGACCTTCTTGGCTGCCATCCCTTATACATTCTATACCTTCTATCTTCTTCTGTGATGCTCCAAGCAACCCTAGTTTGTCTATAGCAAGGCCCCAAGCTTCACATGGGTATTCCATATACTTTGCTTTACCGAGGAGGCTCTCAGAAAGGCTTTCGTGACCCACAACCATTGCCTTGACAGCTTTCCCGTTCCTACCTAACTACAATAATATTTAGATTGAAAGACGCTGTCCAAATGCATTTTGAGCAATTGTGCTCTTCAAATTTTAGTAGCAGAATCGCCTTGGTGACTGACTATCTCATTCAGTTCTATCTAACGCAGAAGCTGAGGTCCAAAGTTGTATATCCAAAGAGAAAGAAAGTCAAAATGTGGACTAGACACTGGTCTCTACTTCACTATAGTGCTCTTCTCAAATGAAATTTAAAACGGATGATATGGGGGTGTAAAGTATTACACTAGTCCCATGGCTGTGGACATGAGAACAGGTTGGGTATGCTGGCAGAGTGGAGAGAAGACAAAGAGAAAGCATGATTCTGCACAGTTGGGATGCTTCTCAGGGCCATTCTTTTCCTTGAGAATTGACACAAAACTAAGTCCTAGCCTGCAATACCTCAAACCCATAGATCTTTAAACCTTGATTTTAGGCAAGCACCTCTTCTCCTCTTGGATTTCCACAGTTTACATTTACTCATTTGCCTGTTGAGGTCTAAAGTGGAACAGGCCCAAGTGGATCATGCTGGGAAGTTCAAGAAGCACAGAATAACTCTGGCCTAGTGCCAACCCACAGATCTCTGTGCTGACCCCAGTTAGCAGAAGTCCTTCTATATAACCTTGGTGCTCTGAGCCACTGCCAGGGGAATACATCCAGGGCAACTCACAGGCACATTATCATTCTGGGAATTAACAGTTTGGCATTGGTAGTCTCCACTCTGGGAGCCAGATCAGCTGTTGTATGGGCTTCTTGGTACCTATTCCTGGCAAGCAATGGAGCAGGAAATAGGAATCAGTCAAGCCCAGTGCTTGTCTTTGAAATGGTACCCTTCAGCAGCAATACAAAAACAGTACCAGGTGCCTGCAATCTGTAATCAGTGCTCTATTAAAAGGCTCTCAGAAATGGTAGGACTACCCTGATTTCCGCAGGCAGCTGCATGAGGTCCTGCTGGGTAACTGCAGAGTCTTTACAGGTTCGCTTGATAGTCCCCAGAAGCAGTAAGCTAGAATACCAAGGTTAAGATCCAGCTTCTGAAGACCGAAATCTCTATGCGGTTGGAATAGATAGTGGGGAGAGAGCTCTAGTGAATGTCTCAGATTGTTACAGAATAACTTATAAATCCAGGTCAGACTCAAGGCCCACATGCAAATGCAGAGTCTGCCCCATCCAATCAGCAGTTCTGTCATTCAATGTCAATCCCTCTTAATCAACAAGGTCCAGAAGATAACTAACTTCGAACCTAACTATCCATAACAATATTTGATAATGATGAGGGGAAAAATATCTTTCAATTGAATACTACCTAAAAATGAACTTAACACTAAATTTAAAAATGTCTCTCATTGACATTTTTAATTTAATTGAATTTGAAGGATATTCAAGTCCATATGATCAAGAAGCTGGGGTCAAAGCCTAATGGTGACTTTTCTCCTACTCCAACCTGACATCTGACAGAGAGTGAAAAGGCGTCTACATTTGTCGTCATCGATCTAAACCAGTCTTTGCCTTTGCTTTGTGAATCGGGGTAAAACTCTCCACCTCTGAGGCCTGTGTCTGCATATTTGAAATAGGATAGTGCACCTACTTCACAAGACTTTTGTGAAGTATTGTGTGGAAATCAGCTCCCACCTCAGGGGCCTTGCCCTTGACAAGGAATTCACAGGAATGCCGGCATATCAGAATATCTGAGGGCACTTGTCAACATGTGTCCCACACAATGTATTTGACACGAGCTGTTCTCAAGCAGCACCCTACTTCATCTTTCAAATCTGTGAGGAGGGAGAAGACATACATATCTGCACGTCTCCTGGATGGAAAAAGGGGAACAGTGGGTCTTGCCCCAGCAACCCTGCCCACCTTCTACTGTTGCTGCCTTTCTTACCTAGGCATATAAATTGCCAGCCTAAAGAGAAAATAATTGACAGGACACAGCTGAAGTCTCCTGCACTGAAAATAATGCTGTGCCCTGAGAAGATGCAGAACGGAAGGAACATTTTTTTAAAAAAGGAAAAAAGAAAATGCACACAGAGAACAAAACGGGGAGAGAACATGTTGTGTTCACCCAGTGTGGCAGCCCTTTCTAGAGACAGAAGATTCTGAAGATAATGAGCAAAGGAGTCTTCTCCCCTCCAGAGAGCTGGCATTCCTGTGAATACGAAGAATGTCACCACTAACAGCACAGTTCTCATCTTACAGAGAGTAAAAGATAGTTAACTTTGGAACATTTTGAGTGACCTTGGCTCAGGAACACGGATTTCGGTTACCCCAAATTCCATGTTCCAAGGTGGAAGCCATTTAAGTTTTATAGTTTTACAAAACAAAGGAAGTCATAAAGCAAGGCAAGTTTAAAATACACTAATGGGTAGATCAGAGAGGTGGATACAGCACACTGGAGAAAGCTTCTCTGGAGGCTCCTGATACGATCAACAACACTCTTAGCTTTGGGTTGGTGAAAACCAGTGTGTCTGCTAAGTCAATAGACTCTGAAGGTTTGTGTCTATTAGTCATAGGACATTATTCTGACAGAGAGGTTGAGTAAGGAATGGCTGTTCCTGGGGCTAAAGCTAGCCCAAGATAAAGATTGCTACATTCCAAACTCTCCACACTACTGACATTCTAATCTGTCTGTCCTTCTCTACAGACACAGCTTCTTCTCAGGAGACTTTATTCACAAGAATAACTAACAAGTCCACAAATCAACACAGTAGCTAAGAAGCTGACCAGACAAAGGAATAAAGCTGGGTTATTGCCATTCACTACTAATCTTCAGGTTGGAAAGACAAATAATTCAGGGCCAAGATCTTCAAACTGGGTATCTACCCAGCCTTGATGAATGTTTCTGGTCCTAGTATTCCTTCATAAACTGAGGTAACAAAGTCATCTGGGGACAGGAACGAACACTCTCTTCATTCCACATTTTCTGAGGAATGACTATAGCCTGCGTTCTTTGTGAGGTTTAGATAACACAGAAAAACTATAAAATATTCAAGGAGAAAGAGGAACAAAAAAGAGGCAAGCAAGAGATTAAAGTAAGAATCAGAATTTGCTGCTCCATGGAGGAGGCAGGTCCAGCTTAATCCTTCAGAGACTGGTGGTCAGGAAATACTTGCTCTATTAAAGTCTATTTTTGAGATGTAATGAAAGAAGTTAACCAGGCCAGTTTGCAGGAATTATGCAGGCAGCTCACTTCGGTAGGAAGCCAGACGGAATGCCTGGGGAAGCTGTTGGCGCTGTATGAGTGACCTAGTAGGTCATTTCCTGTCATGGCTTCTACCTGTGATCTGCACAATGGGTGCACCCTGCGAGGAAGATTGCAGTTGCAGGTAGAACACAGTGACTCCTCTATCAGGAAGTTTCTGAACAGAATCCACATACTTAAGAAAGTCCAAGAAAATAGAAGTGATCACAAGAGACAGTGTGATACCGGCATAATGTCTTTCTTGAATGTCTGTTTGGTGCTGAGGGTCATTTGAAGGGGTGCAGGTGTAGAAGAAAAAAATCCATGTAACATTCTTATTCCATAGTTCATAATCCCTGGGTTTATTTTCCAGCACCAAACAAACCAATAAATAACTCATGCCCACTTGTGAAGAGGTTCACTGAAAGGGTGGAAGGCCAAATTAAGGTGATAAATGTATAAGGTTATTGCAAGAATAAATTGTCTTGCTCTGTGAACATAGAAAAATACTTATTTTTATGTAAAACATGTTTCCAATTTCTCATGCCAACTTAAGAGAATTTAGCAGCCCAAAGCCTGTATTCTTCACCATCCTCATGATCGTATACTGACCAGTCACCACTCCTGCCTAGCTCCTTGTTCACAACCATCGGTCAGCCTGCCTTCCAGGTTTCAATGTGGCTAGGTCTCCAACAACTGGCCCACTCATAAGTCTCTTGCTTTCTGGTCACTGAGGATGTGTTGTGTTTTCAGGCCATGGGTGGGATTAGTTGTGTTTCCCAGGAATCTGATTTCAGAAGATAGGGCTGGCCTGACTTGTTTTTCCAAGTGAGGCCACACTGTAGATAGACTGACTCCTTTTGGCTAAGATTTCTTTTCTCTAGCACTCAGTTTAGACTGAGAGGCATACCCATGTGGCTCATAAAACAGGTCCACCCCCTCTTCAGAATATCAGAGTGAGACCCCAGGCCTTCTGAAGAAGACTTTTCTCTACCTATTGCATAACTCATTTCCTATTTGTGGTCCCCTAAATCTTCTCTAATATAATCGATCATCTTAGTAACACTACATGCTTACTGCTCTTTACAAAAGCAACCAGTGATGATGTAGTCCAGTGATTGCAGCCAATTAACAGTTGGGTGGCTGAGGAAGGATGTGGAGTCTGGTATACATACCAAAGTAAACAGGATGCAGAACCTTCAAAACACACAGTTTTTCAGAAAAGTAAATGAGAACTGAATTCAAACAAACAAACATAAAACACTGGATAATGGGAGAGTGAAGCTGAGATACAAAATCATTACCTCTAGGTAAGGCAAGAATAATAACAAAGCAAACGTAAGGCAAATATTTTTATCATATAAACATCTTCCTTGCTGTGTCTTCCAACATGCCTGCTGTGCTGGAAAAGTGCAGGCCCCAGAGAGATAAAGATGAACACCATGGAATGTGTGATGGGGGTGAGAGGAACGTGGACTATCAGGAGACTCATGTGTTGCCCACTAGCATAAACTTGCAAGGAACATTTCAGTTATGTTTATTAAAAAAAAAACAAACACCTTTCACATAGGTACACCCAGCACAATAGCAATTATGCTCAGACATACTTTTCCAAAATAAATCAGTGGGTGAGTAGGCAAAGATGCATACCCCAGGGTGCATCTCTGCAAGCATTATAGATACCACCCTGGTGGTTCTCTTTCTCTGACATCCTAGTTAATGTCTCTGCATAAACGCTGGCATTCCATAGAAACTCCACTTATTTATGCATTCCTCCCTCCAGTCAAGCATGTCATTGTATATCTACTATGTGCCAAGTCTGAGCTAGGAATCTCAGCCAGAAATAGGACAGCCACTTCATGTGTCACTGTGGAAGTAGAGGCCCATGAAGGGAAATTGATTTTCTTTTAGCAGGAGAATGCAACCTCTGGCCTGGGTGGGTGGACACTTAACATTCCAGCCTGGCTGGTCAATGGCCTGGTTAAGAAGCCACTCCTCAGGAAGGCAGGTTCACCTTAAGTCATGCTAAAGAGAGGAATAAGGGTGATGCTTTTCCACCCCAGAATTCCTGACCTTACAGTTGGTTGCATAACACAGCCACACTGTGGCATACCTTATGGACTGCTTTTGGGGATTATTCCAAAAAGGATACCTTTTCCTTTTTTCTTCCCCTTTCTATCCCTTTTCTGACTGTGTTTTCCTAACACTTAGGGCTTCACTCCTCCAAAGATCCCCTTGTCTGTCATGTTGCCAATCTAAAACAGCATGGCTTTTTCCCCCTTCTCTCCTCTATTACAGCATGCCTGCCTAGGGACTTTCCTTCTAAAATCTAATAAAATTCTCCTTGAGCTTCTGTTTGAGTAATTTCTTAATTTATTTTTTTATTAATGAGACTACGAAGCTCCAACTAGAACCCCATTTCTCCAATAATATATGGAAAGGCCCAGCAGGGTCATGCTGTCAGGGTACCTTGTGGGGAGGAACTGCACAACCACCGGCATCTAAAGGACCACTGGTTAAAACCTGGTGGCTCGGTTACAGAAGAGCTATATTCCTTTTACTCTTTTTATTATTTTTTTTTTATTTGCAACTAGCCATTCTTTGGAAGTCCTATGAAGCAAATGTCATAGATTTCAGTCGTTACCTCCAAAACAACTGGAGAATGATGAATTAAAGAATGCCAACGGATCAATGTAAGACAACTACAGTGTGCTTTAGTCTCTATGTGAACTACCTTCTACTACACATTAGGACTTCGTCTGATTGTGTTTCATGGATCTTTCCATAAAACAGAAACCTCTCTCCCATTCGGGAAGCTTTCCACAGAGTAAGCCTAACTAACCCATGCCAGCAGAGCTGGGAAGTTAGGAGGAGAAAGAGAACGGAGCTACAGATCAGAAACTTTTATTCACCAAATTAAGATAAATAACTTAGAACAAATGAAGGCTGATAAATGCCCTCCATGCTACATCTCTGCAAAGAATCAATAACTTAATTAATGCAAAATCATTTGGTGTTTGCTGATGGCCCGGGTGCTTCTGGGATGCACACTGCATTGATGCTGAGTTATCTGAGAAGTGGCTATGTTACTTGATACTATTCCATGCTCATCATCTATCATAAACTTCTCAGTGGTGTGTAAACATAAAGGCAGCTCACCGGGCGTTGTGACCTGGAGAAAGCAAGTGATTAAATGTCAAAGCCATGACAACACAGTGGAGAAAATGAAATGTTTCATCCCTTTTCTAAGCAATGAACTTTGAAACCACCTGGAAACTGGCCAAGATAAAAATGCCCAGAACTACACAAGCTTGATTACAAAATCCACGTCCAATAGATGCCTATTTGGTCCAAGGCAAAACTGAGATGCTCTAACTTCTTAATGGGGTCTGAGGACGATAAAAAACAAAACAAAACAAAACTTCTGGTTTGATATACAACTACTATGCTGAGATTCCATTTTATTCTATGCCATGTCATTAAAGTACTGAAAAATGGAAGAAACAACAAACAACTTCCAAAACAATTTAAAGGCACAAGAGGAGAAACTGATGAAAAGGCATAAGAAAGGAAAAGATTCCAAGGTGTTTCCAAAGTCCCAGACCAATACATAACCCAGAGAGAGTCAGTGGGAAGGGGCTGTTAACATAGCAGGACACTCACTTCAAGGGCAGACAAAGAGCAGGCACCTAGGAGTCAGGGCTCCTCCTGAAAAGCTATTGCCAAGCATTTGACCTCAGAACCTCAGCTGGGCTTGCTCATCTTTAGGTACTGGCTGCATTTCTATGCAGAGCACATGTTAACCCAGTGGTCAATGCATGATGCATCTTCCTCAAGCTAGATTGAGAGGTGAGGTTTCTTCATGATTGTTAAATCAGCATGAAGAGTGTTCACCGCAGCACATGAGGTAAGTAAGGCAGACACACACAACATTATTCTATGGACTAAGTTCAAGCTCTAGTTCCTAGAAAAAGAGCAGGAGGAGGAGGGGATGGCAGTGGCAGCTGTGACAGTATCTCACAAAGTTGCCCAAACTGACCTTGAACTTACTTTGTAGCTCAGACAGGCCTTAAATCCATTTTAGAGGAAATTATAATCCTCCTTCCTCAGCCGCTCAACTGTTAATTGGCTGCAATCACTGGACTACATCATCACTGGTTGCTTCTTATAAAGAGCAGTAAGCATGTAGTGTTACTAAGAGGATCGATTATATTAGAGAAGATTTAGGGGACCACAAATAGGAAATGAGTTATGCAATAGGTAGAGAAAAGTCTTCTTCAGAAGGCCTGGGGTCTCACTCTGATATTCTGAAGAGGGGGTGGACCTGTTTTATGAGCCACATGGGTATGTCTCTCAGTCTAAACTAAGTGCTAGAGAAAAGAAATCTTGGCCAAGAGGAGTCAGTCTATCTACAGTGTGGCCTCACTTGGAAAAACAAGTCAGGTCCATCCTATCTTCTGAAATCAGACTCCTGGGAAATACAACTAATCTCACCCATAGCCTGAAAATACAACACATCATCCACCCTCAAGTCAGCAATGAGAGCTGAAGATCTGCTGAGAATTACAATGCAAAGAAAGGCGGAGACAAGATTAATTATACACATGCAAAATTACAGACAGTGTTCACCAACCAATTGAAGACAGTATGGTAGAGATAGGCAGAGCAGCATGATGGGGGGAGAGAAAGAATTAAAAAGAAGAAGAAAGAAACACATAGAACTTACTTGCTCATCTGCCTCTTAGTTCACATGCAAATGTAAGACAAAGTCAACTTTCCTCCAGTAATTAGAAAGAACTGTTTCTTACATGTAACCAAATGAATCTAAGAGTCAAGAACATAGAGCGGTACACAAGATAAAATCTGCAAGTGTGTGTCTCATGGTCTGTATTTATAGAAGAAAGGCCTACTAACTGCCCAAATTGGTTAACATGAATTGGTTAGCACAGGTTAACATGAATTTGTTAATGAATTGTCAATTTATCACAATTAAAAGATGTATATAATATAACGAAAGCCAGTTCAGAGTTTTAAACACACACAGAGCTTTCACTGTCTATCAGATGCTCAGCTTGCATAGCTTTCATCACCCCCAAAGGCAGGATAAATCCAGTCAAAAGACATGTTAATGCAAGATGACTTGTGTACTTTATGTAAGAGGGAAACCAACCAAATCAAGGTTGCAATTCTCACAAACCCAAACCCACACTAAGTATGTTTTTAAAATGAAAACAGGGGCTGAAGGGATGGCTCAGCATCCAGTTCAAATGACGAAAGCTCTTTCAGAGAACTGGGTTCAATTCCCAGAACCCAAAGGACAGCCCCCAACTATCTGTAATTCCTACTCCAGTGGGTCTAAACCCTTTTCTGGCATCCAGACATGAGGCAGATATGATGCACAGACATATATGCAGACAAACACTTAAATACATAAAACAAAACTTTAATTTTTTCATACAATATATTTTGATTGTATACTTTTTTCTCCCCCAACACCTCCCAGCTCTTCCCACCTCCCTAACTACCCAACTTTATTCTTTTTCTCTCCTTCAAAAAAACATAACATGTATATGAAGGTATAAGTATGTATATACAGACACATTTATTTGCAAATGGAGAGGGAGAGAGGACATACCTCATTTTTAAGTGTAGTACGTCATTTCTTTATATAAATATGTCATTTTATGGGACCATTTTTCTAATAGTGTATATTCATATATTTTAGCTTTTTAGTAATAAAAACTGATGCATTCTTTGAATGTTGATAGATTTGGCCAATCTCTATAATGTAGCACAAATTTTAATTATACTTCCCCTGGTGTATGTAATTGCTCTTTTCCAGTTCAATACTAATAATTATTAGTCTTTCTAGCTTTTGCTAATATGATAAGGGAAAGATGGGCTGATATTAAAATTTTCATTTCTGAACTTCTAAGAAGGTGATCATCTTAGCTGTCCAGAAGACAAAAGGGGTTCCTTTAAACAAAAACCACTTTTCAATAATGTCCAAATCATATATTCTTATGCATAAGTTAGAAATAAAAAATGAGGGCAAAGTCTTTGGGTTTAGCCACTGGGCTAAAGATCACATAAACTTTAGAAATAAAAGAAAAACTCACTCATTGGTTGCCATAGAAGCCCTAATTCTACTTCATCTAAAGGAAAACCCAAGGATGTGTTCACTGAGCTCTCTGCCATTACTGGAGGATTGGTAACTAGACATGAGCTGATCTCTAGCACAGGACTCTGAAGCTACACTGGCCTATTTGTTAAGACTCATACATTTCTTCAAATCATCCTGAATTTACTGGGGAGCTACTAGGTCTGGCAAACACTAAAGACATAAATGTTACCAAGATTTGGGCCCTGACCTTGAGGAGTTCTCCTTTTTTTATTCCTGTATAAATCAGAAACCCATATGGAGATAATATTAATTTTACCATATAGAAATGCTTCAAAGAATTGTCTTCAAAACATCAATGCTGCCTGTCATATTTAGCAGGTTAAAAAGTTCAACTTAACCCATTTTTAAAAATGAACAGAAACAATGCTGTCTGTGGAGGATATGCAGCTTTTAAGTCTTGGCTATAAATGTTCCTTGCTCTCACAGTAGTGAACATTAAACCCCCTTTTCATTAATTATTAGTTGGAAGAAGGCTGGTTATTTTTATAATTGACACAGAGCCAGAATACCCTGTAATGAAGGATCCTTGTTAGCCTTGTGTGTGGAGATCTTAGGCTTCTTTGCTGTCTACGTAGCACATTATCTTCTGCAGAAGTCAGAGGCAGAGATACGTACTCAAGTACTGTAACAGAAAAGGTGCCTTTGCCTTCTCACTCCTTCCTGGTAGTCTAAGTCATAGACTGTGTAACAAAGGGGTCTAAATCCTTGAAACTAGACCTGAGGTTAGACTAATAGCATGGCTCTTCCCAAGGATCCAACAGCTTCAGGATGGGGTTGTGGCCAGAATGACCTTCAGCTTCATGAGGCTTCAGCTCCATGCTCAGGAATTCATTATTTCAGTTACCACATTTTTATCTCTAGCACTTTCCTTCTACCTTTTCTTGCAGTTTTCATCTCCTTGCTAATTGTACACATTTGTCTTTGAAAGTTGTCTATTGTGTATATTAGAGCCCTTAATAGATCGTAGTCTTCTGAATTCTTTTTTTTATTAAATTCTTTATTTGATAATCCCAACATCTGCATCAGGTTTTGTGTTATTACTTTGTCCTTCCTGTGAGCTTTTATCACTCCTTTTGGCTTATCTTGTTTTTTTTCTTGAATGTGACATAATAGGAAGTTAGGTTACTATACCTTTAGTATAACAATTTATTTTCTTCATAATGACTACAATAAAGAGATAAGGTAGCACTATCTTCTATAATAAAACATATTCTTGAATTTATGTATGCTTATTCTTATTTATTTCCTCATAGCAATTTCAATGAAGACAAGGAGTGATGGTATCCTCTACAATAAAGTATAAATTTCAACTTATATATGATTATTCTGCTCAAATATGTTCTTTGTGCTAGGTGTATGATCTAAAACAATCAATAGACCAGCTCCCATCCAAGTATTAACCAGACCCCACCCTGCTTAGCTTCCAAGATCAGACAAGACCAGGTGGATTCAGGAGGTATTGCCATATACTAGACTAGATTCTCAAGTGACCATCTGTGATATAATTCAAGCTGCTATGAATGATGGTCTCACACCATCTGTTATGGTTAAAAAGAGAGCACCAATAATCTACATACATTACACATTGATACTGCAAGATGTAGCTTTCTAAACCTGTTTCCTAAAAGCAGTTATCACTGCAGCAACACTTCCAGGCTGGGATCACAACACAGAGAGTTAGATACAGGGAGTGTTTAATTCCTTCACAGGTGACCATACAGATTCTCCTGAGACAAGACAATAAGCTCCCTCTTATCAAGAGAAATGATTAGGTATTTTGAAGTTAACTTTTGTGGATAAACACCATGCCACTGTACCCTGGCTTTGGAAATCCTGTTAAAGAAATGATCATACCCTGTCTCCACAAGGTTGGCCAGAGTGTGAGATAACGCTCTTGTACACTGTAAAGATTTGTCACTTATATTGGTTTAATAAAATGCTGGCCAGTAGCCAGGCAGAAAGTATAGATGGGGTAAACCACACTAGGAGAATTCTGGGAAGAGGAGAAGGCAGAAACAAAGACACCAGACAGATGCAGAGGAAGCAGGATGAAAATACCTAACTAAGAAAAGGTACCAAACAATGTGGCTAAACATAGACAAGACTTATGGGTTAATTTAAGGTGTAAGAGCTAGTTAATAATAAGCTTGAGCTACTAGGCCAAACGGTTTATAATTAATATAAGCCTGTGTGTTTCTTTGGGACTGAATGACTGTGGAACTGGGTGGGTCAGAAACTTCTGCTTACAGGCCAGCACTGAAATACATTGCAGATTACTAAATGTTGGATTGTGAAGATGACCTTCTGCTTCCCTGTCATTTGGGGAAAGATTCTTACAAAAGAAGTTGGAAGAGGATCAGATGGAAAAGTCTGGTCCGTTTCTTTAAAGTTGTCTCTCATCTGGAGTAGAAAGGAAGGTCAGCTGCTACACACGTGGGCGATAGCCCACTCTTGCATGGTCAAACAGAGGTGCCAGGGAGACAGCTAATTACAAAGGGGAGTGCCAGCTCTTCCTGGATGACACCCAATCTCCCATACTTACTGTCTTAAATCCTGTCAAGTCGCCACTTGGTACTATTATCACAATTAAAATGTGCCTTTCAGAAGAAGGATAACAAGCCCCCAAGGGAAGGATTTCAGCTGTAATTTTTATTAGGAAAACAGGCCTAATTATGGACTGCATGGCATGAGTCCTTTTTCAGAGAATTCTCCAGTGCACCAAAGTGGATCTAAGATACAAATCTTACAAACAGGCAGGAAAATATCAGGTTGTTTCCTTTTATTAAATTAGACAACATAGTACATGTAGCATGGAGATGATTCTTTGCCAAGAAAAGAAAAGCAAAGTGGTCAAGAGTCTTCCAGGACATGCACCTAGCACCATATGTTCAAACAGATTAAGACACATCTAGTAGGAACTGGAGACATGGCTCAGTGGTTCAGAGAAATTCGTGCTCTTGCAGGAGATCCAGGTTCAGCTCCCAGCACCCAAATGGTGGCCTGCATCCATCTATAACTCCTGCTCTAGGAGATGCCTTTTTCTGACCTCCATGCAAACCTAACTCACACGTGGTATACAGACATACACTCAGACCCAGAACAGAAAATAAAATAAACCTGGAAAAATAAAACCTTTACCACACTTAGATAAACCACACTTAGATAAAAAAAAAATTTAGTACAACATCACTTTCCTTTCTTCAACCTAATTCTTAGTTAGTCCTGCTACCAACCAAGGCCAGGTCAGTGTCATAGAAGCAAATGACAAGACAAAACATCATACAAGCCTAAGGATATAGTTTTCCACATGAAAAGGACAATTCACCAAAACATGATACTAGTACAAGAAGCTCCACCAGTATAAGAAAAGTCAGTAATCAGTTGATGCAGCAAACACTCCCCGAGCCACATAAAACATAGCAACAGAAGATTTAAACACCACAAAGATGGCTGAAGTCTGGCGCTGACGCCTAAAGCATAAATGTGGCAACTTAGGATCTCAGGGGAACAGCAAACAAGTTGGTAGTAATAAATCAGTGGGGGCATAAGGGCAAATTGATAAAGAGCTAAAGGAGAAGAAATGGGTTGATCTTTGAATTTTCACTGTCAAATTAAGGGAGACAAAAAGTGTGTTGAAAGCCCAACTAGCTAAGATTTTCTTAGATTGCACACTCTAGTGCCTCCATCTCTATATTCCCACTCTTCACACACTCAGCAAAGTCACAAGTGATTCTTCAAGGTCCAGCTCAGTGGAATCAAAAAAGAAATGAAGTCTTCATCACACTGCTCCAGATAATGTCACATGTGCAACAGATCATAGAAAAAGGGAAAGGTCTTGCTGAGTGGAGCTGTTACTAGACTTTGTGGTTGGACACCTCAATAGGTAGGAGATAAACCTAATTAGATTAGGACTCAAAGGGAAAACACCTAAAGTTAAGGTATCACTTAGCTCCTAATAAATCATTTATTGTTTAAGAAATGTGAACTAAGTACTTATTACCCCCAGCTGAATGTCTCACTTGCTAATACTGTTGTTAGCTCTTTCAGGCTAGGACCCATGTTCCCCTCATTTCTATGCCCCCTGGTATTGTTTACCTGAGAGGCAAACAATGGAACAATTGAGTGAAAGGAGAGAAAACCAAGCATCAGTTTAAGGTCCTTGGAATCTATTCTGTGCCTGTGGGTGAGTGGGTTAGTACAGCAAGAAGCAGAGACCTAACTAATACTGAATATAGCATATACACTTGCACAGCCTGAGCGGACAATAACCTCCCTCTTGTAAGGGACTGTCCCCTTCATGCTGCAACAACTAGCTTCAATAATCGGGCTTGAGGCTCAGTTCCTGACATGCAGCCTTCGCTCCTCTTGCTGACCACACGTCATCACAGTATTAGGAAAAGGAAGTCACTGGTAAAACAAACCAGAAATGTCTAATATCTCTGCTCTTAAAATGCAGGTGAAGTGAGATGTTCTTCCTCCTCATGAGGAATCACAGATTCACACTGATGGACATATCCGCACCGTGACTGGTTACTCAGTCATATGGCTGCACATAACTGCAAAAGACGCAAGAATGCATTCTTGCTGTAGCCGCAGGAAAACCTGGATTTGAGGGAGACATCTCTCCCTGTACTTGATAGCTTTTCCTTCCACTTTGAATATTTTTCCTTGTCATACATGTACATGCATGAGTGTGCACATGCACATGTATATAACTATTCTTCTGCATAGCTAACGTCAGTCCCAGATATATAAATGCCAAGACTTTAGTACAAATACAGTTGATACTCTACTTCTGAAAGAAAGAAAATTCTGGGATTAGGACCCAGAACAAAAAGCTAATAAAGAAACTCTGCTTCCAGCAAGGGCATCCTTAAGGTCCTTATCAGGTCCCCATGTACAGCACGTTCATGAAGGGTTCATGTTCCAGATCTCAAATGTTAGTAATGCCTAACATTTCTCTCGTAAAGGCAGCAAAGCCTTACATAATTCCATTTCTACCCAAGATCTATCTAATCTTGGCTCAGCACTTTTCGAGATCCATTTCATCTTAGGCTTGGCACTTTCTAACACTGGAAAGTAGTTTTCTTCAGAGCTATATTTCACAAAGAAAGAATGTTTTTCTTCAAATAAGGGGCAAAAATAACCCAATTAACATGTGGATACCAGGCAACTGGATAAACACTAGATAAATTAGTTACATATGGGCCTTCCAACATATCCAAATTAAACTCATGCCTTTGGAAAAGGAAGAATCAACATATGTCATAGACTCTTCCTACCTCTCAAATATTAAACCACTGATGTTCAATGCTCTGTCACGTGAATATAATAACCTACATGTCCCTCTGGCATGAGATTTACCTTGTTCTTCCTCAAAATGCCTTTTGCGTCGACCATCATTTATTAAACATCTACTGAATAAACAGTCACTCGATTTTTTTTTTAATATCTTCTTTACATGTATCCGTAAGAAGGCTGCCAATCTTAGGGAAAAGCACTTAGCCCTCATGAGTCACTCTGCAGACAGCTTTGCTAATTACAGGTGTAGGGCATGCTCTGACTGTGAGAGTGACAACTCTGAGAGCATAAACAGTCACATCATGTGAACGTCATGCCCTACCTCTGTGCTACCTCATGCCTGTAGGTCCAATAAGAAACCACAGCCAAGACTGCCAGCCCATTCCTCTCACCACAGCGTAATTCCCACCTGCTTCTCTGCTTCTTTCTAGCTCATACTGAGTGTCAGTTTCCTCCACCAGAAGCCCTGTGTGTGGAGGTTTGTGTGCATGTTGTACAACCCAAAGCAGTTCTGGGTACAAGTACTCAGTAAACATTTGTGGAAGGCATCAATGAAATGGATGCTTTCCTCCACATCTGAAGACACCAGCCACAAAGAAGTGACCCTCACAACATAATCCCTCAAACATCACAGAAAATTAAAGCTCCTTTTTGTAGCTCCAGCAGGGTTTCCCGAAACCCAGGTTATTGTCTTAATGCCTGCACATGAATCAAGAATGGACAGTCTTAGAATGGACACATTTTTGGTAGCTCACCAAACAAGAACTACAAACACAGGTGTGGCTCACTTCAGTGAGTCCTCCCCAGGAGTCCTCTCCAGGACCTCTCCAGACATCTCTTGGGCCAATCCAGCACCCACCACATGAAGCCAGAGAGAAAAGATGGAAAATTCCTTTACATTAGGAAGAAATCTCTCTTAATCTCATATAAACAAATAGCTCAGACACTAGACCTAACCCTACACATCGTAAGTAGTCACAATTTATTAAAATTATTAAATTTTATTTAAAAAATATTTATTAATTTATTAAATTAATTATTAAATTGTTTTTAAAAAGGGGAAAAATGTAGCTCCAGCAAAAGTTCAGCTTTCCCCAATTGGCCATGAACTTGATCAGATAAATGACGCTGACCTGTTCCAGAATCTTGGGATGCTGTTGTCTGTAGAGCTGTCTCTTTGTTAGCCTTTTGGCATACGAAGAAGAGTGTCTTTTGCCAATAATGATCCTATTTACTTGCTCTTCTGTTGTCTCTCAAATATGGTTAATAATTCCACCAAAATAGTGATTAAAGACTAAAGCTTTAAGATATATTACACAAAACACTTTGTACACATCAGAAGTTTTCATATGTGCAGAACACTTGAAACTTTCATTCATCCTTAGAACAGCAAACATTAATATCTAATAATTCACAAAATGGCTTTTCGTTGCCAAAAAAGCTATTCTAAGATCTTCTTTCACACTTTTCAGTTTTCAAGGTTTTCTTCAACCATGCTCTGGTCAAAAGGTTCGTCTTGAGTCTCATGAGTCAATTTCCCCAGCAAAAGTCCCCCCACCAACTAGGCCTGCCAGCCAGCCTGTGCATATTATGTACTAAACCCACAGATGACATGGAAAACCCTGAGATTAAGATAAAACTTCTATCAAGAGTTACTGGGCTTCGTATAAAAAATTTTAAACTTTCCTAGGGGACAGCTAGCATCATTTCCAGGTAATTTGTGCTGACTGATTTAGAAATATCACACAACTTCACAAGTATGCGAGAGTTGAGACAAGTCAGCAAGCACAGAATTCTTATCACTTCGACGTTTTCTATTCTAAAATTTAAACACACAGCTTCAGATTTCATTTAAATTCATAGGACTTTCCTCTCTGAATCTCCTTTGTTTATGTTGTTGAATACTATCTTACAGGGATGGCATGGTTTCCCCGACCTGAACTCACAGCATCTGGGGGAGTGGACTGTTTTCAAAACACATTATATGACTATATGAATATTAAATATTTAAAATAAGAAAGTATTTAAAAGAACACACTCTAAAGCCACTGTAACCTCCAGTTCTCAGGAGACTGAGGAAGGAAGACTGACTGGAGTTTGAGGACAACGTACACTAAGCAGTAAGTACCCTGCAGCCTGTGCTAGCGTGAGACACTCCTACACGATGCTGACCCTCTAAGAGGCTCAGGTTTGCTACCACTGCTTCCTGTTACCGGATCCCAAACATCCTCTCTTCATACCAAATGAGATCACAAAAAAAAAATGTAGAACAAGTCATAATGCTACCAAGACATACATGGGCATGCTGGACATGCTCCACCGGACATACTGCCTCACTCTGAACAGTGACACCATGGAAAGGCCTGCAGATCCCTCCTCTTTTCCTAGAAACAGTGGTGCTCTCCAGAGTGAAATGCTATCCATCCTCTGAAAGTGCAAGCTGCTGGGCAGGTGCTGCACAGACAGCCCAGCACTCGGACGCCAGGGTAGGAGTCTCACCACGCAACTGAGGCCAGCCTGGGCTGTAAAACAGGACCCCGTCTCCAAATAAAATGAAATGCACACACTTTCCCACAGGATATCAAGCAGTAGAAAGGCGGGGCCATTTTCCTTGGTGACCACCAGAACTCCAAATTCCTGGAATCCCCCAGCTATAACTTCAAGGCACCAATCAACACATACCACATGTTCTCCGTGTGGAGATGGTTCTGTTCAACCAATTTAGTAGGAAATTTAAGGATGTATATGTGAATATACATTTCCTATTTAATTGACGTGGAAAAGTACTAGGGACATTACATAAGATCGAACCTCTCTTCAATGTGCACAGCCTGTGAAAGCCCTGGCAGCTGTTCTGAAAGCAGACTTTCTGCTCTGACTGTGGAAACTGCCCCATGACCCTGAAAAACAGAAATTAATGTAGCCAAGATAAGCTACCGGTGGTGGGAAGGGCAATGAAATGACAGGCTACTGAATTCAATGCAACAGAATGAGATAAAGATTCCTGAGGCCCCAACTACTACAAAACCTATGGGATTTTATGATCCACATTTTAGAGACATGGGGTGCTGGGGAAAGGAGAGGCCAATGATTAAATTACTGTTTTGTTAGCTTGTTTGTTGACTGACAGAATCTCAGGATGTTTTCCTTCAGAGTTTTCTTCAATTAAATGCAGAATTTAAAATAAAGTAGTTACAAGAGCCATAGTTGAACAGTCCATTGGATCCTGGCTTCAAAAAATGAGTGGGAAATCTACCACTCAACCCCATGGCCAATGCATGCTTTTCCTTGGCTGAAATCCTCAGCCATGAATGAGCTTCTGTTAGTGTTGACGTCCTGCTGTGACTACAAAAACCAACCATTGAGGACTTTGTTTTCTGTCATCCCAGGAAGCTTCAGCACATGCCCCTCTGGCGGAATTTGTTTTCCTCTTTTGAGTGGCATACTTCTTAAGAAAATGAATGTCTAATTTTATTCAGTGTCCCTTAAAAACGTTCATGCGTAGCAAAGTGGGCAGTGCTTAAAGCTTTTCAACTTCAGTTAATGATAAATCTTGAGAGAACACTGATCCTATTTTATGAGGAGAGAAAAAATAAAACACGATTCATAAACATCTAACTTCAAATTCCCCCCCACACACAAAAGAAATATTAAAAGTGCTTATGAAGACCAGTGTGGTAACACATTGCTGAGAAAAAAGGATTCTAAGTTTGAGACTAGCCTGGACTACAGGATAATTTATTCAGAAACAAAATAAAAGAATAAATTTAAAAAGACAAAAACAAAACAAATTATCCTGGTCAACTTGAAAAATAAATAATAAAAGAAAAAAATACCCTTGTTTTGTTTGGAGAAAATAGATGAGAGATATCTTATCTCTGACAAAACTACTGAGAACTGTTTATAAACAAACACTAGATTTGGAGAACATAGACTTGGGGATTTTCTCAGGTTATTTTGGAGCCTCAGTGTCAGCACACAGACAGTGGGGAAGGGTCCAGGCCTAAAGAAGAGGGTGCTTCTGGGTCCTGCATGGCTACCTCCATATACAAGCTTTCTCCACTCACCTCTCCCAGTCCTCTTCTTCCATCAGCTCAGGAAGGAAGGAGAAGTTTAGTTTTTTGCCAAGACTTCACACCTGATAACACTATATTCTCCTAGGGAAGATGTACCACTCATAGAAAAACGAGCTTATTATTTTCCAGAGGAAATGGTCCCTCTAGGTAAAGGTTCTTAAAGATATACTCAATAGCTTTGAATCATATGCATTCTCCGATTGCCCTACTTAGAAACATACCACAATCTTCATTCGTGATAAACAGGAAAAAAGAAAAATGTTAGAAATTTGGGATAGACAACTGTTATGTTGGCCACGTGCTTCCAACTAAACTTGATTTAGACCAAACAGTGCCTTTTAATTCTGCAAGTAAATGAACAAACAAACACGAAAAAGTCTGAAGCTGCCAATCTTCCTGTTGACTGAGAGACACTATAGAGGCTGCCCACAATGAAGAAAAACATCAAAATGACTCATTACAAGACAGCTTGGTTTTGTTACAGTGTAAGCTTTGGGTCAGACTGTCCAGGCTAAAATTGCTGATTTGTAATTTATTAGCTGCATGTGACCTTGGGAAACTGAAGGCCTTCCTGAGTTCCTCGGCCACACCATAAAAGATAAAGAGGTGTGATGTGGTTGTTCTTGTAACAGGGCTTGAAAGTGCCTGGTCACGCATCCTGAGTGAGGCCTGCTTACTACTATGCTCTGCTGTGCTCTGAAGCCCATTTCTTTTTTCTTTTCTTAACCTAAGGAGCAAAAGCTTATAAAGTTCTATCAATGAATGCCGTTTAAACCTCAACATTTTGATTTCTTTCACTCTAATAACTAGCATTTTCTCAAGGAAAAAATAAAGACAGTGTTAGAGCTTAGTTTGCTTTTTCTAGCCATGAATGGATGCTGTTTCCCAACTTTTTGAACCCAGAATCACAAAATCACATCATTCCTGACATTCTAGGATAGCCTAAGAATTTGGGACCTAACTCTCAAAGTTCTTTGTTTGGGGAATTTCTTCCCTACTTATATTAAATTCCCATTGTCCATTCAGAAGAAAAGGAATTAGGAAAAATTTAAAAAGATTAGGCTTGGTGAGTTAAAGGTGGGAGGACAGGAAGTTAGGAGGGGAAATGGTAGAGGCCTGAGAAGAAGTGGACAGTCACAGGGATGAAAAGCTGACATGTCAGGTAAGGATGCTGTGTATTCAATGATTAGATCTTCTACGGGAACCAGCAAGGCATGCTCACTGGCTAAAGGTGCTTCCTTGTGACTTACTTCCCTGTTAGCAGTTCCTCCTGGGACATCAAAGAACAGTCTGTCCAAGGAAGTTGGCTTCTGACTCTATGAACAAACAAACATTCACAGAAGCAGCTTCTAGACCAGTGACTACTCTGTGGACTGGTTATACTTCCCTGGCCTTGAATCTTAGCAGGCAGCTGAGTGGGGCAGACAGATACTAGGTGGCTGAGCTCTCCGATGTGAACCTACCCTACCAAGGATAGATTCCAAGCTAACAACCTGCTTGTTCTAATTCCACACCTTTTCTTTCTGTTCCTGCATCCAGCCTGAATTTTCCCTCTGTCCAGATGTTTGTGGTTACAGATAACTGTGGATCTCCCTAAGGAAAGACCTGCAGGATGGATAACAGGCTGTTCCATAGCAACAACACAATTACATACAGCATCCAACTTAGCATAACCAGAAAACACATGTTTGGCTGATCTCTGTGTTAATGAATGTTCACAAGAAGAAGTTGCAGTTCAACTGAACATTCTTCAAGGCTGGTTAACTGATTACAGGCTCAGTGTTATATGGAGTTTGAGATGTTACAAGTCATAACAAGTCTTGGGCTACCTTCAGATCTATTAATATCCATTTATTGCCCTCCTCTATATATGGACAAATAGCTTTGTGACACTTGGCTAAATCACTTGGAGTGTATAAACTAACCACTAGCTTTTGCAACTAACCAAAAAGCTAAAAATTATTATCAGACAGCATCTGAGGACTATAACAGGGGTTTCCTCTGCTTTGCTTTAACCAACATACCTAATGTTTCCACCAGTTTCTTTGAAAAGTGTCTTGATCTATGACCATCTCGCAGCGAGTGAAGAAAAGATCCCCTCCAGGCATTGGGAGAACTTCAAACTCTCCAAGATACTGACACAGAATTTGCTAAAAAGTACCAAATACAAAAGGCAACCATCAGAGAGTAATAGGACAAAATACCAGGACTCCAGAACATAGATTTGAGGCCAGAGATGTTAGCTCTCTCTAGAGTTAGAGTCATAGGTGTTTATGAGCTGCCTGGTCCCCTGCCAGAGCAGTAGGTATTCCTAACCACTGTGCCATCTCCCCACTCCAAAGGCTTAAGGTGATGCCGACTGCAGCTCTGGGTCTAGAACTGAGCACCCGGGCACGAGAGAAAGACACTCACAGTCTGATAGTGCCACTCGGCGCAGGTGAGTAGCAACTGTAAATAAGCTCTCAGCAGTGCTGGATACCACCACTGTCAAACCTCTGTCCTTTGACACACACGCTGCCACCCCATTCTCAGACTGCTACCCAGAAAGAAAACCGTCTTTCGAAGTAACCCACTGTTACTAGGCTAAGGTACATCTATACCAACCTTAAGTTTCTGCCGTTGGTTGTATTCAGCTCCCTTTTCTCGTCTGAAGCCAACAACTCCATTTGGGTTTGGGATATCACTCCATTCCGCCTCCTCTGGCTCATTATCAATATCCCCTTTGTTCTCCTTTTCATTTAAGTTGTCAACCACACCCGTCCAGTCAAGCATTTTAATATACTGTGGGGGGCTACTCCTGGCTACCAACTTGACTATATCTGTAATCAGTTAAAACCCAAGCAGCTGGACACATATCTTGAAGGATTTTCTTAACTAGATCATTTGAGGGAAGAAGGCCCACCTGAAATCTGGGCCACACCTTTTGGTGGCGGCACACATAAAAGCACTTGGAAGGAGGAAGCTTTTACTTCTTGTCTGCTTGCTCCCACTCTCACTGCCAAGTTTAAAGCTCCTGTTGCTGAGGCAATTCCTTCCCTAATAGTAGAAACTCTTCGGGACTCCAATATAGGCTGAGGACCAGCAGCTCTCTAGGGATCCTCTGGGATTCTTTCAGCTCTTTTAGTTGCACCAGACTGGTACTACTGAGACATCCAGTCTTGTGGACTAAAAAAACCTACCTAATGCTTTCCCTTTCCACTGAGGGACAGCCATGGTTGGACTATTGGGATCAGTGCCTGTAAGCTACTATACTAAATTATCTTTTAATAGACTGCAAAGAACTGATTGACAACCGTATGTGTGCATGCGTTCATGCGTGTGAGTGAATTTAACAGTTTTATTCCCTTATAAAAAAACCATAATACACATACCAAATCCTGTACTAAAGCATTCTTATTCAACCTCAAGTGTCCCTACCCACAATGTCCAGTTCAAAAGTAGGCTTATAATCTAAGTTAGCCAAAATACAGAGAATGTTGAGGCTATGGATGATCTATAGAGAGATTTATGTTTTGTCTAAAGCTGGCAGAACACAGACTAGAGGTCCCAGGAAATGCTTTGGCCCTGTGGGATAGACAGCTTACTTTAGCATGGGACAGCTAAGAAGAGGACCCCAGACAGGAAGTCGGGGCTGATTACTCTAATTAAACCCTGTGATAAGTCACAGCTCTGGGCTTTTTAGTTAAACAAACCACTCAATTCTCCTTTGGGTGTAACCCAGTTTGAACCAGGAGTTCTTTTAGCTGCACTACTAAGACTTTTAATTAATGCAATTGCCAGAATTTCAACCTCGTAAATTTTCATACAGTAGCCAGGAGTTTTGGCTTGTACCAAGTAAACAGGCATGTTGGCTCTATTTAATTATACATCTTACCACCCTCACTGTCATCACCCTGGGTCACCTACTTCGTTTGGAACCAGAGCCAGAACTGTGTCTAATGCCCAATGCCCTGTGCCTGAGACCAGAGGACAGAGATTGTCTCAAAAGAACATTTGCTGTTAACAACACAGAAAATATATTCTGGGCAGCCAAAAAGCCATAAACACACACTGCAGCAACTCATTCAAATATTTTTAAAACATTGTACACTCAAAATTAAACAGGTTTGTTGGCTGAAGGTGGCTCGTCAACCTCCCCTTAGTGTTCCTAGTTTCCTAGGTGATCTCATCCAATACTGAGACTTCATCTACCATCTCTACACCAAAATGCCACATTTTTATTTCTGACTCACAAACTCAACGCCTACTCAACATCTTTACTTGGATGCCTCAAACTCATTGCAAATTTAATTTATCCAAAATAAAATCCTGACTACCCCACCTTATCACTGACCTAAAAGTGGCCTTTCTCAGAGTTCTTACTGTAAGATGAAAGAGAAATATGAGGGACAACTTGTTACTTTGGAACTAAATTATCTCTGGAAAAGTGATCTTAACTAGGGATTCATCATTCAATCCTAACCTAAACGCTGGTATGACAAGCTTCCCCAAAGCATTTTGAGACCATCATAAAAACACTGGAAATTAATAATAATAAGTCAGGACCATGAAAAGATTCTTTTATAGTTAATAACTAACATTTCAACTTGGAAAAAATATATCCTCCTAAGTACAATATCAAATGGGGATTGTTTTACTTTAAATACATCAGTATTTCACAGAGTTCTCTACCCCTTCAATTAGGACCAATACGACTCAAGTAGTATGTGTAAAGAAAAAAAATAACTTTCAGGAAACCAACTCTAAGATTCCATTGAAATTCATTTGCTATTTCAAACACTCAAGAAAATTACTTGATATCTGGATTCATATATTTCCAATTTTTTCCTTTCCATTTCTTCCCACTCTATTTTTTAAGATACACACAAACAAAATGTATCCATAACAAACACAAAAGAGGAAAAGTTCATCAAGGCATGCCCAAATGTGCCTTCCCGGCTCGATCAGTACAGCCAGAGGCTGTCTCTTATTTGATGCTCCTAAGAGCTTGGGAGATTGGGCAAATACCACCATATTGTGACAGAGCTAAAGAGTCACCGCCTACCTGATTCATGATGCAATGCTGTGTTAAGGGAAGGACCATCACAATTGAACCATGCTATAGGATGAACTGTTGTTTCTAGACATGCTACAATATAACATAACGAAAAGACATGTCTCAGAATCTGTGAAAAACATAATCAGAAAAACTCCCTTCACAAATAAGAAGCTAGAGGTCTGGAGGATTACCCAAAGTTAGTCAGTAATTTGAAGAACAGCCAATTTTCAGGGTCTGTTTTCTCCTCTAGATACATTAGAAAGTCCATTTCCCCTGTTCCTATAGAGTTCCCTCTGTGCCCCAAAACTTTCCTCATAAACAGGTGAAAATAAATGAATCAGTTCAGCAAATCCCTTTAAAAACATAGATTCTAAAATAGACAAAATTAGAATTTGACTTTTCAGTGCTGGAGAGATGGTTCAGCAATTAAGAGCAGTGTCTGCTCGTTCAGAGGGACCCAGGTTCAATTCTCAGCACCCACATGGCAACTTGGAACTGTCTGTAACTCCAGTATAACTCCAGTTTCAGGGGACCCAACACCGCAGACACACATGCAGGCGAAACATCAACTTATATAAAATGAAAATAAATAAATCATTTTTAAGTAAGAAAAATGAAAGAACTTGACTTCTCTTTAGCTCCTAGAAATATTTCTGTAGTAAGAATTCTGCTAGGTGTGGTAGAAAGAAAGCCTTTACATTACCAACCTCACTGCTAACTCAGTAGGGGACAAGTTAACAAAGAAAAAAAAACAAGAACCAAACAAACAAAAGCCTCACATCCCCAAGCAACTGTTATTTATGAAGCATCATTGTTGGGCCTCTAATCAAGCAGAAATGTCTTCTGTAATAAACAAACAGGATCGGCTGCTTTGTTTTGACATTTCAAAAATACCATTTGGAAAGGTACCAATTTACACCTAATTACTGAAGAAAATAAAGCAAGGCAAAGGTGTAAGCTCAATCACCCTCATCATCTGAGCAAGGGGCCTTTCATTTTAACACCCAACATTCATTAAAAAAATAAAAATAAAAATTCTGTTGTAAAAGCTAAGGAACTTATAACATGAGAGCTGAATTAAGGCAGGCTTGATTCATGGCAGGATTCTTTTTATATAAGTTTGGTTATTTCCACTTTGGACTCTCCACAGTTTCTTGAGCAGTATTCTAACACAGAAGTTGTGCAACAGGTGCATGTGAAATGAAAATGAAAAGAACATTTTTTGATAAATTTCTTCTTTCCTAGCCCTGCGATGGTGCTGGATGAGAAACAGGCTAGTAAGTTCCGGTGGTGCCTACTGTGCTTCTGGCATCTATCAATGGCATTTCAAAGTTAACAGTGTGTAGCATATGTGTGGCATGAATTCTAATTCGTCTTAATAATAAAAACCCAGAGTCAGATATCAGGGTAAATGCTGAAAGATCAGGGAAGCAGAGCAGCCAGCCACTAGTTCTTACCTCTACCGAATCCCAGACCCAAGGGGGCAAGATCCTGTCTCCAAGAATCCTCAGACTGAAGGCTGAGCTCCTGTCTCCTCCCATCTTATATCCTCTCTCTGTCCAGCCATATCACTTCCCGTGTCCACCTGCCTAGTGCTGGGATTAAAGGTTTGAGCCACCACCACTTGGCTCTGTTTCTCTTTTAGACAGAATCAACCTTGTAGTCCAGGGTGGCCTTGAACTCACAGAGATCCTGCCTCTGCCTCCCAAGTGCTGGGATTAAAGGTGTGTGTCCGCACTCTGATCTTCAGGCAAGCTTTAATTGTTAGATCTCAAACCAAATATCACCACAAGTGTGGAATTTAAGGCATTTGGCAGTCACATCAGTAGGTATGAATATAAAAGGCAGGCAAACTAGAGAATACTTTTAAGCATTCTTAGCATCTTATTAAATGTTTTGACATCATGCTCTAAGACTGTTGAGTATAAGACCTACTGCATCAAGTTTCCAGATACTCAAAAACTCATCCTCATTTATTGCCACCTACCCTTTAGGGACACGACAAAAGAAATTAAGGGAAGAGAAAGTTATTTTGAAACCCCCAAACTGAACCCAACATAAAACATCTCAAGGGACAGTTCCCTGAAAGCTACAATGGCTTCCTCTGAGAGTCCCATGTGATGATGTCAAACTTCCTAAAATGCGAATCTAGCCCCTCCATTTCCAGACTCAGAGACAGATGCCTTATTGCTGGAGGGTGAGCCCGAAGACACTGGCTCCTCTGCACCCTTCCCTAAGTTTACTTTTCAACCACAGCACACATACAGCTGCACCCCAATCATGTTCTCTTCCACAAGTAGCCCCTGAATTCTTGATAAGATTCCAGGCTATGGTTGTTCTTTTAAACGCAGGACTCCATAGACTGCCTTTGAAGCGTCTTCCACATTCTCCTGTGACTCTGCTCTTCTGCAGTGCAAGGAAAGGCAAAGGCTGTGTCTCATCAGCAGCTGCCATACTCTGACCAAGGTTCCACCTATGACCACTCAATACCTGTTCCCTGAGTGACTGCAAGGGAGATCTATATTTGCAGGGTACTACATAATGAAAAGAAGGCACAGCCTATGTTCTCTGAAACAACCAGAAAGATCCCCACGTAATAGCCCATGTGAAGAATTTCTTTTAGAGCCAGGTGACAGCAAGAGTAGAGTTTGCCCAGGAAACCAGCAGGTACTTGCCTTCCCCATAACAACACTGAGCTGCATTCAGAGGAAGGGGGAAGAGGATGTGTGACCTCATTTGTGATAAATCCTAGCACCTGGGCACCTATTTTGTGATTACCCAAGAATTTAAGAACTTTTATTCTGAAATAGGGAGAATGTTGTCTTGGGTCTTTGTAGCAGGAGCCATCTGATCCTATCACACACTAGAGGCCAATAGCGTTAATAGCTATCTACGATTTACCCCGAAGAGACCTCATTGCAGACCAGGCAGGAAGCTTATTACCTAGAAAATCTCAGTTAATCCTCACATTAATTGAAACATGTCTCACAAAGTTATCATCTCATTTTACACAGGAGAAATTTGCCATTTCAACAAAGATCCCAAAAAAACTATGATATTACCTCTTGTCAGACATTTAGTTTCTACTCTGAAAAAGAACGCATGTCTCATGCTCATTCTCCATAACACACAACTCTGTCCTCCGCTATACATCATTGTTAGGAAACATGAGGCAAAAACAACTCTCTTATCCATGCTAAAAATGAGTTCTCTCTGTGCCTTCAGCAGACTGCACCCACTAACCCACAGGACCCCTTCTAAGGACTCAAGGTGTGACTGGTGTGCTGAAGACAGAAAACTACAAGTTACTGTCTCATTACCCAAGTTTTCAGTCTAGACATACAAACAAATAACCACACATAAGGAGGAGCTGCATCACACAGTAGTAATACGTGCCACCCCTCCCTGGAGTGGAAATTTGATTTTCACAAATGATTTCAAAAAGGTTGTGAACCCTTAACTAGATCTCAGGATAGACAAAAGATGAATGATGCAGATTATTTCAAGGACTTCTGATTGGTACTAAGTGCCAATGGACCATCATCAATGACCATGATGAAAAAGTGACAGGCCACTAGGCTACAGAAGCAAAGAAAAATCCATCTGGGTACACTCCTCCACACCTGCCTGATCTCAGCCATCAGAACAATACCCTAATCCTCCCTGATAGGATTAGAAAGGCAGAGGAGGTGCAGGAAAGTATGACCACTCCTTCCCAACACAATTTACAATTCTCCTCTCTCCTTCTATTCTTACCACAGGCCCTGTGAACTCTGGTAACGTGTCTCTTGCCTTGCTAGGAGACCAACCCGATGACCTTAAGGACAAGACGCTATTCATTCAAGAGCTCTTCGTCCTGGCAGACAGCGCAGAAAACAAAATGTGATGAGCAGAGCCAGGGAGCAGAGTTTCTGAAGAGAAAGAGGTCAATCAGAGATCACATTTCCTATAGCTTCAGTATCCACCACAGTAGCAGGGCTTAACAAGGACTGACAGAGTCAGACCCCCGCCCCTCTTCCGCTCCTCTGGGGCACTTAGAGCACTCATGCTTTCTGGAAGAGCAGTGATCCATTTGCATGACTCAGGGTCTCTCTCTTCAAAGGAAGAACAGTGTCTCCTCGGTATACACCATGTTTCACTCCTACCCAAGGAGGAGTTAAAACTGTCCTCAACTGTTGTGAGAATTCATGGCACCCAGTATGATAGCTGAACACACTGAAAAGTCCCAAGGACAAGAACTCATAAAGACCAAAATAACTGACGGAGGATGCATGCTTCACAGTCATGGATTGAATCTCTTCCTGTGGGAAAGGTGACCAGTCCATGCATAAAATATTTGACACTACAAATAATTCATTCAGATACACATTTAATATTGCCAAATTCAACAAAAAATATTTATAGAGCCATAAATCCTTGTTGTTTTGTTTCTAATACAGAGCCTCTTTATGTAATTCTGACTGGCCCGGAACTTGCTATGTAGACCACACTGGCTTTGAACTCACAGAGCTCAACCTCTCTCTTGTCTCCCAAGTGCATGGAGCACCACACCCATCAGGCTATAAATATTCATACTAATTTTACAGTAAGACAAAGTCATTGCTTGGTTTCCTTTTTATACATAAACAATTAATTTGGTTACTAAAAATCAAAGTAACAGTGTCTAAGAAAATGATGGTAACTGAAAACCAGACTATAAAATAAAGAACCTTTGAAAAATTTAAAATTATACAAAGTCACAAGTCCTACCTACGTTCAAGTGGAGTTCTGGTTGAACTATACAGCTGCTATTTTCTTCATTGGAAAAAAAACAGAATTACATAGAAAGACAAAATGGTGGGGAGAAGAGAAGACTAAAGCATCTAATTAGATACATGAGGAATTTTTCTGCTAAAAGCAGTGAATTTGTAATATACACAAAACAGATCTTTTGTAGGGAGAAACAACTTCTCTTTTAATTTTTTAAAATCAATACATTTTAAATAAAAGAAAAGGATAGTGGCCAATAAATTTGCTTCAGTTACCTTAATGAGTGATACCATTTTTTTTCTTAAGATTCCTGCAGGCAGCTTTCAGGCAGTATGTTATCTAGTCTTTTGTGTCTTAAAGTGCAGAATAAGGATTTCCTCACCTCAGGTTAACTAGAAAGAGTAGCATGTATACTTAGCTGTGGCATACTTAGGATAACATTCTAACAGCAGAGAGACAATTCACAGGGTCACTCTTGAACCCTAAGAGGGCAGCTCGGGAGTCTGCTACAGTTCTCGGACTGTCTTCTCCCCCATTTCTAGAAAGGCTGGTGTGAGCCTCTTCATTCTATGAAGAATCAAGGTCCTTGACACACTGTCAACTCGGAGGCTGAAACTTGTCCGAGGAAGCCAGACTCTGAAGTCTAAAGTACTCTTAATAAAAAATAAAATAGACTGAACCTATCAGTCTTCAGAGTCACATGAATCAAAAGTCATCCACTAATTCACTTACAAAGGGATAAGTAACACAAACTGTTTTATAAAAGATAATATTTGATGAATTTAGACCAAAGAAGGAAGGAACTTACCTATAAGTGAGTACTTATTCAAGAAATAGACTTTATTTGCCAAGAGTCAACTGTCATCCTGGGGGCTATGCCCACTTAGCAACAGTGCCCACTAGTGGTCAGGAGGACTGCAGGATAGGAAGAAATATAATTAAAGATCGCCTTTAATTCATGTCAAACCTTTCAGGTTCCACAAATTTTCATATGTATCCCTGGCAGATGCCTAAGGACACTGCTGTCACTTCATGGCTCTTACAGATTAAAGAAAGCTGAATTTGGTATGAATAGAAAAAAGAGCGCTCAAACACTAAAGGCTCAGAACAACCTCAGGATGTTTCCTGAAATCCGAAGCACATCTCTCTACGCCTATATGCCTTGGGGTTGGGCGCCAAGACTTTCCTCCAATGATACTAACTGCTATAATGACCGCTGCTCCCCACGAAGCACACGTGGTATCTTTCCACAGATATTTCTCTGACCTTAAATGAAACCCACTGTCTTTCCCCCTTGTTCAAATATTAATGATAGACTTCTTGAAAAATCTGTTTTTTCTCAATACCTGCTAGAATTCATTTTCCCATGCCTCACCTAAGCTAAGCTGATTTAAAACGCGGGAGCTTCTTTTAGAAATATAGTTCCTATTGATACGTGTCTGATGTTTCTACTGAGAGGCACTTCTGGGTGACAGCTGCAGGTTCTGATGACACTCTACAGTTGCTCGCTACTACGACTGCACATTACAGTGCTCAAGGAATTCAGGAGTCACACTAAAGGCTACATGAACCAAGAATGAAAGGACAAGCTCTTTCTGTGCTGCTTTCTAAGTTTGTAAAGCAATCATATAAATAACAGAATTCAAGGAATCCATAAAATGTCCTTAAAACCTACCTGTCTACAACTGTAAGTACTTAATATAATTAATATTATATTAATATTATATAATATATATTATAATTAATAATTATTATATAACATAATAACTATATAATAACATTATATATTAAAATTACATATATTAATATGAGTGGGGTGAGGTCCTCATTCCCAAACCAAGAGATTAAACTCCTGCTGGAAAACTGTAGACAACTGTAGCTGTAAGGTAACACAGCCAATCTACATGGAAACAGTGTTTACCATCCTGACCCAACACCATCGCTGGGACCTGACCTAAATCCTTCCCAGAGAATAAGGATGCAGGAGGCCCTTACTATGCCTTTCACAATGTATATCTTCTGTTTCCTCTGTTCACTGTAACAGAGGAATTCGAAATACCAAGCACTATTGTCTCATTTTTCTTTTGGCAGGAGGTGAGTATTAAGTTAAGGCATCTGCCAGCCATGTACACATCTACACACATAAAAGTTAATGTAATCATAAAGGAAGTGGTTTAGATGGATACCCGAGCCAGCTATTCACAGCCATTGAGGACAAGACCGGCTAAGTGATAGCAACACCCACTTCTTTGCTCCTGCTCTGGAATCCTCTATGGAATTAAATGTGGTATAAAAACAAATCCCTTAGCCAGGTAGTGGTGTGTTGGAGAGAGAGAGGCTGCTTGTTGGTTCCTGGCCACTTAGCCCTGAAATAATCACACAGAAACTATATGATTTAAAACACTGCTTGGTCAATTACTTAAGTGTATTGCTAGCTAGCTCTAACATCTAGAATTAACCTATCTCCATTATTTTATATTTTACTATGAGGTTCATGGCCTTACCGGCAAGGTTCCAGCATCTGTATCTAGCAGGGCTACAGGACTTCTCTCTGACTCTGCTTCCTTTTTCCCAGCATTCAGTTTAGTTTTCCCCACTAGCTCTGTTCCCCTGTAGCTCTGCTATAGACCCAAAGCAGTTCCTTCATTAACCAATGATATTCACAGCATACAGAGGGGAATCTCACATCAGTGGTGGGTACGTGCCTTTAATCCCAGCAAAGACACATCTCTCTATACCTAAAGGCCTTTGGGTTTGGTCTCCAAGTACAGGCAGAGGCAGAAGAATATCAGAGTTAGAGGCCAGCCTTGTCTATAGAGCAAGTTTCAGGACAGCTGGAATTACAAAGAGAAACCCTGTCCCAAAGAAAGAGAGAGAGAGAGAGAGAGAGAGAGAGAGAGAGAGAGAGGAAGAAAGAAAAACAAAGGTGGGGAAGAGGAAGAGAAGGAAGAAGAGGAAAGAGATGGGGAGGAGGAGAAGGAATAGAAGAAAAGAAGGAGGAAGAGAAGAGGAGGAGGAGGAAGGGAGGAGAAAGAAGAGGAAAAGAAAGAAAGAAAGAAAGAAAGAAAGAAAGAAAGAAAGAAAGAAAGAAAGAAAGAAAGAAAGAGAGGGAGAAAGAGAGTATACCCTTAGCAGGGAAGTTTTTATAAAAATGCACAAATCATTTCTGAAAATCAAGGCAATTTAGATTAAAGGTGTGGCAAAGAAAAGGACAACATGGCTTCTGCCTCTCTACTGAGGAGTCTCCAGAGAACTCTGCAGGATCCTGAGTTCCCACTGAGCAGTCAAGAAAGCAGATGGCTTCTCTTGCCCTAGGAGAAGTATTCCAACTAGGCCTTGCTCTCAGGAGTCCAGGAAAGCAGAAAGCCAGCCAAGGATAGTCAAGGGTATTCTCTTTTTCCAGTCCCTTCCTATGTCAAGGCAGCTGGCTGTCTATGAGAAAGAAACTATCCCAGAACATAGCATTAATTTCTGCAAGTCCTTATTCCACACGAAAAACATTAACCTGTGCAATCTCAGGGAAGAGCAATGGATGATTTGCTTTCAAGATCAGTACTGAAGAAACATTAAAGAATTCAGCAATACTCTTCCTCTATGGTCAGATTTTATATCTAGGTAGAAAAAATACTACACAGAACGTGTTTTCCAACTGTGACATTGTTTATTAGCCTGACAGAAGTATTTTCTGAGTAACATTTGCCAGTTTTGAACAGATACAGCCAAGCTTCCAGCCCAGCCAATAAGTTCTGACAGGACACGGAAAAGCCTTGAAGAACATATACAAACAACAGGGCCTAAAAATTCTTCATGGCCACAGTCACTGTGTCCTGAAGCCAGAGTGCCAGGAAGATGCTTCTCACCACTCAACCCCAGCCTGTTCCTAAGACTATACAGGACAGGACAAGAACAGGTTTCACTGTGACTATCTGGCTAAAAGGTAATTCCTTTCTCATTTGTCATAGGAGGAGCAATATTATGGTCTAGATTTCAAATGTCCCTCAATGAGCCAAACATGGTGACGCATAGCAGTGATCCCAAGACTTGGGAAGCTGAGGTGGGGGTGGGGGACAGTGACGTTAAACTTATCCTGGGATACACCTCAAGACTCTTTCTTTTAAAACAAAGGAACAACATCAATAACAAAGGGGAAAAAAAAACACTTTAAGAGTTCCCCAAAAATTCACTTCACGCTACCTGAAATAGTGTGGACTTCAGGAAGAGAGACCATCGGAAGGACTTAGGTCACTAAGAGCAGGCCTTTGAAGGGGAGATAGGAACCTTGAAATTTTCTCCTCTTTTTCTTACTGGCTTCCTCTCCGCCATGATATTCTGCCGTGCCGTGCAACAGGCCCAGAATAAAGAGGCCACATGACCATAGATTGCCATGAAGAGGGAACTCAAGCTCGTCTCCTTTTAAGTTGCTGATCGCAGGCATTTTGTCACAGCAGTTGAAAGCTGACTAATGCAAGCAGGATGGGGAAAGGGAAATGGGAACACAGCTAGGCTCAACTCCTGAATCACGTTCTCTATCCCTAAACCTTCTCTAGGCGTAATCACCTCTGGTTACTATTTCAACTGCAGAAGTAATGAAGTGCAACACCCCTCTACTCTGTTAAGATACCTGTGCTCGTAAAAGAAACAAAAATTCTGTCACGTGAGCAGTGCCCTTCCTTAGTCACTGATGAAGGATCATCCACATTCATGAGAGGTGCATTTCTTGTTGGTTTCTGCAGTGCTGGAGATTGTGTATGTACCAATGTACCATGGAGCTATACCCCTCACCTAAAGAGAAGACAATTGCTACTTCCCTAAATCACACTCATGCTCCAAGGGCATTTTAAAACCAAGGAAAACTATTCAAAAGAGCACACAAAGTGTTCTTTAGCAATATTATCCCATCTTCCAAAAATAATCTTATAAAATGAAAGCTCACACATAGATTAAATCTCTCATAACTTTATAACTGTCTAGGTTAGCTCTACCTTTTTGGGAGTTTTTTTCCATACAAAGGGGTTTTAGGATTCTACATACCCCTCCCTGGCCTCTCTCCCAGAATATCAAGAGATATAACCAGGCACTGAACCTTCATGCTGAGGCTGTTCTCAGTAATTTGCCGGGTGGGCAAACTGAAAAGTAAGCAAGAAGCTTTAACAGGTACTTCACAGAATATATCCAACTGTTAATACGCACATAAAAACATGTCAAGCTTCAAACAGTAACAAGAGAAATATAATTTAATGCCATAATGATAAAGCCCTATACAGACATCAGAATGACTAAAATCAAAATGACTTACCAAACTAAATGCTGGTAAGATTATGGAATTCAAACTCAAATCTAATAAAGTATAAATGAGTACAGTAGAAAACTGTTCATGTCTTTCTTTATTAGAGTTTTTATTGCCATGACCAAACACCAGGACCAAAAGTAAGTTGGGGAGGAAAGGGTTTAATTGGCTTACACTTCCACATTGTAATTCATCACTGAAAGAAGGCAGGGCAAAAACCTGGAGGTTTTTGCTCATTGTGGCTTGCTCAGTCTGCTTTTCCCATAGAAGCCATGACCACCACCTCATCAATCACACAAAAATTAAAAAAAAAAAAAGGCCTCAAACAGATCTTATGGAGGCATATTTTCAATTGAGGTCCTCATTTCAGATCACTCCAGCTCAGGTCAATGTGACATAAAACTAGACATCACAATTGATCCCTTGTCAACTTAACACACAAATACGTCACTGTTAAGCTATAACCCTTTCTTGTTCTTCCTTAAGATCACACATTAATATAAGTGGTCCAAATTTTAAAAGCCCCACAGTCTTAAATTCAAACACTTAAAAATTCAGTCTTCTTAATATCACCAGACTTTTCTAAAACCCAAAGAGTGAGCCGGGTAATAGTGGCACAGCACTTTGGGGGAAGGCAGAGTGTGAGTTTGAGGCTAGCCTGGTCTACAGTATGAGACCCATGCAGCCAGGGCTAAACAGAGAAACCATGTCTTGAGACATCCCCTTCAGAGAGCAGGGGAGCAGTAAAATCCAAAGGTTTCTAAAACTCAATGTCTCAACTACAAGCTCCTGTAAAAACAAAAGAAATCAAATATTTTCTTACTTCAAGAGGGATGTATCAGGGTACAATCACAATATGAACAAAGCAAAACCAAATTCTAAAAGTATAAATAACTCAATGTCTAATTATCTGGGATCCACTCAGGAACTTCTGGGATCCTCCAAATGACTCGTCACTTCTTCAGCTCTGCAGCACACACAGCTTGTCTTCTAGGCTCCAACTGGCTCCACTCCACCACTGCCGCTGTTCTTCGTGATCATCCCATGGTACTGGCATCTTCAAAATGCTGGAGTCTGTGCTGTAACCGGGATTCACTTTCCCCAATAGCCTCCCCAGGCCTCTCTTCTGAGACTCCTGCCCTGTCACGTGACAAGCCTCAGCTGCTTTCCATGACCTCCTGACACCTTCAAAACCCATACTCCATGGGTGACTCTCATACTACCAAGTTTGGTTGTCAGAATGAGGTACAATCTTGGCCACTTCTGGAGCACAGCTTATGCATGCCAACCCTGAGGAAACACTTCCCAGAAGATTTTACCTCAATGATGCTGGTCTCCTCCTAATCACCATGGATTCTTTAGCCCCCACTGACTAGCATCCATTGTCCCAGCAAAGCAGAAGTTTTACTTTAGCAGTTAATGGTTTTTACTCTTGTAAACCACAGCCAACTTTTCAGCTCTAGCTCACCAGACACAACAAATTCTTCACACAAAAGGTCCAGTAAGTTCTTTGCTTTCTTCCCTCTGAAACTTTACTGATGTGGGATGACCAGAAGGCCATCTGTATATGTGTTGCTTTTATTGGATAATTAATAAAGCTGTTTCAGCCAATGGCTTAGCAGAGTAAAGCCAGGTAGAAAAATCCAAACAGAGATATAGAGAGTCAAAAAGATGTCCTGTAACTGCCAAAGGAGAAGGACACACTGGACCCTTACCAGTAGGCCACAATCTCATGGTGATACACAGATTAATAGAAATGGGTTAATTTAAAATGTAAAAGTTACTTAATAAGAAGCTAACAAGACAAACAGTGTTGTAATTAATATCATTTCTCTGTGATTATTCAGGTCTAGGCAAGTGGGAAATGAATGAGCAGGCCCTGTTTACAAATGGCACCAATGTGGGGCAGTTACATCTACATAAAGATTGAGAAAGCTTAGGAAGGATTTCTAAACATAAAAGAACAGAGTTAAGCAGGGCTTCTTGGCTGCAGCATTTTTTTTTCAGATGGGCTCTGTTTGCTAGAGGCAAGCATGTTTCCTTTAAGAGAAGGCTTCCTGACTCAGCATTAGCAGCAAAAATTGTGTGGCTTCTTTAAGAAACAGCAGCTTCCAGGTTTGTGCTGGCAGCATGAACTCTGGCTCTTTTGGGAGCACCTGCACTTAAATGGGGTTTTTTTAGCAGCGTGCTAATGTTGCTTAATGGTGACACAGACTGCTACTTCCCTGGAGCTGGGGCAGTAAGCATGACTCACAGAAGCAGTGAACATACCTCCACCATATTGGATTGGGTGGAACCAACAGGGGTGACTGTGGAGTTAGTCCAAGCCACACCTGCTTAGCATAAAAAAAAGGTACTCCAGGTCAGAAAATGATTACAGATAAGCAATAAAGACAGATTCCTCTAAATGGGTTACAGTGTTGGATAAATGTACATGAGCTTAGGAGAGAGAGAAGAAAGAGCACAGACAGTAGTAGATTAAAAGAATAAAGAGAGTTAAAAAAAAAGAAATAAGCCACATAAACATGAAATATACACAGAGAGTCTGGATTATGCATATTAATGTGTTTTCTTTAAATTGTTTGACTGCAGAGAGGCATTGATTCTGGGGATTGCTACATTAAACCAACATAAAAGTATCTTGACTTCAAAATTTGATCTAAGAATATGTTACTTTGGAAAAGAGGTTCTGCTTTTGTTTCCACAGAAGATGAGAATCTGTGGAGTCCTTCAAGGCTAATGTGGCTTGATGGAACAAGACTCCCCAAAAGATCCATGAACCCTAAAATAACTCCCTCAACAAACAGCAGGAAGCAGTTTGGAGAAAACTCTGCCAAAAATTCCTAAAATGATTGTTTATAAATGTTTATTTTCATTTAAAAGGGGTTGATTATAAGTAATTAATGGTCACAGTCAATTTCAAAAAAGAGGGAGGATATGATATAAAAATGAATTCTTTGCATTGGTATGGATCTTGGTCTATTGATACATATTTAAGGTTGATTTTATTATACTATGTAAACTATTTCTTCTCTTGTTTAAGGTACTGTGTTTGTGCAGCTAATTTAAAAATGTAATGTATAATAAATACAGATTAATAGATAGTCATCTATAATGTAGTCATGTTAGTTAGGTTTTCTAGATGTACAGAGATATATTTCAGATGAACAGGTATTCTTCAAATCTTTTAGAGACCTACAGAACATGGCATTTAAAATGTTTTAAGAACTTAGACTTTTATTGACAGTGAGACATGTCTGTTTCTGGCAGCACGAATTACTTCAGAGACATTGATGGACACTAAAGAAAGTTGTCATGGAATTTACATTCAATGTGACAAGGCTACCCATTTGGACAAGAAACTGCTCTTGTCTGGAAAGCTTAATGGTATGCTTATGAAATGGACATGAAAGACCACAGAAAAGTTTAGCAGGACTGCTAAAGTTTCCAAAAAATAGGATGGTCCTCTGCTTCACAGAGAACACTGCCAGACATTCTGCAGGACACAGAAGAAAGCAACTGATGAACTTTGCCATTACAAGGCAGAACAGATCTTCAAATTTCCTGCTTCATGGAAAAGTCTGCTAGGTACTATGGGCCTGTAGGCTGAAGATGGATGCCCCAACATTACTGAAGAACTTTGGGTGACTGGCCAGGCAGCAAAATGTCTCTGTCAATTCTAGAACTTTGGAAGTTGTTTATAATGCACTTCCTGTTCCTTAGGTAATATTATATCCTTCTGTGGTCTTTGAAGAGTTGAAGACAGATAGTTACAGTTATAGTTTTCCTTAGTTATGATAAAGAATAAATTAGATATAAAACTTTAGACTCAAAAAGATAGGATAAATGATAGAGTATTTTCCTTAATTTGCCAAATGTAAGTGGACTAAATATTGTAACTATAATTCTGCTTGATAACTGTTTTATTATATGTAATTTTACTATGTTAATGTTAAAAGTGTCATTTTTATTTAGACAGAAAAGAAGAGATTATGTGGGATGTCTTTCTGTGTTGCTTTCATTGGGTAATGAATAAAGCTGTTTTGGCCAGTGGCTTAGCAGAGGAAACCCAGGTGGGAAATCCAAACAGAGATACAGAAAGAGAGTAGGCAGAGTCAGAAGATGCCATGTAGCTGCCTAAAAAGAAGAAAACACTGGATTCTTACCAGTAGGTCACAGCCTTGTGGCGATATGCAGATTAATAGAAATGGGTTAACTTAAGATGTAAGAGTTAGTTAATAAGAAGCCTGAGCTAACAGTACAAACAGTGTTGTAATAATATAGCTTCTCTGTGATTATTCGGATCTGGACAGCTGGGAAATGAACAAGCAGTCTCCGTTTACACTTTATAACTGAGACCTTCATTGTCTGAACCGCTCTCAACATTCCTATCTTCCAAGTTTCTATAGAACAGCTCACTGAGCTCTCAACACTCAATTGTTCTTTAGCCCAAGGTGCTGAAGTCCTTCCACAATCTTTCCCAAAACAACAAGTCTGTCACAGCAGCACCCAACTATCCTGGTACTGACTTGTCTTAGTAAAAGTTTCTATTGCTGTGATGAAACACCATGACTGAAAGCAAGCTGGGAAGGAAAGGGTTTCTTTGTGTTATACTTCTACATCGGAGTTTATTATTGGGGGAAGTCAGGACAGGAACTCAACAGGGCACAAACCTGAAGGCAGAAACTGATGCAGAGGCTCATAAAGGAGTGCTACTCATTGGCTTGCTTATCATGGCTTGCTCAGCCTGCTTTCTTATAGAACCCAGGACCACCAGCCAAGTAATGGTACAACCCACAATGAGAAGGGGCCTTCCCTATCAATCACTAATTCAGAAAATGCCCCACATCTGGATCTTATGGAGGCATTTTCTCAATTGAGGCTCCCTCATTTCAGATAACTCTAGTGTGCAACAAGTTGACATAGAACTAGCTAGCATAACTTTTTAGGACTCAGCAGTCATATACACAAGCTCAACCAGTAATGCAAACCATACTCACCTGGAAAGATAAATACAAATGTTCACATCAGCAGTATTCTTACTAGGGTTGAAAACTATTCAAATGTCTGTCATATGTAGTTACTGCATATCCATGCACAGGAATATTAACCACCATTGAAATGAATAAGCTACTGTGATACCCACAGCATAGACAAATCTCACAAACAAAACCAGGGGGGCAGAAGTCATACTTTCAAACTCCTAGAAGTATGGGATAGACTCATGGTTACAAAGGGATAATGGACATGAAAAATGTTGGTCAAGGGATACAAAATTTCAGTTAGGAGACATAAATTTAAGAGATTCATCAAACAAAATGACAGTCATCAACACCAGTGTGCTGTGTTCTTGAAAACTGCGTGAGAGCTTTCAACTGTCCGACACAAATAAACAGGAAGTAATGCATCATGAGCTTGACTTAGTTATTCTACAATGCACACCCATATCAAAACATGTTATATACAATACACACATATGATTTCACTTGTCTATTAAAATAAATGCAAAACAAAAGGCATAGAATATAAAAGTGCTACATATTTCTATAAACTTCTAAGTGCTGGCTGTGAGTTTTAAGGGGATCAATTGTAAAGTACTCAAAACTGTGGCGTATATAATCTGTATGCAAGAATTACATAAGAAAAGCAACACTGGCAGAATCATTAATAGACAGAATAGACAGTAACGAGGAGTCCCAGAGGAAGCAGCTGTCTAGTTCCACACACTACTGTTTCTTTTCTATCTACCAGATGTGCATAGTATCTGCAAGGATGCAAGCAAACTACATGCCAAGGTCCCTATTCCTGCTTCTGAAGGACTTCAGTTCTGTGGGGCTGGAGAGCAAAGACAGTTCCCAAAAAGGCACCTGAGTTCAGAATTCTTGGTTCATTCTTTGACCAAAATTAAATATACGATAAACCACTGTGTAACTGGCAATACTAGAAAGGGACCCGAAGGTCTCATTTTGCACTTACCAGAAGAAAATTGAAAGAAAGACCCTCATCAGTAGCACTGAGCTCCTTCCACAAGCTCACCATCCTACCATCAAAGTAGAGGGTTGTTTGGTTTTGTAATTACTGTTATAGTTGTCTACAGATTTAATTTTTAAAGGACTGACTTCAGGAACACCCAGCTTTACACCCCTCAGCAGCAGGACAGCTTCCTCGCTGCTATTTAATGATAGGGTAGATTAAATTCATCAAGAACAATACTGACTTCACAATCACCAGGAACTATGAGCTTTCACCTTAGGTTATGTGAGGCAACACATTTCAAGGCAGTCTAAAAACAAAACAAAAAAGCCTCGCTGATTTGTGCCCGGCCAGACAAAACATAGATACGTATAGCTACAGAAAGTAACGAGATCACACACATCACGTGCTCCGGAAATCAGACACTTCCCACTTTCAAGAGCCAAACCAGGGTGTGGGACAGGGTCTCATGGGATCCATTTGTCACCCTTACAAAAGCAGTGACCCTCAGACTGTGACAACTGGAAACTGTTTAGATTTACTGATCTGCAACTGGATTTGTTTGTCTTAAAGATCGTACTTCTATCTTGTCTCCCAAAAGAAAGCAAGCAGGCTCTATAAATTGAAATATAAACATGATTTCCTATTCGCTTTTATTGCACATAATGAAGGTGACAGAAGCAGAACAAAAGTCCACAAAAACCAACTCACATAGTAACTGTTGGGTAAATCCCATGTGGGCAGCCAGAAGGGATTATTCCTGGTCAATTAACCATACAGGACACTGAGACTCCAGACAGCACCCAGTACAGATGCCAGCTAGAACTATGGTCCCGGCTTTAGTCCTGGATTCCTCTTCAGTTGCTCTCTACTAACCTAATTCCACCTAACCACCCACGGTGAACAGACTCAGAGAAGACAGCAAAGCAGCCAGGTTTTCCAAAGGTCACCAGGAAGCAAATATTTGCCATCCTAACCCCAGAAACATCTTCTGGAGCTGCACACCTGTGTGCATCTGCTCCCTTAATTTGCCTCAGTTTCATTAGAGATTAATATCAGTAAGAGAAGGCAGAAGCCAGCAAGACAAGGATGGGCAGATCTGTGCTTTATCAAGGAATGGTGGCACTGACTGGCAGCTCGGTCAGTGATGGCCTTCTGGTCAGCAAAAGACGACCCACAAAAGCCGACTAGAGACTCATCTCCATGACTTAAAATGACCCAGACTCAGCTGAGAGTGACACAGAAACCTCACCCAAAGTATGGTAATATAAATAGAAAATTGTTCCCTGAAGACTGAGATTAAATCTCATATGCCATTCCCGATACCAACCCATGCACACAAGTTAAATTACTTGTTCTTCCATATATATAGTTTGTTTTGTTTGGCCTTAGCTTTCACCATGGAATTCCTGGCCCTTGGGGAAAGGAAAAGGCAAACAGCGCTGCTAATCTGAGACATTACGCTAAGCACGTTTTTGTGAGTTCTGTCTTACCATGATGTGGAAAGAAAACTGGCCCACGTGGTAATTAACTTGCCAAGGTCCCACAGTAGACACAGGGCAGAGCTGTGATTCACAGTCAGTTCCACCCCATCCCAAAGCTGCCTTTTCTGCAGGATATGAGCTTCACTTTAAGTGTGACACCTGGGATAGCAGCATCTGCGTCAACCCCATGCTGGACAGAACTGCAGAATCTCAAGCGCCATAGCAGCTGGCTGAGCAGGAGTCAGCATTCAAACATGATCCCCTGGCACTTCCAGCATTCCGCTGAGCAATTGCTCCACCAAGCCAGGAAAGAGGGAAGAACGTCTCCACCCACAGGACAACTGCCTCAGCCCCAGTGGTGTTAAACATACTTAGAGCATCATCATAACTCTTGGCTCAGACACACTGATGCTCACACTCTAGGATTTAGCCCATGGAGGTCTTGAATACAGCTTGATTTAAAACAAGGAGGGAGATCTTGAAGGAATTCCAGGAACCCGTAGATGACATAAATGTCTACCACAGTCAAATCTGAAGGGAGACGCTAAGTATAAGCTGCCAGATCATCAGAACCTCTGCTGGCTGAGGATCAGGGAGCCCAAATATGGAATTTGTTTCAGGAGGGGAATCTAGAAACAGTAGGGGATGGGAAGACAACAGGCATTCACCACTGACCCAGGGGTGAAGGAGCAAAATCCTTTCTATTTGGGGGAGGGGAGTTTACTGAAACTTCACAGAGGCCCTTAAAGGTCCCACAGACAAGGAGAAATAAGTAAGCCAGATGGTTTTCCAGTAGCAGAAGCTGATGTTTAGACCTCTTTTAAAACTCTCAGGCCACCACACACTTTTTCCTATTCTTTAAATTGAGCTGTAATTCATGTACCATAAAAATTACCCTTTTAAAGTATGCAACTCAATAGTTACCAAAAATTATGTAACCATCACCATCTAATTCCAAAACATTACATCACCCCCAAAAGAAAAACCTCTTGCTCACCAGAGTCACTTCCTGTTTCACACTCATTTCAAACACCCTGGGCTTTCTCTCTTCTGGGCACTTCATAAAGACTTCTGTGGCCCGCTCTTCTTCACACAGTAGGCTCAAGGCTCAGCCATGCTGGAGCGTGAATCCAAACTTCATTCCTCTTTCCAGAAAGACTGTTTGCCACTGTAGGGACATACTATGTTTTGTTTATACGCTGGTTGACGGAGGAAGGTTCTTACCATCTTTGAACTCTATGACTAACGCTGCTATAAATATTCACTGCTAAGAGTTTATCTTGACATGCTTGCTCTTCCTTTGGGAATATACTTAGGAGGGTGGGGTAGCTTCTTTTTGTAGGCCATGTCTTACATGTTGAAGGGCCATCTAGCTGTTTTCCAAACCACCTGCACGGTGCACATTCCATCAATACACTACGTGAAGGACCAATTGCTCCCTGTGTCTTTTTGTTCACACTCTGATAGATGGGAGGTATCTCCTTGTGGTTTTGATTTACATTTCCTTGCTGACTAATGGCACTGAGCAAATTTTCACATTCCTCTTCAAAGGAATAGCTATGCAAATTCTCTATCTACTTTCAAATTGGGTGATTTGCCTCTTTATTGTTGAATGGTGAGAGTTCTTTCTTGCTATTTTTGCAACTCTAGGGAGAAACTCTCTTCCTGGAAAGTCCTTTGCATTACCTAGCATTCTTCCACAGGGCTGCTGTGTGAATTCCACTGTGCAAGGATGAAGGTGTTCTATCATCAACTCCACTCTCCCTCCCTGAACCAGTACTCCTTTTTGAAATCCCCCCCCCCGAATGTCAAGCCTTCTACCACCCACAAACATCTCTCCTGCCATCATCAGAACCTCCCTGTAACCTTAGTGAATTTCCAGAATTGAGAAAGCACAGAGCAGGTGTTTTGGACTACCGCCACATGATCTCTAAGACTCGTGTTGAGCAAGGCACCGTTTCTTGTTTTGTGTGCCTCGACAGTCATCCACACAGACACCAATGCTCCGTGGTCCTACTGCACCATACTACCAACCTAAAATGTCCTGCATGTGTGGGAGAGTGGGGTTCCCTATTCATACTACCACACCTCTGCCCCTTTCTGGAGATTTTCTTAGCCACTATGGCTTAAAACTCTCCCTCTGCAATACAAGCCAGTCATCATTTACAGAATTCATTAATCAACCAATATCCAGAAAATGCCCCTAACATTTTAGGAATATAGTAGGTGAGGTCACTTCATCCATACTAATATTAGAGAGCATATTAGAATTGTTAGTACATCCTAATTTAGCAGAACATCCCCTAAGATTCATAAGCAAACTCAATAATGCCTTGTGATGTGGGAAATCCTGACTAGAATAAATATGAACGAGTATTTGTTGACAGTATTCAGTGGGGTACATTTCAATTTCTTTGGTATGACAGTGCACATGTTGAGCGTCTCTGTATGAGAGGAAAATAATAGGTAGTGTTCCCCAAACTGATTTGTGCTCTAGAAGAGCACACCTATTAACATCCACCCCAACAGCATCCTTCCAACACATTCAGAACTGCTGAGCTAATCCAATTATTGCTCAATTCTATCAGGTGGACACTAAGGAGAAAACACTTTATTTAGAGACAACAAAGTATATTTGCTTTGTTTTCTAATGTCATCTGCTGGTAGACACTCTTAGCATGTTACCAAAATAAAAAAAATACACATGGACTCATAATGTGTAAAAGCTGTTTGCTTTTTAAAGATTTTTTGAAATGAAGAACAAATAACAAACAAATGTATTTTAGAAACTGAGCTAGTGCAGTGTTCCAGGGACTTTTTTTTTTTTGTTTAAAGGGCCCTCAGGAAGGCTCAGAATGGTGCTGTTTTTGACTCCCTGTGACCCAACACCGACAGTGACAACCAAGGAGAAATGAAATATGATAATGATTATCACACAATAGACGTATTAAGAGAACAAAGACACCAGGGAGTTCCTGCTGAGAAAAGTCAACAACAGTGACAAGAAAGGGACTACTCACACTCATAAAAAACAGCAGCAAAACCACCCAAAATACACATCAAAGCTGGAGCATGGCGGGTTAGGAGAACTACTGAATGTTAAGACTGGCAACTGCTCCTTCTCTAGGTGCTGATTACAGTCAGGAAGGCAGGCTGGGCCTTCAGTTTTATCCACTAAAATGTTGAGAGGCACACTTGAGCTTTTGAATAGGCTTCTGATTTACTGGTAAGTTTCCCCACTGTTAATCATTTTAATGCTAAAACAATGCACAAATGGAAAGCTAAGATAAAGCTTGAGGGCCGGGATTCCACTTGGCCTGGCAACATAAGAAGTAGTGAAAGTGCTAACTGATCTCACATACCCAGATTTGGGTGCTGTATTACATAAACTTCATTTCTTCCCCAGAAACCATCCTGCCTCAAGGAGTCTCCTAGTGCCTCTCTGATGCAAACTAGTTAAAATGCAGACACAATCTATCTAGGTCATAGCAAGTCATAGTAAGATCTCACTGCACAAGACCATCCATAGTGTGGGAGACAAGGAAAATACTTTGGATTGGTTGAGTCTAAACAATGTTAAAAAGCTAATTCACTCTGGCACCCTGCTGATAAAGCATAGCTGCCTCTGAAAGTTGTAAGTCACTGCCAAGGCCATCATCCTTCAGAAAGCATGGAAGATCTTGACTAAGTCTGATCACCATGGGTCAACTAGCACAGAGTCCACTTCACACTTCTAGAAGGCCTGAGCAAGCTGTGTGTTCTGAGAAAACATCAGTAAAACTCCTTTTTAAATGTGCATTCTGGTCATTTTATCTGTCCCTTAAACCACATCGTTCCAGCCATCAATGCTGTGTGCAAACTAAATGCCAAGAGCCGCAAAAAGAGAAATAGAATACTTGGACTTAACCTATTGTGCTAGGTTGCTTTCTGTTGCTGTAGGAAACGTCAAAACCAAAAGCAACTTGGAGAAGAAAGGGTTGATTTGGTTTACATGTCCCAGGAATTCTGGGCAGGAATTCAAGCAGGAACATAGGCAGGATCCTTGGAGGAACACTGCTTACTGGCTTGTCACCATGGCTTGCTCAACTTGCTTACTTAAAGAACCTAGGAACACCATTCAGGGTGCTACCACCCACACTGGACTTGAGCCTCCCAGATCAATTATAAGCAAGAGACTGTCCCAGAGATTTGTATACATATAAGGATCACCAATCTCTCTCTACCAAAGCATGATCACCATGTCTACCAAGTCTCTTACTTGACAGTAAGAAAGGGACAATCTTATCTTTTTGTAAAATCGTTCATTCGAAAAGTGTCTAGAATCATTAAAATGAGGAAGGGAAGTTGGCACACGTCCTGGAGTTGAAAATGCTTACAGCAATTAAGAAACCCTGCTTCTACTATGAAGAACTAAAATCCTGACAATCTCTTTCTCCTCCTATACAAATAAGTGATTCCGTAGACATGGCCTGGGGAACAGCCCAGCACCATCTGAGACTAGTTAGAAACAAACTGCTGTACCTCTGCTCTGAACCTAGAGACTGGAAATAGAAACCAGCAATCTATGAGTGAGCAAGGCCTAATGCTCATATTTGGAAAGCTCTAGGCTCAGGGTGAGTTTCTGGGGAAGCTCGGGGGCACTCATTAAATCCTTGTTAACTGGGTGGCATGCAGTCTCTCCTGTCCTTGTCTATTAAATTGGTGTTTAATCTCACAGACTGTTTTTTTACCAAAGAGGGGTTGAGGCCTTGGTTCAAGGTCACTCTGAGAAGAGAGCTCTAAGGCAGGACATGCTGATTTCCTCATCAGCCTTGAATCACAAAGGAAAGCCTTGCTGACCCAGACAATTCTGGGGCCCCAGGCCTGTGAGCAGTGTTAAGGCAGGCCCCATGGTATCCTCCATTATACCACACTGCCTCCCTCAGACAGAAAAGAGGGATTTCCAACCCATAGAACCAAGAGAAGCTGAGCAGGGTGTGTAAATCGCTTTTTCCACAGATCTCAGCAACTAAACCTTGTAGTGAAGACTGCATAGCAGGAGGAGACTTGGCTCTGTCATAATCAAGCATAAACAGACTTTTTAAAAAACTGGGTACAGTACGCAGCGACAATACGGAAGGCGCAGACATCGCCTTATGTTTCCTTAGCTCTCTTCATTTCCATGGTGTCATTCAAGTCTCACAACTGCCACGGAGAGCAATAGTGTTACCATCATCTCCTATTTGTTACAAAGATAAAATGAGAAAAACCCTGAAGTTCAGAGTGGCTAATAGCTTGCCCACCAGGCCTGTCATCAGGGAAATCTGGATCCGGACATCTGGAAATTCTCCCCAAATGTACAGTCCCCAAGGGAGAGCCCAAGAGAAAAGCGTACAGCAGAAATGGTGAGGTCCTACACACTAACATTTCCTCGCAGGGTCCCTTTAAACACTTCACACACAAACCAGCCAAGGTGCTCAGTCAAAAGAGAGGAAAGGAAGAAGAGAAAATCAAAAAGGGAAGGAAGAAAGAGAGAGGCTTATTTCTAGCCTGCATAATCATTCCGGGCTTCCTCGCATAGCAGCCTCCTAGGCAAGGCAAACAACCACTCAGAGCCCAGGCTGAAGCTCCTCCACACACTTCAACCCCCGCTCCTCCACCTTCCCCGACACCCCACCCTGTTATGACAACTCCGCTCTGACTGGTGTGTAGGCAAAATCCTAAAACTCAAAACAAGAAGTGAAAAAAGTGACTCCAGGACTAACACAGACATCCACCACATCCTTGCACTATGCTACAGGCAGGCTCAGACCCTCCAGTCTCCCAAAAGACCTCAGGAGCCAATGTAATGAAGCAGACAGCTCTCTGCCCCTGGCTTTGCTCCTTCCCACAAAGTGCTAGAAACAGGAGAGGGGTGCTGTGAAATCCAAGGCAAACAAGCTCCCATGCACTCGTCCTGAAGAATTGTGCACCATTCTAAACTCTCTAACTGACCTTTGGATCCTGGGGTCTGTAATGATGTAAACCTAAAGTCGGGGGGGGGGGGGAAACAAGCTATCATCCACCCCAGACCCGCCACATGTGAGAGCCAGATTCTGGAGCGCTCTTAAAAAAAAAAAAAAAAAAAAAAAAAAAAAACAACCTAGCCCCCGACCACTTCTTAGGTTAGGTACAGGAGAGCAAAAAAAGCCATTGGGGCCAGAAGCCTGTCCCGCAAGAAGTGTCTGCCTCAGTTTTGGCAGCAACGATCTTCCTAGAAGACACCAGGATTCATAGATTGGGGTGATTCGCTGATTTCAGCTGGGAGAGCTCTGACTAGGGGCGCAGCGACCCACTGAGTTCTTCATAACCAGAGCCTCCAGGCGGCACCCTTGGGGGCCGTTCTGCCTAGCCGGCCGTGCAGACGTAAGGGCTTCGCTCGCCACCAACTTTCTCACAGGAAACTGTCCTCTAGGCTAAGACCAATATTGTTCGCACTCTCGGTCCCGGGTTCGGGGAGAATCAGCGAGCCAGATCCCTTTTCGCGCGCACAAAGCAGCTGCCAGGCATGCAGCCCCCTCTTCCCGCCGCCCTCCAACTTGCTCGCGCCACTCTCGGCGCGCCTACCCTCGGCGCCTGCCCCGCGGCGCGCATCCCAGCCGGCAGCTACGGTAGCTGCCACTGCACGCCGGGTGGCCTGGCCTCCCCTCGTCCCCGAGCTTACCGTGCAGCCCGGCTCGTGCTCGGGCGGTGCCTAGTGTACGGCACGCGTCCCAACCTGAGACACTGCTCCCCCGCGACTGCCCCGCGCGGAGACCGGGGCTGCGGACCAGGTTGGCCGGGCTGGACTGCTGGCTACTCGCTGCTCGCCGCTCCCGCGCGGGCTCCTGCTGCTGCGCGGCGAGGAGGGAGGGGTTGGGGAAAGTCCTGGCAACTCCAAGTCCCGGCACCGGAGCTCCAGCTGCAGCCTCGCGCCAGCCCGCTGCCGCGAGTGCGAGCTAGCGAAGCCAACCTGCCCCCGCCGCTGCCTATGAGCATGCCCAGTGCGGCCGTGGGCGAGCCATAGAGCCCTGGCCCGGGGCAAAGATCGGTGGCAGAGGGCTCGGGGGATGAGCCTCAGGCTCGGAGCCCAGGGGACAAGTGGAGGAAGGCCCCGGGACGCGGGTCAGCGAGAGCTAGGCAGTGAGAGTCGCAGGGTTGTGAGAAGTTTGTGGGCTGGAAAGGTGGACTAATTTTGCGAGCCTCCTCCAGCCGGGATTAAAGGGCAACCAGAAAACACGCTACAGGAATGTGGGCCCAGCAGGTGGGGTTTTATTCAGTCCCAAGCATTCCTAGGGTGACAAAATACAAGAGCTAATGGAGCCTGGCAAGCCCAGTAAATGAGGGAAGCGGGAAGGAGGAGGCCGGTTTAAGAGAGCTCCGCAGGCAGAGCAGCTGTCCTGCTAGAAATGCCCACTGCTATCATGAAAGAATTAGACCTGGGTTTGCTGGATTTTATTTTATGAACAAATAAATAATTGGTCAACATATAGCTTTTTTCATGCAAAATATTACGGTTATTGAATCTTGCCAGAGAATTAAGTAGTAATAATAATAACAACATTCTAGAGTCTAGACCAAAAACATGGCCATGGCTGGGTCCAGTGGCTGCTCAGCCAGTTTGAACCAAAGAGTTCTACAAAGAGATGCTAAGGGCCTGCCCAGGGTGCTGGAAAGGATCCAAGATGATTCAGACTGCCTTCAAAGTGCAAGGGGAAATAGGTTTTCCTGACAGAAGGGAGCTAACGATAAATGCTGGCACATTCAGAGAGGTAACTAGTGCAGAAAGGGGCTTTGAGAACTAACTGTGAGGACGCTTCAGGAGTATGAACATCTGACTGGGAGGTCACTGCAAGATCCTCTAGACTCAGTCTAGCTGCCAGCGAGCCCCTTCAAGGCATTTTAGATTTCGAAGCAAAAGGAAGCCCTCAGAGTAGCAGTCCTGCCTTTATTTAAAATTTTGATACTTTTATCATGCATTTTTGCATTGATTTCTTTCTCGTTAAATGCTGCATTAAAACTTTAAACTGATTGCAAGTTCTTTGGCCAGCCTTTCCATTTTGTATCCTACCTCATCCAGGCCTGACCCTACTTAGCTGGGGTAAAAGCAACAAGATGTAGTACATTCGGAGAAATGGAACAAGGTGGGCTCACCCAATCTGTGATGGCAGCACTTTATTTGGTAGAATGTTTTGGAACCAACTGAGATGCTGGGGCGTGGGGGGAGCTATATAATCCAAAGATAACTCTTCTGGGAAGATGTGTTGAACAGTAGTTTAGAATGTTCGTGGGAGGGGAAAAATGGGAATTGATTATGACATGGTCACTGTTTTATAAAATTAAGGCCATTTCCGTGATAAAGCCATCCGCGTACTGCCTATCTCAGAAAGACATGGATGGGTTACCTTTTCACCAAAAAGTAATAAATAAAAAAATAAAGTTTTTGCTGCAGTCCCAGCCGTGCCTCCATCAAGAGTTATGGTGAGCAAGTGGCTTCTCTTCCAAGCTCTTTTCTTCATCTGTGAATTAGAAGACAATTCTCGTTATTTATGAGAGGTTTAGAAGAAGTTATGTGTGATTTTGTTTTTGTTTTAATAGAGTTTATGCAATAGGAAAGCACTGACAGTGATCATTATGAGTAAAGCTAGACTCAACATAAGAAGTCTCGGCTGCAGAACAAAAGTTGTCTAAAATAGCAAATTTCATCCATTTAAAAAGCTTTTTTTAAAAAAAATATCCAAATTTGCTAACAAAACTCTGGAATCAGTTCTTGAGTAACAAGCTGTTTTGTTTACTAAGATCCGCTGATAATCCCTCTCGGCCTCAGTATTGAAGGTCGATATAAGATGACTGTGCTCTCTGTACAAAGCGCTTTCTAACTCTGGAACACTTTGTCAGCATAGTGTCTGCTTCAACTAGGCACCTGGGCTTCCCTCAACCCTGTGGTGAGTCTCTTTACAGATGAGCTCATCAATTGCTCCTTTCACAGAGAACAGACTACCCTATTGGAAGTATTTTAAGCATGCAGAACTCTCAAAGGAGGGGGAAAAATGCTTGAGTGTTTACACAGAAGCTTTCCAGAAGTTCTGGAAATGAGGAAGTACCTAGCCCAGGACCTATCGCAAACAGGTAGTTATAAATATTTACAAAATAAATAAAAGTTTCCATCATCAAAATCTTCCGGGTCTCTGTTCACCTCCGCTAGTTCCTAAGAATTATTGTTTTAAAAGTCATAATAATAATGTCATCAAGAACAAGAACAGGATGTAAACATTTATATAGGGAGGGGCTCACAAGAAAAATACTTTGCTTGTGTTTGATAATGTGTGTGTGTGTATGCATGTGTGCACGGGAGCATGTGCATTAGGGACTGAACTAACTGCTTCATGCACTTACTTTGCCTTTCAGCTTAAATATTAAAATAATCACATTTTAAAATTTGCATGAGTAAATGTCAAATGGTATTTTTTAAACACATTGCAAAAGAACTCATCTCAGAGTGAAGCCAATTCCCACTCTGTAGAAAGATAGCATTGTCTTTTCCTTGCACGTAGTTACAGAAATGGCCAAGTGTATGACAGCAAGCACAGATCTTATTTTTGTCTTTGAAGTTTAATCTTGAAATGATGGAAATACAAAAGACACTTTTATTCATCAAACTGCCAAGTTAAAACTCTTCTAACTGACAGCATTGTGAGAAGGAGGGAAAACATAAAAGGGGCCTTTCCTTTGTGGCACAGGTAATGTCATGGTTGCAAGGAGACACCAGACCCTTTTGTGGGTATAAGTGATGCAAAACAATGATTTCATCTGCAGTGCCCTAGAGCTCACTGTGAACTTCAGTCTATGTTGTCAGTCCTGTAAGGCTGTATGTAGAGGAAGCACTGTGTAAATAATGCATGGATTGGATTTGAGACCAATGGCTCCTGCCTCTAATACTAGCACAGCTGAAGCAGAGGCAGGGGATTTGTCATGAGTTCAAGGGTTATATAGCAAGAATATATCTCAAAAGCCAATAAACAAACACACGCAATGAATTGACATGGTCACATTTGATACAGGGGATTGATGTCATAGAATAGTATAGTGATATTTCATTTGTATTTTAATAAATAAAGCTTGCCTGAAGTTCAGAGAGTAAAACAGCCACACTGGTCAGCCTTACAGACCAGGCAGTGGTGACACACACCTTTAATCCCAGCAGCCACACTATTTTGCCCTAGAAACTGGACAGTAGTGGTGCACGCCCTTGATCCCAGCACTAGAGAGGAATATAAAACAAGAGGAGACAGCTGTCACACACAGTCTCGTTCTGAGATCCCTGGAGGCAGGATCACCATTTCAGACTGAGGTAGAGGTAAGAGCCAGTGGCTGGCTGTTTTGCTTTTCTGACCTTCAGGTTGAACCCCAATTTCTGTCTCTAGGTCTTTATTAGTCTTGTTACAGGACAGTGTTTTAATAGCTTCCTTTAATATATAATGGTGCCATCAATCATAGTATACATATAGAACTAAAAACACCTCTAACCTCATCATTTTTAAACATTCTTCTATACTTCATAGCTAATATCTTCTCAAATTTTCATTCAGATGGTATGAATTTAGATTAAAAAAAGAACAACTTTGGACTCTATCAACTTACTAACTCTTAAATTGAACAATAGCTAACTACCATGTTTGTTAGCATAAACTATTGAATATTGGAAATCTCATATGGTTCAATTTTGGGTTTTTTGTTGATGTTGTTGTTTGTTTGTTTTGGTTTTTTCGAGATAGGGTTTCTCTATGTAATGGTCCTAGCTGTCCTAGAACTATCTCTTGTAGACCAGGCTGGCCTCAAACTCAAAGAGATCCACCTGCTTCTGTCTCCCAAGTGCTGGGATTAAAGGTGTGCACCACTGCCATCTGGCTTCAATTTTATGTTTTTATATCCCTTCAAATTAGTGTTTATAAATATAGAAGAGTCTGTTTTTAAAAATTGTTTGTATGCAGGCTTCATCATTGCCACTTCCATCTGTGAGCCCCTGTGAGCTCTACTAGGTTGAAGTCTGTCAGTTATATTCTCCTGATGTCCTTGACCCCTCTGACTTCTACATTTCTTCCTCTCTCTCTTTCAAGGGTTTCTTGAGTTCCAAGTGGAGATCTCAACTTGAACCTGGCTGTGGCCCTCTGCATCTGCTCCTATCAGCTACCCTCCAGTAGCCAAAGAATAGATTCTTTAAGCTGCTTGCAATAATGCTCATTTCACTGAAAAAGTGATTTCAGTCATCTAGCCCCAAGATATCTATTAAGTTTCTCAGTTTTAAAGTGGCACCAAGTGTGCCTGGGAGTCAACATGGAAGAGGAAAATGTCCCTCTTCTTCTCCCTGTGAGAAGAGCAGCAGGACTTAAGTTGGTTCTGAAGTAGGTCACAAGAATGTTGTCCCCTTCTTGTTCTTTTGCACTTTGCCTTCCTACCATTGCCCTGCAACATTCGCTCATTCACCCACTCTCCTCCCCTCCTCTTCCATTCACCCTCTCTCCTCATCTCCTCTCCCATTCATCCACCCTCCTCCCCTCCTGTCCCATTCACCCACTCTCCTCCTCTCCTATCCTATTCACCCTCTCTACTCACTTCCTCTCCCATTCACCCTCTCTCCTCACCTCCTCTCCCATTCACCTACTCTCCTCCCCTCCTCTCCCATTCACCCACTCTCCTCCCCTCCCCTCCTCTCCCATTCACCCTCTCTCCTCCCCTCCTCTCCCATTCACCCTCTCTCCTCCCCTCCTCTCCCATTCACCCACTCTCCTCACCTCCTCTCCCATTCATCCTCTCTCTTCACCTCCTCTCCCATTCACCAACCCTCCTCACCTCCTCTCCCATTCACCTATTTTCCTCCTTCTCGCCTTGGTTTTTCCCATCTCACTTAGTTTGTCTATTTTTCCCCATTTCTAAGAATCAATGCAACTTTAGTGTATTACAACTGAGAACTGAATACAATAACTTTGTTAAATTAACCTATGCTTCTGTGTGGGAAACTGACCATTTTTCTAAGACATCTATGATTAAAAGTCCAATTTATTATTTCAGAAAATATTAATAAATAATGAATACTTAGAGGATGGAACATGGCAAAAAAAAGCTGTAGTGTGGAGTCAAGCGGAAGAGTGTCTGCTCCCCATACACAGTGCTCTAAGTTTGAGCATCTGGTGTACAAAACAAGAAATATACACACATGTATATACTTTGTGATTCTGTGATATTGCTTTTTCAAAACGTCGGATTCTCCTAAACTTTTAGATTCTGTTTTGTTTTCAGAGTGGCTCTCCTGGCAACAGCAGGAGGCTTCCCGGCTAGTGACACGTTGGTGGCTGTTGTGGGTATATGCTTCATTTCCTGTAAGTCGGTAAAGAAATCTTTCACATCCAGTGACATCTATTTGCTGGAATATAAGAAACTTTCAGAGTTCAGATAGACTTGTGCTTCAGATTTTGTTCTATTCTCAGAGAACTTAATCTTAGTCTGTAGTTTTATCTAACCATGACTATCCTAGCCGGTTTGTAACTTGTGCCGCCCCCCTTTTTTTTAATGGTTTCATGGTACAGTATTCTGACGCCAATGTACTAACGGTATTGTTTCATTTCTTCTGTGCTTTCAAGAACCGCAATAAATATCGACTTTTGACATCAAATTTTATGAACTTCAGTGCACCATTCTGGCCAGTTTCTGAAAAAACAGACCATTATTTGAGTTCTACATTTCTTTCTCTCACAGGTTAGTGGGTCTTCCACTATCCTTCAAATTTCTTTCTACTTCTCTGATTATATTACTTTATCTTCTAAGCTGTATCAGAGTTCGTATGCCAGTGTAGGCCTAATGCCAATACTAACTAGAGAGAGACAGAGTTCCTTGGGAGAAGGAAGATGAGAGCAAAGCAAATTTTTATCTTGAAAATTAAACATGTTTGTACTTTGAACTCGGTTATTCTGTAACAGTTGTGTTTAGCTACTTCTTTTCAAATAGACTTGTATTTCCTTAAGTGCTGGGAACAAGCTTTTAGAGCCTTAAATTGTCCTCACACAATGCCTAGCACAGAGACAGAGGCCCAGGAACAAATAACAATTACATGTCACTTTTTAGGGTGTGCCATTAAAGATCAAAGATAGTTAATTTTAGAGGTAAGCGATTTGATATTTAAATGTATATGCAAATATAAAATTATTTTTGCAATAAGTTTTACAGTCAAAGAGCACACCAGGTTTTGAAAAGTCTAGAGTAGAATGGTAAACAAAGAAAAGAATTTTTGATAAAACGATGGTGAACTGAGCCAAAAAAAAATAGCAAAGAAAGAATTTCAGGCATAGAAAGTAGCGTACACTTTACTGGGCAGGTGTACTGGCTAGTTTGATGTAAATAACACACAAGCTGGAGCCAGCAGAGAGGCAGGAGCCTCAAATGTGAAATGCCTCCATGAGATCAGGCTGTAAGAAAGCCTGTAGAGCATTTTGTTAATCAATCTTGTATGGGTGAGGGCCCGACCCATTGTGGGTGGTGCCATCCCTGGGTTGATAAGAAAGCAGCTGAGCAAGCCTTGAGGCGCAAGCAGGACCACTCCACAGCATCTACATCAGTTCCTGCCTCCAGGGTCCCGCCTTGCTTGAGTTCCCATCCTGACTTCCTTTGATGATGAACAGCGATGGGCAAGTGTAAGCCAAATAAACTCTTCCCTCCCTAACTTGCTTTGGTCCTAGCGTTTCATCACAGCCATAGTAAACCTAACCAAGGTAGAAGGTATACAGAAAGTACAGAAAGCTTCAGAGAGAATTTGAAGGTCTTTGTTCACATTACTACCTGTGATGATTAACCTTGATTGTCAAATCCTGGGCACGTCTGTAAGGGAGTTTCTAGATTACCTTAACTGAAGTGGAAAGACCCACCCTGAATGTGGACAGCAGCATTCCATGAACTGGAGTCCCAGCTTGGATAAAATAGAAAAAGTTGGAAGGAATGGAGGAAGGAGAAACTGGTTGAGGCAGAGGCAGGCGGATCTCTGTGATTTTGAGGCCAGCCTGGTTTACATGAGCTAGTTCCAGGACAGGCTCCAAAGCTACAGAAAAACCCTGTCTTGAAAAAACAGTAAATAAATAAAGTAAACTGGACACTAACATTCATTTTTCACAGCTTCCTGACCACAGGTACAATGTGACTGGCTCATTCAAGTTCCTGCCATCATGGCACCCCTGCCATAATGGGCTATTCCTTCAAAATATGAATCAAAAAAGCCCTTCCTTCCTGAATTTGCTTAAGAGAAGCTGACACACAGAAGTCATCTGTCCTTCCTTCAGAAGAGATGTCCAGTGACCGGTGTGTATAAGCAGCATGTTGTCATGGGGAAGGCATGGATTTTATACCAGACAAATTCGAGTTTGAAACTTGGATCAGCTCTTCAGAATCTTGGGCAAATTTTATTCTCTATGGGGTTTCTTATCTCTAAAATATTCATATTACTCTCCACAGGTGGCTTTAGTGGTCCAGAGAACATATATAATATGCTTAGCATGGTACTTGGCACACACAATTCTACAAGAGTATTGCTACTTCAATATCCTAACCATTTATCTTGGTTGCTGAGAAAAATGAGAGGAAATCAATCAGGTAGTTGGAGTTTCTCATCCAAGGTATTTCTAAGAAGTATCGCCTCTGCTGCTTGCCATCTACTTTACCAACCAGAGACAATCATGACATTATAAAAACAAGTTTACATATCCAGAAAGTGTTCTGTGACTATTCCACTTTTCCTGTTCAGATGTCCCAATATCTCCACCTGTTACTATATTTAAAGAGAAAAGCCAGCCAGCCGCTGTGTCACATGCCTTTTATCCCAGCTTTTGGGAGGCAGAGGTAGGTGGATTTTAGTGAGTATAAGACCAGCCTGGTCTACAAAGCAAGTTCCAGGACACTCAGGACTGTTATACAGAGAAACTCTGTTCTGAAAAAAAAAAAAAAAAAAAAAAAAAAAAAAAAAAAAAAAAAAAAAAAAAAAAAAAAAAAAAAAAAAAAAAAAAAAAAAAAAAAAAAAAAAAAAAAAAAAAAAAAAAAAAAAAAAAAAAAAAAAAAAAAAAAACAAAATCAAAAGCAAAAAAAGGCCAAAGCAGATAGATTCTGACTACAGTGATTTCAGCATCTGTGCTTATTAGTTATTTTTAATAATTTGTAATAAATTGTTTCTCTACTATAATTTAATCTTAAACAGGAACTACTAAATTTTGGTAACCAGTAGTTAAATACCGCTCTTTCCACAAACATGCCCCACTAACAGCAGGGCCTCAGACATGGTGGGCAACTCCTCTATCACTGAGATACATCTGTCACCCAATATTTCTTGAATTATTTGAATTAGAAGTCTTAGGAAATAGTGTGTAGCAGAAAAACTTAGAATTTGTAAAAAAAAAAAATTATATGAATTAGTCACCTTAGCATGAACATGGCTTGTAACATAAATTCAATTTGGTAAATGAACCACACTGGCTGCTGATTCCTATTTGTAGTATAAAACAGCGCTGTCCCCACCATGATCCACAAGAGCCATTGGACTATGAGCTAACAAAGAAGTTCCTATTCTGCCAGGAAACAAATGAGTCACTAGCCACACAAATACTGTCTCAGCATTTCTCTGCCACAGAGTTTAGAGATGACAGCACAGCCCATGCTCAGTCTGAGACCAGGGGAGAGGTGTTCATCCTGCTCATGCCAGCCATTCCCTTTCATTGTGCTCCTTGAACCTGGTGTGGGAATATCAGTGAAGAAAACTCACACAGCCTGCTGCCCTGAAATTTCTCCAGCCCCAGGCGGGTGGACATGCAGACATCCTGAAATCCCTCAGAGCTCAGCTTCAAAGACCCAAGGGAGCTGCACATGCAGATACCCTGAAATCCCTCAGAGCTCTTGTCTAGTCTTGGAAACATAAGGCCTAGGACATAGTTGTTTAAAGTATACTTCTCAGAGAAGAGGAAGTTTGGGGGTGGGTGGGGTGAGGGTGGAAGAGGTCTGGGAGGAGAAGTGGGAGGGAGGGGTGGATGTGCTGTGCTGTACTGTACACGTATGAAATTCTCCTCTTGGACTGGTAGCTTCGGCATAACCTGGGAACTTGTTAGGAATGTACTCTTCCGCCCGCCCCAGACCTGCTGGACCGGAATCTGCATTGTAACAAGCTCTCTGGCTAATTCATGTAAAAAAGAAAGTTTAAAAAGCACTGCCCCAGAATACCTAGTGGAGAAGGACTGGAGCAGAACAAAAAGCACCTTAAAGGCAAAATCAATTTTCTTTGCCCTTGGTGTCCTGTCTAACGGTAAGCTCCAGGCCCTGACTATGTATAGCTAAACCCTACCCTGTCTTTCTTTGAGCTGTCTGCAATGTCTCCTCTGTGGAAAAAAAAAACTGTACCGATTGTATCAGCCAGAGCCCTTATCTTCCTCACCCCCTCACCTCTATCTATGTCTTCTTGGCTAACTCTGTGCATGTATGCATGCTTGGGGCAAATGTTGCTGAGACCTTCCTGGAAGAGGGGCTAGTTAGTGGACTGAGGCAGACTGGAGGAAAGAATTGCTTATAAGGGAGAAAGAAGGGAAAAAGAAAAGGAAGCACTTCACAGGTGAAGAATTAACTCTGGAAACCTAAGTCGAGCCTTACAGCAGACTGGAGTCTGTTGTATAGAGATCCTTAAGCACGATGCCATGTCTGCTCTAGAAGAGCCCTGATGTACTCGAGAGCATGTGTAGCCCTGTTGGATAGAGATCCTTAAGCTCTATGCCATGTCTACTCTAGAAGAGCCCTGATGTACTTGAGGGCATAGGCAGCTCCGGCTTTCCAGAAGATGCCGGGATTGATGATTCGAATCATCCTGTTATAACCACAGAACATGACCTTGCCCAAAGCCGACTTCTTACTAGACACATGATCAGGTTTCTTGTGGACTTGACCGTGCTGCAGAATCAAAAAAGATTGCCTCTTTATTCATGTGCATTCCTCACTTAGAGTTAATGTCTTTACTTATTTTCTAAACAAGAATATACTTTATGTACTTTAATTTTTTTTTAAAAAAATCCCTCTTTTAAGAGTCTGGCATTTTTATAAATTTATTTTTTGAAACCTCCTTGGAATTTATAGCCCAAGTACTGGTAATACATCTTTGAGTAAAGAAAATGAGTTTCTGGCTGCCACTGTTAAATTTACAGAACTGGCCACTTTATTACTTTCATAGATAAGTCAATTAAAAATTTTGACCCAAATCAGATGTAAGATGTCATATGCACAATTAACATATCTTCTAACAGGCATATTGGGGTCCCTACAATCTCAACACATAGAAGATATACTGAAAAATAATTCTAAGGCAAGAAATTAGTCTTCAATAGCGTCAACAGTGCTGAAGTTCACAAAAGGCGTCTATGACCCCAGAGAGGGGCTTCATGACAGAAACTTGGCTTCACAAAGAGTATTTCTTTCCTAAGCATTGACAGGATATGATCCAGTCAGTGTCTGTGTCCTGTGCCTTTATCACTTGTACTCAGGAGGCTGAAGCAAGAGGATCTCTTGAACCTTGCCTGGGAAATGTAGGGAGACTCCATCTCAAAAGTAAATAAATTCTTTAAAAAATGAAAAGATATGACTAATTTATTCAAGATTACTTATTTTGCAATTACTATGTTATATTTCCAAAGAAAACATTGTGATTCCCTGGGACAAAATGTTCAGCAGCTATAATCCTGCAATTCCCACCTCTGTAAGTTTCCTTCAACGAAAAAGTTCTATTACAGTAATTATAATGCTAATTATAATAGGAAAAATGGGTAACATTTTCAGAAAATGAGCACATAATTATTTTTCCCCATGGATTTAATATGTATATTGTGTGATATAGAAATAAATGATTTAAAGCCAGCTCAACTGAGAATGTTTGGAACATGAAATCATATGAAGGCATTATTACAGCTAATAATATATCCAATAGCAGAAACTTTCTCTAGGCTAGGCACTGTGCTAAGTACTGGGAATGTTGCAGCAACACCCAAGGCCTCATATGTGAATACAGTCCTGATGGATGACTATCAGTGAATGTAATTCCTGGCATAGGAATCTTAATGATTATAAATCCTCACATGTGAGCTTCATGGTCTGATGAAAGAAAGGACAGTAAGCAAGTCAATATATAGCTACAGACTGTGTTTCATATCGTGCAATATCAATGCTAATATGTAATGGAAGAACCCACGCTGGCGGCTGAGGGAGTGTTTGCCATTTAAACCTTTTTGAAGAAGTAAAGGAAGAAACAGTTAGCTGAGGGAAGACAGGGAAAAACAGTCTACCAAATGGGAATAGCAGGAACAGGAAAAACAGAGGAGGGAGAGGGTTTGTAGCCAACAAGAAACAAGAGTAATTGGAGCACAGTGAGAGAATTATGATGAAGAGCTGTTGTGGAGGAGGGGGTTCTGAGTACAGAGCATAGGTCTTCAGGAGGTACATTTCAATGACCTAAGAAGTCACAGAAACTTTATGAACAAAAGATTGACAAGGGCCTGTCTACATTGCAGGTCACTCTTAGGGTATATGGTTAAACAAATTAAGCAAATGAGACACAGGAAAAGGAAAAGCATTTGGAGAACACTGTAGTCCAGGTGAGGCTGGTGTAACTGGTTTAGACTTGATTTGAAACCTGATAAATGAGGAAAGCAAACTGAGATAGATCCAGGACTAAGACAGGTAAAATTTACTAATAGATACACTCTCTTCTTTAAATTGCCAGATAAATGATCCTTGACTTTAGTAAGCTTAGAAATTTAATGCAGAAAATAATTGAAAAATCCACTTTGGTCATGCATTTGAGATATCAGAGAACCAAGTGGAAAATTGAGACAGACCATTTAATGTTCAAGTTTGGGACTCAGAAAGTAGATTCTTTTAGAAATGATATCAACACTAGACGAATGACTATGGAATAATTAAGGAAAGGACATATTTGTCAGCCTCAAAGAACTGTAGCTTTACACAAACTTGTTGAGAAGAGGAACTTTCAAAGGTGGCTTCCATACTGGAAGAGGGTTTAGTTTTCTAGGACAAAGAAAACAGAACTGCAGAATGGAAGGTGACCTTCTGAGTAAAAGCAGATACAAATGTTCTTCTACGGTAAAAATCAGATCCCCCCCCCATTATAAAGGGAGTTTTAGAAACAGTTGTATAACGTTTTAGTCTTATTTAATGGGAACTTACCTAGACATGGTAGCTCACACCTGAAATCCCAGAAGACTGAGGTAGGAGTATCACTGTAAAGTCAAGGCCAGACTGTGCTTCAAAGTGATGTCCAGGCCAGTCTGCACTGTAGAACAAGACTGTTTTGTTTTAACCCTTAGTTTATGATTATTTTTGAGAGCTTAATTGCAGAAAGATAATACCTATGACCACTTTCCTGAATCAAAAGATGTCTGGGTGGGATTATTAGCAAAATACAAGCAGCATGAAAGGGGCCATGAAAGATTCAAAGCTGATGGAAGTAGAAGGAGAAGAAAAGATGCAAATTGGGGGAGGGATCAACTAAACTGGAGGACGTATAAAAAATTTAGAAACCTATCATTTCATAACTAACTAAAACAATGGTGTTTTTATTTTAAATGAGCATTATTGGAAATACTCTGATTTGGTGGTAAAACAAAACCCGAGTGCCCAGTGCCAAGTGAGGGATACTTCCCTGTGGGTTGTTGCGAGGGAGCCTGTAGAAACTCACAAAATAATACAGGCTATTGTCTTTGTTCTTGGTGCTTAGCAGAACTAGGCAGCAAGTGTCTCCTCCTGATGATTGCATACACTCCAGACACAGAAGCCAAAGTGGAACTGAGCTGTATTGTTGGAGGCTGCTCATCAGTTCCTGGGTTCTCAGACCCAAAATAATCACACAGAAACTGTATTAATTAAATTACCGCTTAGCCTATTATCTCTAACTCCTTATTGGCTAACTCTTACATCTTAAATTAACCCATTTCTAGTAATCTGTGTATTGTCGCATGGCTGTGACTTACTGGCAAGGTTCCAGCACCTTTGTCTCCTGCGGGCAGCTACATGGCTTCTCCCTGACTCCACATTCTTTCTCCCACTCCACATTCTTTCTCCCAGCATTCAGTTTAGTTTTCCTGCCTAGCTCTATTCTGTCCTATCACAGGCCAAAGCAGCTTCTTTATTCATTAATAAAATCAACACACAAACAGAAGGACTTCCCACACAGAGCTGGAAGCCCCCTTCCTGCTGATTAGTACTCATAGTGATGGAAGGTTCTATGCAGGCTACTGGGGTACAAAAGTTATTAAATATTACTCCCAGCTATGTACCTTGTGTGATGCAGTACTGAACTACCTGGTGAAATGCCCACTGGTGCAGGAGTGGCATGAGTGTTCTGAGGTAACCAACAACTTCCAGTTGGATTTGTTTGAAATTCTAGACTGGTGAAGACTTGGTCAGAGAAACCTCTTTTAGCAGTAGGCAACATTCAAAGTGGGGACTTATAATTGGCCAAAGTGCTGAGAATAAGTAACAGCTGAGTGTCTGACCCCAAATGAGACAACTAGTCTACCTTCCATCACAGAACAGATGATAGAAGGTCTTCAGAAACCAAACAATGGGAAGGAGCATTGAGGAGTGCTGTCACCAGAGTATGACATTACTATTATTATGAACACACAGGAGCAGTGACATGTGTGTGGCCCTCTCCCCAAAATGAAAAAAGGAAATAAAGAAAACTGTTTTAAATCATAAGAAGACAAGAGAGACATGAGGGTAGGAGGGGACCAACTGAGGGAGCAGTGGGGGGTAGTGGGGTGTGTGTGATCACAGTGCATTATGTAAGAGTAGGATATTATCAAACATTTAAAAATCATACACCCCACACACAATTTCACCTAATGGGAAATTCATTAATTGGACTCTCATCTTGAGATGTGGAAAAAAAAAGTTCCACTTTTCGTGGTAGGACACTTAGTGTTTGTGAAGTGGCTGGCACAGGAACAGGAAGCAGTACAATATAGACGTCATATTGATTGGTATCTTGTGGCTTCAGCTTATTTTCCTTATGAAAGAGAGTGAAAGTAGAGTAGACTTCCTTATCTTGATTGGCCTGCTTGTGGCTTTGGCTATCATTTCTCTCCTAATTTATTATAAGGACAGATAAACAACTTAGCATTAGTTTGAAGACTTGAAACTTTAGATGAATGATGGTGACCATAGGGCTTGACCTTTTGGGACCTTGAGCAAGGTCTATGCCTAAGTCAATGTCTCCCATAACATTCCTGTTAACCCCTTGGATTAATTACTTCTTGCATCTCTCTGTTTACTCATCTTACATATTAAATTCCCTTTTCATTAATTTAGGGTCAAATGTTCACAACTCTAAAACCTGACCAGTTATCTATTCTAAGGGCATGGCATCTAAATATACAGACTCCTGCTTTGGATGAAGTAGAGACCACATAGAAGACAATTTGCTACATAAAAGAGAGTATGAATAATATCCTGTAAATTGTTGATTTATTTCTTTGTTCATAATATATTGCCCAAGGTGACTCTTTCTAGTCATAATCTACCCTATTTGGATGAATTCTCTGACAAATGTACTTAAGGGAAAGACCATGGAAAGAATCAGAACAAGATGTATTTAATATTCTGATATTTAAGACCCAAAGAAAAGAAGTGGGAAGCGGGGATGGAACAGAAATTGTTGTCTCTCAACAGTTTGGAGTAGGATGCAATGAGGCAAACCCACCAACTCCTTATTCCTGTCCTCTGCTTAAATATCTGAACTATACATTTTCTTTATGACTCAGAGTGCCACCACCCTACTCTAGTCTTGAATTGGAAGCAGGAAAGAGGAAGGAGACTTTGAAAGGACTGGACTCAACTGAAGAGTAGGACTCACCCTGACTTCCTTTTACTATGTTCGTCAAGCTTTAGTTATATCATTATATGGTACTCTCTCCTTAAAACAGATTTTTCTTGGCAAGAATTCAGATTCATGCAGACTGTCTTCTGTAACGCTCTGTAATGTTTATCAAAACCTGGCCAATGGTTCTGCTATGATGACCTCATAAGATACATTATCTTCTTGTCTTTCACTAGTGATGTTTTTACTTTTTTTAAGTCTTCTTTTCTCTTAGACATTATGCATGATTTAATAGATCTCAAGAAAGTGTGCTGTCTCTCTTATTGTTAGATATATACTACAGGTAAAAAAGCAACTAAGAAAAATCAGACATAAACTACTAAGGATCTATTATGTTTATTAGGTAGCTATAGAATATTCCACCCAACAGGCATAGAACACAAACTTTCTTCTCAGCAGCCCATGGAACCATTCTAAAAGATCACAATATAGACCACTAAGCATGTCTTAACAAATACAAATGAATCAAATTAGATCTATGTCTTAATGGAGCACTAAAACTAAAAATTGCCAACAAGAGGAACTGTGCAGGTATGGGTAATGAACAATACACTTTTGGAAGAAGAGTTCATCACTGAAGAAACCATAGAGGAAAATTCAGAATGATAAGTTTCCCTACAGTTAAACAAAAATGATAACACACCTGTAAGTTTCAAAGGAAACTCCTGTTTCCCAAACTCCAAAGGGAAGTGTATATGTCCAGAAATACGCTCTAGGTGCAGTTCAAGTTGGGCTATAGAAGGAATTGCTGACACGTAGATAAAATTCCATGGTTAGCATTCCCCAGGAACCTGCAAAAGCAGGTTTCTGTCTGACAGAGAAAGGCCCCTTTTCCACCTGTGATTGCCGATCAAACCCCTTGCAGGCCTCCAGGCTCCTTTAGTCCCTATTTACATGTATTTGTTAATGAATTCCAAAGTCCAGGTGATCCACCTGGCCCTTCTGTTCCTTCACTCTGCTAGCACCCAAGCTGTTGCAGTTCACAGGCTTCCCTCCTCCTAGATTCATTCCCTTACAACAGGTGTGTGTGCCGAACTCCACCCCACCCCGCCCCATCCCCACCCCGCCCCACCCCACCAGCCCTGGTATTTAGCTCCTCTGGAAGACAGTCCTGGCCATGTCCAGTCTGCTTTTTATTCTTTTTTTCCCCTTGCTTTGGACTCTTCCAGGGGCCTCTGACTGCTCTCTCTCTCTCTCTCTCTCTCTCTCTCTCTCATCTACAATAAAAACCTCCCCCGACCAACTATTTTGGTCTTTTTTTTACTGCATCCTTGCTTATATATCTGGTGCCAAAAATCCAGGAGGGAAACAATGAGCCATTCCCAAGGGGCCGGGACTCTCCTAAGAAAACTAAACTGTTCTTTTTGTTTGGTTGTTTTTTGTTTTTTTGAGACAGGGATTCAGTTGTGTAGCCCTGGCTGTCTTGGAACTCATTCTGTAGACCAGGCTGGCCTCAAACTCACAGAGATCTGCCTGTGTTTGCCTCTGGAATGCTGCAATTTAAAGGCGTGTGTTTGACTCTAAGGTTCAAATCATTTGTTTCTGTCGGTCTCTGCCACCCATCATATTCGACTCCAAATTTTGGAGCCCGCCCACCTCTCTGGCTGCTTCTCCTCCATCTGCTCTAAATCCCTGTCTCTCCTAGTCTACTCTAAAAAGTGCCGGTTCAGAGTGCCTGCTCAGTCTCTGTCTCTCTCACTGGTCTACTGGAGTCTCTCCCTCTGTCTCCCTCTCTCTGACTCTCTGTCTCCACTCCTGGATCCTACTACTCCTACAAAAGTCACACTGACACCAGTGTGCCAGTCAGCTTCTTTCACCCTACTGGGCACCCATCACATGAAAATGAACACCTTTCCATTGTGATTCAGTGACATTTCTCTCTGACAAGTTTCCATCTGCTTGGGGATGGTCTCAGATAGAGACTTTTGTCACCAGGGTACCTACCTTTCTAAGTGTCCAGTCATTGCCTGACTCCCTTCCCCCTCCCACTTTTGACCTACTTCTCAGTCTAGAACATCTATGATGCAGCTAAGACAGTTCTAAGAGGAAATTTCACAGATTAAATGCTTAAAAAAAAACCTCAGATAAATAAACAAACAGGAGAGAAAACGAAATCCAATTGTAGTCGATGCCAAGAAATAATAAAGAGTACGGTCAAAATTAACGAAATGGAGATCAAAACAATCCATAGAATTGATCAGAGTTGGTTGTTTGAAAGACTGACAGAATTGACATAACCCTACCCAAAGGAGCAAAAAAGACAGAAGAGACAATAAGATGAGAGAGAAAAGAAGAATGTTATAGGAGAGCCCAGTGATGTTCAGAGAATCGTTAGACAATATTTTGGAAACTTTCATATTGCTAAGTCTTGAAAACCTAGAAGAAATAGATGTGTCTTAAACATTAATGATCTACAAAAATTAAATATATATATATATATATATATATATATATACCCAGAGTAACACCCAATGAAATTGACCCAGCAATTAAAAAATTCAGCACAAAAACCAAGACTGCATGAATTTACTGCTGAGTCTAAAACAAAACAAAACAAAAGACTTTAAAAAGCTGTAACCCTAGTAGTTCTCAAACTGCTCCATGTCAAGAAGGAAAGAAGACTATCCAAAGTCTATGAAGTCAGTAGTCTTTTGATATCAAAACTAAATATGGGTATAGCAAAAAAGGTAATCAATTGACCAAAGTTTTGGATGAATACAGATAAAAACACTCAGTGAAATACAAACTGAGACATTAAAAAGTTGATACATAGTGACTAAGTTTCATCAAGATTGATTCAACATATATAAATCAATAAATATAATAACAAATCAGTGTAAGAACAAAATCAGATGATAATTGATGCAGAAAAGACCTTTGGCATAATCAAACCAAAGATAGGGACTTATTATATGATAACTTTTATGAAATAAACATAAAATTATATTTATTTCAGAAGTGGATAGTCTTTTGAAATCACTTAGAATGCTTCATTTTCAAATATTTTGATTAGAGTCCTAGTGTTCTTAGTGGAGTCTCTATGAGTATAACTGTGACATGCTGTGATTGGGACATTTCTCCATATTATCTGCCTATTTATTTATTAGTTTTGCAGTTTATATAGTTATTTGGAAAATTTTTAGGCAATTCTCACAAGAATCTAGAATTGTAAACAAACTATTAGAAAATTTCACATTCAAGTTACACTAAAAAGAAATCCTTGCTCCTTGCGGAAATTTGGAAACTACAGATCAGCAAATGAAAAAAAAAAAACCTCTCATAAGTCTATCAGTTATAATCTGGTATAGTTTCATTATCTCTCTTTTCGAAGCTTTGCATCATCATCTTAATATATAGTGCTGGGTACAGATTGACATTAAGCATTCTGCTTTGGAAATGGCTTTCATTACTAAGCATTATGTCTCAGCCTTTCTCAATGGCAGCCATATGAAGTTGCGTAATCATCTTCAAGGTTGTCTCAAATTTTATGCTCCTGTGGGAAGACATGTTGAATATTTCCAGCTTTATTTCTTCTCCATTCTGAGTATCGGCTCTTGTGTTGTTTAAAGTGATGGCACACATCTTTAAACAGAAAATAATGAGCATGTTGTTTATATATTTTTTGATTCTTCATCAGTCACGAGACTGCTATGGAAAAAATGTGTTTGCATGTTTGAAGCCTTTATTAGCTCATTACAGATAAGATCAATTTACATCTACAGGAAAGCTGCCTTCATCTCACCCTCTAGTCAACTCCCAGTCCTGGTTTTAGGAAGACATCAATCCAGAGGCCAGTTTCCTACTGAAATGATAATATCTGTTCCACTTCTCAAATTTTACAACAATTTGAGATATTCTTTCATTGCATTTCCCTGTAATATATGAGAAGGAAAAAAAAACCCAAGACTTTAAGAATATCTTTTCTGGGAAAAATAAGCAAAAAAAAATCAATTTTGCAATTCAGGTTTTGTTAGTCTTCAGATTGTTTGGCACAGCATTTAATTCATAACCCTTTACAATTTAGTGTTATTAAATAGGGCTTGCTAGAATGAGTCATTTTGTACACATTGGAAGTTTTATGGTTAGTTTAATGTCACCGAATTTAATTAACTTAGATTCTCATTTGTATAACATTATGCTTTGGAAAACTCTCCTTAATCAGGAAGCATTTAGCTTGGAACAACAAAAATAAAATAGTTTGTCTAAGTGGCATGAACCAGTGGACTAATTTCATAGGTAGAGAAATCAAGGTTTAAGGTAGATCTTCTAGTAATGGGTAAAAAATGTAAAGTCAAAAAGGCTCCAAAGTGACCAGGGAGGAAAGAAAACTAACTTTAGTAAAGGAATATTGATATGAGCCAAACTGAGTGATGTTCAGTTGTTAGTGGATGACATTGCAAACCAGAGCCAGAACTCAAGTGGGGGCAAGTGGCATATGGCTTGGGCACTTCTTTGCATTCTCAACTCTCTAGAAATCTTAAAAGGGGCAAAGCAGAAGCCACCCTTTACTGAGGGGATTTGGTTTAGGAAGGTGAAATCAGAAATATTATTTTAATATTAAAAGTAAACTATGGAAATGAGGAAGATATGAACATCTAAGATTGCTTCTCATAATCATAATTACTGTGATGTCCTTTTATCATCTAGTCATCCACACATATTTGGAGGGAAATTAGAATTTGAAATCTTTTCTGGGGCTGGGGAAATAGATGGCTTTAGTGACTCAAGTGCTTGCTGTGCAAGCAGAGCCACCTGAGTCAGGATCACCAGACCCCAGGGAAAAAGGAGTCAGGTGTCACAGTTGCAGGCTTGCAGCCTCAGCCCTGATAGGTAAAGACAGGTGAAGCCAAGGGATTTGCTGGTTAGCTAGTCAAGTCAAATGGTGAGTCTTAGGGTCAGTGAGTCATCCTGTCTCACAAAATAAAATGAAGACACGAATTACAACTGAGATTGCACACAGAGGGAGGCGGTGTGCAGCTGTGGATCTCCTTCCTGATTTGCTTTTATGACTATTATGCTTGTTAGGTTTTTGTCAACTTGACATAAATTAGCGTCATATGAGAAGAGGGAAACTTCTTTTTGTTTGTTGTGTATCCATGTCCTCTGAGGTTGAAACATTCTATATTTCAAGAAAGTGTCTTAAACCAGAAGGCAAATAACTCAAAATAGCTTCAGGAAATTCCTGAAACTGACCAGATTCTCTAGGGCCCCTTCTTCAGATGAGTAAACAAGACAAGCTGGGGGCGGGGAGCCAAACCAAGCCAAGCAGTCTGCACGCCTTTAATCCCAGCACTGGGGAAACAGAGGCACGCCATATCTCTGTGAGTTCAAGGTCAGCCTGGTTTACAAGAGCTCGCTCTAGAGTTCCAGGACAGACCTCAAAGCTACAGAAAAACCCTGTCTTGAAAGAAAGAAAGAAAAAGAAAAGGCAAAGCCAGTTGAGCTACCTGAATGAGTTTAAAACAACTGAGTCCCATGGAAAGGATGTTCTCTAACCTGTTCAGCTGCCTTAGGCTGTGCAGTGTGCTCCTGGTTCCCTACTTTTATGAGCTGTCACCCATGCTGGAGTGGGCTTTGGTGGTACAGCTGTCTTTGAATCATTACTGCTCCTGTAAGTAACCCCTCACTGATACATCTGCAAGCAGCCCCAAGAGAACTCATTGGTTCACCAACTTGAACTTCGGTGGTAGCCATGTTTTGTTCTGTTGTGGGTTTCCTATCTGGGGTGGATAGAGGTGTGTGTTGTGTCTCCCCAAGGAAAGTCTTGTCACACAGCAATGCCTCCATCAGATTGGCTGGTAGGGAAGTCTCTGGGTGCATTTTCTTGGTTGATGATTGATGTCGGTAAGTCCAGCCCACTGTGGGTGGCCCAATGGGGCAGATAGTCCAGATTCTTAGGAAATTATTGTATCAGAACCTGCATAGGAACACTGAACTGTGTAATCCATGGCCCTTGCCCCCCCCCAGTACCTTTCCATTTCATAGGGAATGAAGACCATAAAAATGTATAAAAGAGGACACAATGTCATAAATGCTAGACTAGAGAGAGAAAAACATGATGCTGGAAGAGTCCAGAAGAAATTTAGGTTATTTATTAGAAAGGCTTGGGGATGCTTTACCTTTGTTATTTACACTTGGGGGTATGACTTTGACAGTCTTATAAAATGACAAATATCAGTCCGGATGAAAAGAAGATGGGACAAAGCAGAGAACCAGGAGATGGAAAATAGTTAAGAGAACAGAGTGTCTGTACTTGGCTGAGGGACATAGTTTATCAGGACAACCAGAGCAAGACAAGAATGAGGAGATGTCAGTGTACTGTAGGATAGGACAAAGGCATTTGGAATCTCAAGGTGATCCCGATGCTCCATGTCCACAGTGCATTTCCCTGCAGCGTCTTACAAGCTGTCATTCAGCAGTTTTTGTAGTTCTTCTAATGGGGGAATTTTCCCCATGGTTTGCTAAGGCAGCTGGGACTCTTGTTAGGTGACAGAACTTTTGAGACTTCTTACGCTGATCAAAAATCTGCCACCCCCACAATTTTTATCCATTCATTTTAGTCTTGATTTAACAAACTACACAAAATGGCATGAAAGAATTTTTCCATATTAATCTTTTCTAATAGTTGATCCAATTTACATTCTCTTTTCAAGTCATACATTATGGGTGATTTTTTTTCCTTTTTTGCAATGCTTTGTACACCTCCTGCAGTTATGATTAATTTGTTCTCTGTGAACCCTGGCAAGTCTACTTCAGCATATCAACTAGTACTAAATGTGTTTCTCTAAGTTTCATCTTATTTGCTTTCAATCAGTCTGCTTTGAATATAGCTAGAAGTTCCATTCATGGTGCCAGCAATCACAGTTGGTAAACGCTAAGCTTGGGATCAACTCACATCTGCTTTGTGGCGGGGAGGGGGTAAAAATTAGTATTCATCTCCTGTGATAAGATTGGTGACTGTCCCAATTGTCATCAGAGAAACTTCATCCACTAGCTGATGGAAACAAATACAGACACCCACAGCCAAACATTAGGCCAAACCTGGGGAATCCTGATAAAGAGAGGGAGGAAGAATTGTAGGAGCCAGAGGGTTCAAGGGCATCATAAGAAAACCTACAGAAACAAGTAACCTGGCTTATAAGAACCCACAGAGACTGAGCCAACAACCAGGGAGCCTGCATGGGACTGATCTACGCCCTCTACATACATATGACAGTTGTGTAGCTTGGTCTACTCGTCAGAGTTCTAACAATGGAAGCAGGGGCTGTCCCCAGTGGTTTAACAGGCTCTTGGGAACCCATTCCTCATACTGGATTGCTTGCCTAGCCTTAATACAAGGAGAGGTGCTTAGTCTTTCTGCAGTTTAGTCTTTATGCCATGCTTTGTTGATACCCATGGGAGGCCTGCCCCTTTCTGAATAGAAACAGAGGAGGAGTAGATTAGGGAAAGGGGTGGCAGGGAGGTGGAGGAGGAAATGGGAGGAGAGGAGGGAGGGAAAATTTGATCTTGATGTAAAATTAATTGATTAATTGGTTAAAGTTTTGAAAGAATTAATATTAAGCCTTTTTATCCAAATTCAGCCTGACTCCAGTGCTGAGTGTCTAATCCTATCATTAAAAATTGTGAACCAGATATGGTGGCTCGTAACTTTAATACTAGTGCTTGGAAAGGAGAAGCAGAGGGGTTATGAGTTCAAGACCAGATGGGACTAAATACTGAGGCAAAACCAAAACCAAAATCCAAATTTTTCATTGTGTTAGACTTGTCTTAATATCGACTATGAATGTTTAGCATCATGATTCTGTCATGTTATACAAGCTACTCTCCCTACTCCTTGCGGTTCTTTAATTTGGTAAGCATGTGTTTGATAGCAACATCAATGGATTGTTTCAGAAGAAGTCGTAGGTAATAAAATGTTATGCAAACCACTGTATGTCCCTTTCCACATAAACTGAATTATTCATTTACCTTTGGAAATGGTCATTAAACTGTGAATTCACTCAGTCACACTTTTCATTGTTCAGCATTTTATCATTTTATTCTTGGATTCTGATTATGAAGAATATTTTTAAATGCATTACTAAAACTAGCATAGTACCTTAAGCTAAGGTTTTGAGTTAATATTTCAAAACTGGCATTTAGCAAAGCCAGGGATCAGTCATCACCTTGAGCCAAGTACATCTGTGCTTCTGTTTCCTCTTCCACAAACCACAATGAACTATTAGAGTCTTGTCACTTAAATAAGTTACTATCTATCAATAGCTTAAAGGAAAGTATTCATAGTTGCATACACTTACTATGCATAATTGAAATATCCCTATAAATTCTTTGAAACTCCTCCCTTTAGGAGGCAGAGCCTGACTTCTCCCCGTTAAGTTGGGGCTGGGTGTAATGACAGACTGACTTCTCACACCCATTATTTTTCTATGAAAAGCAATGTTACTGTTATGCCCAGACCCCAGAGTCGCCCTAAAAATCAACTAGGAGACTGAGTCCAGTATGTAAAAGCAAAAAGAGCCTTTATTCAAGCTTCAGCTTGGATTATCCATCTGTTCAACGCAGTGGTTGAGAGCAGAGAGTCCCAAGCCCAGGCAGGGTAGGGTCTGTTTGTTTGGTTGGTTTTTTTTTTTTTTATCATAGTAGAGGTTGGGGTGAGAGCTTTTCGAGGGTTCAGAACCCTGATTGGCTGACATTTGTCTAGGGGGTCTTGGCAAAAGGAGAAGAGGTGAGTCTTGAACTCAGGATAATCTGGTGATATTTTCTAATCTTATCTAATGTTTGGAACAGCAGGTACTTCCCTCTAGAAGTTGGCCCCCCTGGGTGGTGTCAGCTTATAGCTTTTTCTGGAACCTGGTGCCGCCTGCTATTGGCGGTTGTGAGGCCTGCTTCCTATGTGTGGCTAGGCTGCCCTGGGCCCCAGGTTACTAGCTCTGTGAAATCTCCTGGAGATTCTCCCTACTCTATGAGAACTGTGCTGTTATATCATGAAAATGGGATTAGTTTTCTATTCCTGTACCATGAACTGCCACACATTTAGTGGCCTAAAATAGCACCCATTTACTAAGTTACAGTTCTCTGTGTCAGAGGTCAGGTGTGTCATGGCCAGTGCTCAGGGTATCACAAGACTGAAGCTATGGTATTGGCATGGTGGTTCTCACCTGGAAAGTAAAAGAAAAATAAGATTTTAGTCTCCTTCTTAGTAGGACTATAAAGCTCCACAATTTCCTCTGAGAGTTAAATGCCTGTAACTCTAAGTCTCATATCCAGTTTCCCCATTCTCTGTTGGCTGAGGGCCTCTGTCAGCTTTCTGAGTTGATCTTACTCTCCTAGCCTTGTTGTCTCTTTCATCTTCAAAGCATTGTTAGTAGACTGCATCTTTTTCAAGGTTTGAATTTCTGACTTGCCCTTTTACTATCAGAAAATACTCTTAGCAGTGCACACACGTGTGTGTGTACTTGTGTGTGTCAGTGTTTTAGGTATGTGAACACGTGCATGCACTATACATACATGCATATATGTATGCGTGTGTGTCTGCATATGTTGGAGATCAGAGATGAACATCACAGGTATCTTCATCACTCTCTACCTTAATTTTTGAGATAAGGTCGATCTCTCACTGAACCCAGAGTTGACCAGTTGGCTGGACTGGTTGGCCACTAAGTTCCAGGCATCCACCTGTCTTCCCCCAGCCAGTGCTAGGGTTACAGATCTGCTCCACCATGTGTACTCCTTACAGAAGTGCTGGGGATCTGAACTCAGGACCTCATATTGTGCCTTTTATAATCACTTTACCAAGTGAACCATTTCCCTACCCTAAGACCTTTGAAGATTTCTTTTCATTATGCCAGAACCATTTGGATAATATTTCTATCTTAAGACTGACCAATTTGCCCATTGCACTGCCATTGGCAGGACCTGAACTGATGTCTGATGCTCCTCTTGCCACTGAAGCTGCAGATGCTGGGCCCATACAGTCCTGAGTGGCATGTGGTGCCACCCTTCACCAGGGCATAGTATGGCTCTGAGCTTCAGCCCAGCATGTCTGGGTCTGTGGCCCTGCTACAACTAGGACCCGCGCTGATGTCCCAGGCTTCTGTTGCCATTGAAGGCCAAGCAGATGGGATCTGGGCCCACAGCTGGGACCATGTGGGGATGCAAGGACCACGCTGACCTTGAGTCCATGCCGATCTGAATGACCTGCACTGCCAACTGGTGCCATCATGACATCTATGCTTGGGCTACTACCTAGGAACATGTCTGAGTCCATAGCCCAACCACAGCTGCGATCTGTACTTATGTCCCTGGCCTATAATGCCACTAAGGGTCCTGTGGCCAGCAGGGACCTAGGCCACCACCTAGGGCCAGGTTAGTGTTCCAGGGTAGAACCTCTGCCCGGGCCATGCAGATCTAAGTAGTTTGTGCTGTCATGTATTGTTGGGCCTGGGCTGCTGCTAGGAGCCATGTCAGGGTCTGTGGCCCTGCAGCAGCAGTAGTCTGTTTGATATCTGTGGCTCCTGTTACTACTACCTAAAGCAGAGAGGGTGGGGCCCACACAGAGTTGGCCCCACCCCTCTCACTGGCTGCAGCACTAGGGGGTATGGGCCCTGCCTCTCACCAACCACAGCAGTCAGGAGTATGGGCGCTGCCCCTCCTCAGGGAAGCACAGTAGATCTGTCCCTGTTGGCAGGGGTGTGGGTGAGGCGACCCCGAGGATGTGAGAGTGAGAGAGTTAACTCCATGGTCTGTCACGATGTGGTGCTGGCAAAGGAGAGACATTCTTGCTCTCTTGCCCCTTGCTTCTCGCCCCTTGCCACCTACTGTAGGCTGGGAAAAGCTGGTCCCAGGGTCACAAGAGTGAGAGAGCTGATCCTAACTCTCACTTGCTGCAGCACTAGGAGAGTGGGCCCTGCACCTGGCCTGGGCAACACACTGCAGCTGGCCCTGTTGTCTGGGGTGTAGGTAAACAAGAACTGACGGCATGAGGCTCTCCCTTGTATGTCATTGGTATGACAAGCATAACGGAAATATACTGGCCAATTTGGAAATTCAATGACAAGTTTTAATAGCTAGGTTTTGTTAGATTAAATAAGTGAGGGAAGTTAGACGTGTGTCAGAGGCTAGGTACTGTGGTAGAATTATTTGTGTGTATCATAGGTACTATTAAGTGAGGTGAGTTTCTAAGTAAATGCTAAACTGCTCATTGTAGACTTAGGCTATTGGCATATGGTGGAAAGTATGGTATAATGAAAAGAATGGGAATTCTCTTCTGTAGTTATTTATAGATATAGATAGGTCAAATGCTTTCAAAATAGGATGTAGTATTCTCAGAAAATGCTTCCAGATGGTTGGGGAATCTAGCTCAGTAGCAGAGCATAGCATATGTGGGGCTCTAGGTTTTATTCTCAAACTCACAGCCTCACACAACACACACACACACAAACACACACACACACACACACACAATTTGTAAGACAGTAGTAGAGTGAAAAGATTCTTCGGAGTTAAAATCTCTGGGAGAAAATTGAGAAGAATAGAAATTATATTTGTGGGTATTACTCAGAAGTTCAGGACTGAAATAATTATTGGCTTTAAATAGCTGTGGTGACCGTTATGAATGGATAAAGAGATTGTGTAGGAAAATCACTGAGGAAATATTATCTGCCGGACTTGGCAAGCTGACATACAACCTGGTATAGATGAAAAGACCTGGCATTTTAGGAGCCACAAGTTATAAATAGGAGAGACAGAGAGCTGTCCATTAGGAAATTACACAATGGTGGTGATCATTCAAATTGTATTTGGGTAACATTGGAAGAAACAGTGTAAGGAAAAAAACAGAGATGAATTAAGAATGTTAAACAATGCTTAAATTTAGAGGTGTAGCAAACATAAAGTCACCTAAAGGAAAGTGGAAACCGTATTTTTAAAAGTCAGAGAGAGAAAAGAGTAGAGTAAAGTCTAGTTTCAAGGCAGAAGAGGATAATCTACACCCTATATCAAGGTTTGCAAGGACAAGGACCAAGAAGTTAAATTAATAAATTTAAAGGTATATTTTTTAAAGCATGTTGCCAATATATTTCAAAGCTCAGCAATCTGGGAAGCTGACATGGAAAATAGATCAAGTGTGTTTCTCTTAAAGATGAAAACCTTCCCAAATGTCATGTTCTTTCTTGGAGCTATAGAAGACTTGGTGATTCGAAAGTATTGTTTGTCAAGTAGTTGACTCAGTGGCCACTGCACATGTAATTCACTGGCAAAATAACAATGCTGTGTTGTACTTCCTGAATTTAAAGCCCTCATAATTTGATGCTTGTCATTCCTGCTCCTAAAGTCACCTTGATGATATTCTGTCATTAGAGACACCCTGTATTTGTGACTCAGCTCATTTCTGTTGCCTGTCAATTCAACTGTCCTACAACTTTTGTCACTGGGGCATGTGGACACTGCATCATACAAATGCATGAAACAAGATGACCATACACACAGGTAATGGGTACCTAGCATGACCACAGGGCATGTGGACACTGCATCATACAAATGCATGAAACAAGATGACCATACACACAGGTAATGGGTACCTAGCATGACCACAGTGCATGTGGACACTGCATCATACAAATGCATGAAACAAGATGACCATACACACAGGTAATGGGTACCTAGCATGACCACAGTGCATGTGGACACTGCATCATACAAATGCATGAAACAAGATGACCATACACACAGGTAATGGGTACCTAGCATGACCACAGTGCATGGGCTTAAATAAGCATATGTCATGTTTCTTCTATTCACCATGTCATACAGTTTTACAGAAGACAGTGCTTTGGTTTTGCAAACATAAAATGTTATTGTTTATCAAGTTATCCTCTTCTTTTTTTTCAAATAAAATTCTTAGTCACTTTTTCTTTGCCTGCTTTTTTTTACTTTCCATTTGCTCAAAATCAGCCTTAACACATTATTTTGCTTCGAGGTATTAGAAGGAAATCCTGCAGGTAAATTCCTGCAAACAATCCATATTATCGAACTGACTGGTTTACATAAGATTCAGGAGGACTGGGAAAATGTTTTATTAATTCTTCACACAGGACACTGCCTTTTCCATACAAAAATTTTAATATGAGATCAATGTTCTGGTTTCCTGGAGCTTTCCATCTCTGGCTGAGGAAATAGTCTTGATTCACTGAATCTTTACATAGCACATTAAAAACAAGTGAATCTGAGAGATGATTTCCATGTGATTACAGAAGTTTCTAGATGTTTAGAGTTGACCTTTACTCATTTTTCTCATAGAGACATTTTTATACCCAGTTCATTCTCATAACTGCTGTTGCTATGGCTAAATGCCTCCTTAGTTACTTCGTAACTTTTAGTACAGTAATGTTAGAAAAGGTTTCAACAAATCAGAACTTCCAAATGTTACATTCACTCTTAAAAATGGAGGGTGTTCGGCAATCCCACTGAAATCAGGAACAAGACAAGGTTGTCCACTCTCTCCATATCTATTCAATATAGTTCTTGACGTCCTATCTAAAGCAATAAGACACCAAAAGGAGATACAAATTGGAAAAGAAGTCAAACTCTCACTCCTTTTGGTGTCTTATTGCTGGTGATATGATAGTTTACATAAGCGACCCCAAAAATTCTACCAAGGAACTTCTACAACTCATAAACACTTTCAGTAATGTAGCAGGATACAAGATGAACTCAAAAAACCAGTAGCCCTCCTATACATAGATGATAATTGGGCTGAGAAAGAAATCAGAGAAACATCACTCTACACAATAGCCACAAATAGCATAAAATATCTTGGAGTAACTCTAACCAAACAAGTGGAAGACTTGTATGACAAGAACTTTAAATCTCTGAAGAAAGAAATTGAAAAAGACACCAGAAAGTGGAAAGATGCTTTGGGGTAGGTAGAATTAACATAGTAAAAATGGCAATCTTACCAAAAGCAATCTATAGATTCAATGCAATGCCCATCAAAATCCCAGCAAAATTCTTCACAGACCTTGAAAGAACAGAACTCAACTTCATATGGAAAAGTAAAAAACCCAGGATAGTCAAAACAATCCTGTACAATAAAAGAACATCTGGAGGCATCATAATCCCTGACTTCAAACTCTACTACAGAGCTACAGTACTGATAAAAGCCTGGTATTGGCATAAGAACAGACAGGAGGACCAATGGAACTAAATCAAAGGCCTGGACATTAATCCACACACCTTCAAAAACCTGATTTTTTGACAAAGAAGCAAAAAACATCAAATGGAAAAAAGAAAGCATATTTAACAAATGGTGCTGGCATAACTGGATATCAACATGCAGGAAAATGAAAATAGATCCATATGCACAAAACTCAAGTCCAAATGGATCAAAGACCTCAACATATAGCCAGCCACGCTGAACCTCATAGAAGAGAAAGTGGGAAGTACACTTGAATGCATTGGCAAAGGAGACCACTTCCTAAATATAACCCCAATAGCACAGACACTGAGAGAAACAATTAATAAATGGGATCTCCTGAAACTGAAAAGCTTCTGTAAAACAAAGGACACGGTCAACAAGACAAAATGACAGCCTACAGAATGGGAAAAGATCTTCACCAACCCCACATCAGACAGAGGTCTGATCTCCAAAATATACAAAGAACCCAAGAAATTGGCCATCAAAAGAAAAAATAATCCAGTAAAAAAATTGAGTACAGACCTAAACAGAGAACTCTCAACGGAGGAATCTAAAATGGCTGAAAGACACTTAAGTAAATGCTCAACATCCTTAGCCATCAAAGCAATGCAAATCTAAACAATTCTGAGATTCCATCTTACACCTGTAAGAATGGACAAGATCAAAAACATTGATGACAACTTATGCTGGAGAGGTTGTGGGGTAAAGGGAACACTTCTGCTTTGCTTGTGGGAATGCAAGCTTGGTATAGGCCCTTTGGATGTCAGTACAGAGATTTCTCAGAAAATTAGAAAACAGCCTCCTCAAGACCCACAGTACTACAAAGGCTTGTTTGACAAGTTTATTATCTTTCTCTGTTTACACATTTTTCTATCTTATAGTAAACAATATTAATTTTCTTATCTGGTGACACCTTCACTGTTGGCAATATACTGGATAAACCATGTTACAGGTTAGGCTAGATCAAAGGACTGAAGGAATAGAACCCACTGTCTGATGAGAGGAATTACAGAGCCCCTTATACAAAGTCCTAGTTATCTCAAAAAGATACAAGTGAAAGATTAATAATACAAAAAATGCCCAAACAAAGCAACATGAGACAAAGAGTCTACAAAAACCCATTGACTTTCCCTTATGTTGGCCCACTAATCCTGGGCATGGGGTTTAACCTAAAGTATAGTTAATACAAACAGTGAGAATCCTTTGGAGAAAACCAGTTTTCAGTGAGTTATCAGTGGTAGATAGATTGTTGGTCTGAGGTGAGCCAGTGCCGTTTCCCCCTCTCAGTGCTGGGACCTGATGTGGCTTGAACTTATGCAGGTCCTGTGTGTGTAGCCCCCATCTCTGTGAGTTCGTAATTGTGGAAGTCCTCTTGCATCTGGAAGACACTGCTTCCTTGAAGTCATCTATCCCTCTGGCTCCTACAATCTTTCTGCGTCCTCTCCCACATAGGTCCTTGAGCCCTGGAGGGAGGGGTTTGATGACGACCCAGTGCTCCAAAGTTTGTCACTCTCTCTCTGCACATCATTCCGCTATGTGTCTCCATGTTACTTGCATCTACAGCAGGAGGAAACTCCTCTAAGTGTTGGCTATGAAAACTCATCAAAGGTGCAAGTTCTTCCCAAAATAAAGTCCAAACTCTTGATGTTTAAAGCTTTTGTGATTCTTGACTTGCCAAATTCCTGTCACTTCCCAATCGACCCAGGCATAGTTACTTGTTTCCTGTGCATAAACTGTGTTTTTCTGGACTATTTGCCTTTTTTCTGCTTACAATGTCCTTTGCCATTGACACCATTTATCTATTACTATTCCTATGAGAAAAATTTGAAGTGACACCTTTTAATGTTTTGACCAAAAGTATACCATAATACTTCAAATGTAATACTTGTTAATTTGTTACATTATTTCGGACTCTATATCCAAGGACATATCCTTTGTTTATTTCCTGACTATCTTTGTATGTGGCATAAAAGTATTGACATGTGCTATATAATGACATTTCAGATGATAATGGACCATGAGTGGGATGGTGTTCTCATAGAATTACATAGTCTAGTGATATAACAGCCACTTGCTTTGTGATAAGCATTCTCTGTGATGTTTATCCCATGACAAATCAACCATAGATGTCTCAGAATGTGTGCCCATTGTCAAGCCATACTTGATTGCATTGTTGTGGACTTGCTTCTCCTTCAGAGTCATATGTTAAAATTTTAACCCAAACAGGTGATGGGTTAGGTGGTGAGGCCTCTGTGAAGTGATCATATGAGGAAGGAAACCCTTGTGAATGAGATCAACACCCTTTTATAAAAGACTCCTGCATGCCTATCTCCTTTCTGCCATGTAAAGTTACAGTAAAAAGAAGCCATCTATGAAGTGGGAAGTGGGCCTCATCAGGCAGCACATCTATCAGCAAAGTTGAGTTACTATTCATATATTTGTTTATTGCCTGGAGGGTTGTGTGTATCTATGCACCTGATGCTTCTCTCCTATTTTATGGCCCCATAGAGTGAAGCCAGGCCACCAGGCTTGGCATCAGGCACTTTACCTACTCAGTCATCTTCCTGCACATCTACCAGCATCCTGGCCTCTGAAGCATCTAAACTGATTTAAAAAAACCTTTATGCTGTAGTTGACCAAGTATATAATATTTTAGCATAGCACCCTTAAAAGATTAAACCAAACACATTATAGATTTGTAGTAGAAAGACTGAAGAAATAGAATATATGAGGATTCTTTAAACTTGTAAGTAACTACAGACGTAGAAACAGAGAAGTGAAAATCTAATGCAACTACAAATGAAGCAGAGATAATCGAAACAGTAGCCTAAGCTTGGGGTATAGAACAGTGGTAGAGCTCTTTTGCCTAGCAGCCTAACAGAAGAAAAACCCTGGATATAATCTCTATCACTGAGTGGGCATGGGGTTTTCAGGCCAGTGATGTAGGAGGCAGAAGAGAGAGGTACTGTATGGAAAGATGTGAACTTGGCCCCCAGACCTGAAAGGTTGTATAGTATTTGCATAGCTAGAAGCAAAGACCAGAGCTGGTTTACATGATGCTGACATGAAATTTCTGTGAAGTAACATGATGCTGACATGAAATTTCTGTGAAGTAACAGTTGACTATTCAGTGAGCATAGCAGAATAACTCTACTAGATTATGAAATTGAAATAGTAGGAAATTCACGCAAGGAAAGGAGTTTATGGAGAAGATGATAAACTACATTTTGAATACTAGTTTGAGGTTCTGGCAAAACACCAAATGGAGCTATTTGAAAGTGGCTATGACCTGGATTTAAAAGAGAATGATAAGACATAGAATTTTTTTCTAGCCAAGAACATGTAAGACAATGAAACCAACTAAAGGGGAATATGCAGAGGGAAGGGAACAGCTAATGATTAGATTTTATGAGGCTTCATATTTAAGGAGTAAATACAAAAGCATGCCCAAGTCTTAAACTTTTTGGTATCTAAAAAACAAGATAATGTCTTCAAGATGGGAGACTCTCAAGAGCAAACTAAGATATATATGTATTTGTACACACATATATGTGTGTATATATGTTTATATATACACTTTCATCACATAACAATCACAAACATATATACATACATGCATATATGCAAGCATGTAGACAAGGCTGGCCTTGAACCCAGGGAGCTCTGTCTGTTTCTTGTCTTTGAAGTACTAGAATTAAAGATGTTTGCCACCATGTCGGGCTGATGTGTATGGCATTATATGTTAAGATTCTTGTGGAAAGCTGTAAGGGAAAAAGATTTTTGGAGTCTTGTGATGCACAATTAATAAAAGCTCAGAGAAAGAAATTGGCCTGAAGATCTGAAAAGTAAAGCAGCCAGTCACTGGCTCTTACCTCAACCTTGGTCTGAAAATGGCGATCCTACCTTCATGAATCTCAGAATGAGACTGACTGAGAGCTATTTCTTCCCCATTTTATAATTCTCTCTAGGGCTGGGATTAAAGGCATGCAACACTATCCTGTTTCTATAGCAACTAGTGTAGCTACTGGGATTAAAGGTGTGTGTTACCACTGCCAGGCTATAAGGCTGACCACTATGGCTGTTTTACTCTTCCCATCCCCAGGCAAGCTTTATTTATTAAAATACAATTGAAATGCCACTACAGCCTTACACACCTCAGACTTTGATAGTGAGCTGATGATCTAAGTGGCAAAGGAGGTCATGTATAGAACCAAAGCAGATGCTGAGACCAGAAGAGAGTGGGGCAAAGATCCCCTGCTCATTTAGTTGCACAAAGAGGTCAAGAGGAAAGAGAACAAGAAATATATCAGTTCTATGCATAGCCAGATTGCTGTCGGTTGAGGTTTCCTTTAAAATTATGGCCCTGTTTTCATAATTAGCTTTAAAATGGGTCATCCCATGATTTCAAAAATTTCCATTCCAATTTTCCTGTAAAGGGAAAGACTACTCCTACACCTTAAAGAATTGAATCTCCTCAGGAGTCAGACATTTCAAACTGAAGCTTCAGATTTGCTCTTGAACCTCTGTAAACCATACCATGACCGCCATTTTCATGGTTTGCCGCATTGGGTTTGCTTCATCGTGTTTCATTGAACAGTTCCTGCAGGCCTCTGGGATAAGACATTGTTCTCCCTAAACAATGCATCATGCCAATATATATAGAAGCAATATTTTTTAGTGTAGTGTTCTCTGAGACTATCTTGGCATATTTTGCTGAGAAACAGATTGAGCTGGAGAAAGGCTGACCAAGAGAATAATATCTTCAAATGACTTCCCCCCTTTATATTTTGATCTCTTTCTTTTTAGTGGAGGCTCCTTATTTTCTGGTCATGAATTGGTCAAACAAGCTACTCAGAGAAATAACTTAAGGTAAATTTGTATATAGAGAAAATCTACTGGGTTACTACTGGAGATCATTTAGAAGGGGTTCCTCCTGAGTTTTGTTAGTGTCCAAGAAAGGAAACAAAGCAGCATCATCTGAAATGCTCTGGGATAATATTTCATAATTACTCAGCAATATAAACAAGAATTCCTTAGATGCAGCTGGGATATGCAAAGATCACAGATGTTGGGTGTATTGACTGATGACATGGAGAGGTATAGAAGCAGCATTTTGTTCTGTAGATTAATACCACTAAAATTAAATTCTCTATAAGTCCTATCTCAAATCCTTCCTATAACTGTCTTTCTCTGAAATATTTTTCTGCTTCTCAGGCACACATAACAGAAAATTATTCTGCATCTCTTCCAAGCTTAAAAAAAGTCCCAGTTTTAATGCATGCTAAGATAGTGCCAAGGAACTCAAAATAGATGCCTCAGGACAAAGAGAGAGCATTTTGTACAGTAAATTCAAGTGTAGCATCAGAGGTCATTATAAACCAAATTACCCATTGAGGTTATTTTTCAAACTTCTGAGTTGAAACTTTTGAGGCATGAGTTAAAATAAAAAATAAAATAAAACAAAATAGACAACATCTATTCCTCTAGAATCCATGCCTTCTGGGGACTTCCACACATGCATTCCAAGCATGTGGGCTGACAGTGTTGCTAGGTATTGTTGGCTCAAACTCATTTATTTTTATATATTTTGGGCTGCATTTATTAAACAAAATAGAGCTGAGCTGCTACTATCTGCATCATATCATGTTTAATGGTAGTGGGAGGCTAAGATGATGAGGTCCAAGTTTATGCACTAGGCGTGGGTGTTGTTGGGAACTTGGAGCTGGTAGGCTCAGAGAAGAGATCATGCCAAGAACTGCCCCATGCTGATGCAGCCTGCCATAAAGTAAGTAGCTCCTTTCACCGTAGAATGGCCTAGACCCCAAACAAAGTTTTCTGCCTTTGCTAACATAGAAAGAATGGGCAAGAACTTATCAAGTGTTACAGACTGATTTTCTGTATATGGTCTCTCAAGGAAGGTCATGATATTCTGCTTCAATATTGTTTCTCTTTAGTATTCACAAACCAAGGTAAATATTCTTTTTATATTGGTAAACTTTTGGCTGTTGGCTAACCACACATGTCTGTGAGTCGTAAAAAGCAAGTATGGTTGAATTATGTCACTTTTTAAAAAAAATGTGTAGCCCAGGCTGGCATCAAACTTGTGATTCTCCTGCCTCTGCCTCCTTCAGCCAATCCTACTGGCATGTGCCACCACAACCCGGCAAATTATGTCATTCTCGCAGTGTTAAAACTCATTGCTTCAGAGTATCTTCTTGTTTTATCTCTTAAGTCATCATTATTGTCAATGGAAGTTAAGTTCTCCATCAGGATACAAGGTCTCTCAGACTAGAGTTCAAAGTAAACCCATTTTGAACTTACAAGAACATAAAAATATGTATGTTATTTTTAATTAGTTATACTTGTGTGTGTCTGTGTGTAGGGATATACACATGTGGGAAGGTGCCCATGAAGGGTAGGAGAACGCCTCAGATCTCCTGGAGCTGGGATTACACGCAGTTCTGGGCAACTGGACATAGGGTCCCAGAACCAGACTCAGGTCCTCTGCAGGAGTAGAAGGTGCTCTTACCAACTAAGCCAGTCTCCAGATGCCATATTGAATTTTACGCAAAGAATTTTATAGCGTGTTAAAGAATGAACACGTTTTCTTCCAGCTCTACTGTCTGTGATGATGGACTCTGTAAGCTTGCTTTTGTTAGTTCGCTCTTGTGTGTGTGTGTTTTTTTTTTAAATCATATTTTGTGTGGTAGAATTGCTTTTGAGTTGTCTTCTCCAAGTATCTCAAACATTCCTGAAGTTCAGTGCTTTGGAGTTGAGGTCATTAGGTTTTTTTCTCCAAACATTGTTTTCTTAACAGCCAACAAATGTCTTAGGAGATGATTAACTCCCCCTGGGGCAAGTCCTGCTTATTCTTCCTCTCCCAGGTTAAGTATTCCTTCCTTGCTCATGCATTTTTAGTTTCTTCAAGTAGATGTGGTTATTTCTATAGTTCTGCATGATGTTTTTATTCTGCCATTTTACTTTTATACTATTTCATGATTCTGTGTTCTTTGGAGCAGGGAAGAACTCCTTTTTTTGGTCTCTGCAGCAATAGAATACGTGACATAATTTGGACACTGAAAATGTTTGTGGGGTCCATTTCTAGACCTGTCTGAATCTTCTTTCTGTCCATTGTCTTATGTATAATTCTCAAGAGCAAGATATTTTAATTTGTTGAGTGCTGGATGCCATTAACAAACTGTTTGATCTTAACTAAACCTTTGGCTACCCAGACTAATTCATTTATGAAACCTAAAGGGAATTTCATTCCTTTCCTTAAATAATACCAGTCTGTTATGTATGTGATTTTCTTCCAAGTCATTTTTTTCTCCTCCTCCAAGACTAAATTTTCCTCTTCCCAAGGCTCTATTTTGGGGTTTGGCTCAAAGGGACAGTTGAAGACAATAAAAAGATTTCTGATGCTGAAGAAAAAATATCTTAGAGGGAATAAAGGCACTGTCTCTAGAAAAGACTTCAGTGTGGAAAATGTGAGTCCATGTGAGATGAGGAGGTAGAAGAGCATCTATAGAGAATTAGTATGAACTATTGACATCAGCTCAGAACATTTATAAGATTGTATACCTCTAAAGTATGAATTTTAAGGTTGAATAAAATATCCACATCACTTGCTAATTTAGAAATATATCCTAATTTCAACATTTTGTTTTGCAAAATAAAAGCAATCCACTTCAGGCACAATGACAAGTATCTGTCACCATACATTAAGATATCTAATCTAAGATATACATTAATATTTCTAAATTTATAAAGCTGGTTTTGGAGTTGGACTCTGGCTCAGTCCCTCTCTAATTCCAAGCCTCTTGTTAAGAGAAAAACCCAAAGTTTCTGGAGTTTCTGTCTCATGTCAGGAGCCATGGTATGGGACAGAAAGAAAAATGAATTTAAAAAACATCTTTGCTTTTCTTCATATCTAGTTTTGTCTTTATCAAGCCTTTCATTGAATATATACATTTGTATATGTCTATATAAATAATGTTTAATTTTTCCACAATGAACAATGAGTTTTTCCTGTAGTGATATTTGAAGTTTCCAGGAAGAAGATGGGGCCCTATAAAAACAACTCCACCTGGTTGCTATGACATCATTATACTGACAGCACTACTACAAGGCCTGTTTCAGGTACCAGCTGCACAAGACGGTTCCAACTTGCTTAGCTGAAATGGTGCACATCTTTTACAACATTCTGGCCAGACCTCCACAAAATACTCAGAGACTATTTGCAATTTTACCAGACGTTGATCTTGAAATTTAACTATCATTTTACTTTCACAGGATCCCCTAGAAAGAACGTTGCCCCCATGACAGCTAGAAGTAATTCTAGAGGACGATGTCCCCTCTCCCAGCACAGTTTGTCCTCAGACGTAGGGACATCATTTAGGGGTTGATTATAGTTGGTATACAGTTGAGAGTTGGGGGAGGAATTTTATAAGATCAGGGATCTTTTTTTTAAAAAAAGGGAAAATTGGATGATGGGATAATAGATTGGTATTTGTGAGTTATTGTTTATAGACAATTACATTGGATACAAAGTTAAATTATATTGAATATTGTATGCATGCATGTTTCTACCTTGGTTTAAAACATTTTTATGTGTATATATATATATATATATTTACCATATTGCAGTGTACATTTCTATGTCTGATCAAGTTACTTATACATTGTTTATATTTGGAGGTCATTGTTCTCATTTATTGCACAGTTGTTTATTGTCTTAGTCTTTAAGTTAGATAGGTATTAAGAATTGTTGATCAATAGTCATCTTTGTTTGTCATATTTATAGTTAGACTAATCAGGTTCTTTAGATACATTGAGATTATATTCTGTATAAATAGATAATCTTCAACCTCTTCAAAGAACTGTAGAAAATGGCATTTAATCTAACTTAGAGTTCTGTGGTAGCAAGACACAATCATTCTTGGCAATACTGATCTATTCCCGAGAGATTGTTGAGCACCAAAGACACTCCACTTGGAGCTTTTCTTTTTCTTGGCAAAACTGGCATTTGGGCATGGAACTGCCCATAACTCAACTACTGACAAAATATATAGTATCCAGAAATGGATAAGCAGAACTTTCAAATCTTGCCAAGACAGGGTAAGACTGTATTGAAAAATTTCTTGCCTTTAAAAATAATCTGTCTATTATTCTAGGCCTTAGCCAAAGTTGGTGGCTTCAACGTTGCAAACGTGACTTTGGATGATTGCCCAGGTAGCCACTTGTCTCTGTGATTTGCTGCATGTTTTGGAAGTTGTTTGATAGCACTTCCTAATTTCTCAGGTAACATTATTTCCCTTCTCAGATCTTTGATGGGGTTGAAGACTGGATAAACGTAGTTACTTTTTCCTCATGACTTGGCCAAGTTATTTATTATACAAGACTTAAGATAGTTAGAATAAGATATTTGTTCTTATTTTATATAATTTTGTAGTAGGTTTAGAACTCTCTTACTTAAACAAAAGGGGGAGGTGTTGTGGGAGCTCCTTCCACTCCTTCAGCCAATAGCATTTGAGATACCAGCCCACTGGGGCATGGTCTCTTTCACTTTAAAAACCAGCAGCAGCCCTCCTCTCGCTGTCTTGCTTCAACTCTGGTTCTGGCGACTAGACTCCTTTCCTGGTAGAGGGCTGTTGTTTAGGACGGCGTTCTGTAAGTTTTTTCCCCTCAAATAAATAACCCTTTTAATAATAATTCCAAACTGGTGTGGAATCGTTTTGCACATTAATGACCCATGCTCTGAAGATAAGGGAGTTGTTATGCTAAATGACATACCTGAGTTGTAGGAATAGTTGAGGCTAAATCCGTTTTATAAGTTTTGACAGATTTCGAGATAGATGCATCAAAGGTCTGTCAATTTACAGAGATAGGATCATTTCAAAAAGAAGATGCAGCAAGCCTGTTACTTCCATTTCCCCCTCTAAATAGTGTTTAAACTACTGTGCAAAGCTAGGCTGCCATCCCCTTGTCCTTTTGACTGGGTTAAGAACTTTCACAAACCCTTCGCAGAGTAGAATGACAGAGAAGTTCCTCAAAGCCTCTCCAAGCCTGAGGTGTTGTAAGTCATGGAGACCCTGCTGTGTGTGTGTGGGTGGCAGCACAGCCACAGGACTAAACTGCTGAACTTTGCAGGTGTCCTGTGGAAATCCTGAGGCTGTCTGGCACTGAAGAGACACTGAACACACAGAGAGACACTCTCTGCAAGACTCTGACTCTTAACTTGTTAGCTAGAGCCAAGATAGGTCTTATGACCTTCTAAGGTTCCATTGGGTGAACACAGCATAGTAACTTGTCTGTCAAGAAATTAATGCCAAGGGAAAGTTGTGATGTTATATAAATTGTCTCATATCCCAATGCTGAGCCATGTCTTTACTGAGGTTATGTGAAATGGAGATTGTTAAGGGAAATACTGTATAATTCAGGCAGCTGAAGTTTTCCTTTAATGTGGGACACTCAGATGGGGAAAACAAATGTTGGAAGTTATGGGCCATGGCTCCTGTGGGAGTGGCTGCTGCAGCAATTGTTGGACCAATTGCCTCCTTCTCTGCCTCTGTGTGCAAACAGTCTATGTGTTCTGGCTGATTTATATGTGTGTGTTTTCTTCCCATCTAAAGAAGTGCAAATTATTTGAAATATCTTACAATATCTATCCTCTACTACTGTTGCACATGGTGAGGTCAGCATAGAAAGCTCCATTTGTTCTGCAAATGGAGCAATGAATGGGTTTGTTTGTGACTAGTGGTTAGCAAGGGAGGAGGTGGACCAGATCCAGCTCTCTCAGTCACAGTCAGGAACTTTTCCTCCAGTGTTGTGGAATGCATTCCTTCTTGCCTACAAGTAAGGCTTAAACCACCAGAAGTCAGTAGGACCCATTTCTGGGTTGGGGTTGGGGCGGGAAGTCCAGTCCTATTGATGAAAGAAGATAAAAAAGATGCCAGTATCAAAGTCAGTATTTGACAGGTCTCAAGGGCATATGTGGGGATATCTGCTCATTGTACTAGGGACATGTACCAATATCTGCCTATACTGGCTGCTATCTGATCCATCTGCAAACCTACCTCTAAGGTATTATGGTAACTTTAAATTAAAGGAATTTAGAACAAAAAATTCATCGTGTGCCTGATTCTTTGGTTTTTCTTTCCAAGAGCAAGAGAAGAAGGCAGCACACAAAAGATGGAATCCTTGTATTAGAAGAAGATGGCATTCTTATGGTCAGAATGGGTAGTTGAGATGAGAAAATTTTGTTCAACTACATCTTGCTAAAATCACTTATGAGATCCTAGCAATGCAGAGGAAGTTTCACAAGGCCCCATCCCTAGATGAAGAATTATTGGTACCCAGTAACCAATGGTTTCTGAGAGAGAGGAGAATCTGTTTTCTTTTAATACAAAGAAGCAAACCAAAACAAAATCCTCTTTCCAGGGGTTGGAGTAATGTCCTTGATGCTCAATCACATGGACTTCAGTTTGGTCTCCAGCACTCATGTGAAAAGCCAGGTGTGGTGGTGTAGGAGGAGCTGCTTGTTGGTTCCCAGCTGCCCAGCCCTGAAATAATCACACAGAAACTGTATTAATTAAAACACTGCTTGGCCCATTAGCTCTAGCTTCTTATTGGCTAGCTCTTACACTAATTTAATCCATTTCTATTAATCTGTGTATCACTACGAGGTCATGGTCTACCAGCAAAGTTCCAGCACGTCTATCTCCAGTAGCAGATCCATGGTGTCTCTCCTGATTCTGCCCTTTTTTCTCCCAGCATTCAGTTCCATCTCCCGCCTACCTAAGTTCTGCCTTATCAACAGGCCAAGGCAGTTTCTTTATTCATTAACCAAGAAAAGCAACACACAGACAGGTGGACCTCCCATACCATGGAGCAATTGTCATCCTAGCACTGAGAAGATGGAGACAGACGAATTCTGTGACTTGCTGGCCAGGCAACCAAGCTGTACTGGTGAACTACAGGTGACCAAGAGATCCTGTTCAAAGCTATGGTGACCATGTCTGGAAGAAACATGTACACATACACATATACACACACATGTGCAAACACATACACACACACATATATATGCTCATACATAATTAAAAAATAATAACAATTCTTACTTTTGTTAACTTCTTCACATAGTTTAAATGCTTTTTACCATTCTATTCTCTGTGCAAACTAGTATAAAAGCATTTCTATTTGGCTACCACTTTTGGTCTTCATTTCCTTATGAAGGGTCCCATGTCAAAGAAAACTCATATCAGACAAATCTGATTTTATGTCAGGTTAGCTCTTTAAAGAGAGTAAATGTACACTTTGTTTCTCCTAGCCTGCTGTTTTCTAAAGCATCTTTTCCCTCATGCCCCTGAGTCAGGGCCATTTGTAAAGTACTGCAATGATTTTGGTTTTCTCTGCCTTTCCAACTAGGGTCTGAAGCTGGCTGAACTCTATTAATCAGGCTGCCTTGGCTACTTCTAAAGTAATAGATTAAGCTACTATTCTGGTGTAAGAAAAATGTCTATTGGCTCCCCTTATAAGTGTACCTAAAAGAAAGCCATGGCATGTCAGGTAATCAATACCTATTAGAGTAGAGATCAATGTGTACAATCAGGTAATCCTCTAATTAGATTTTCTACATAGTAGAGAGAAGTTTGCCAAAGGAAGTCCTGTGCAGCAGTTTCTCCTTCAAAGAAATTTTGAAAGAATTTCTGCAGGGGCAGCCATTGTAACTTTGATCCTTCGAGGCCAGGTACTCACATGTGTGCAGGGAGACCGGGAGCCACAACTGCAGGTGTCCTAAGTTTCTACTGCTGTTATGTGTCTGTGCTGATCTGAGGTCAGACACCATGCCAGGTATGGGGCTGGCCAATCAACTCAGTAAACAGGGAAGAAGTGACCGAATGATGTATCAGATTATCAGAAGCATTCAGAAATGAACTGAACTGTGTGGGAGTTGCATAGACTTCACTTAAGATTATGTAACTGGGCCGGTTTTCACCATTGCTGGGAATGGATGATCAGGGATGCAGCAATCATAGTGTTTTTTGTTTTTACCCCACAGTGTTTAGTGTGAAGCCTCTTATTTTAGTAAATAAGACCTAAGGAAGAAGGTTTTTTTTTGGTTTTTTTTTTTTTTTTGGCCTTAGAACAAATGGTTTCTTGCTTTTGCTTATAGATATGAATTGAAAGGCATTTGATGGCCCTACTGTAAGACAACTGTGACGATGGCAGGCATTAGGCCATTTGAGAATTTACGATCCACCTCTGGCCCTAAGGTGGCTGCAGTGAAGAGCAATTGCGGGGTCAGGCAAGAATCAAACAAAGCAAAGTAACGCTGTCAGTGTGAATGTTAGGTAGGCTGAGAGAAAAATTATGGCCTGCTGCTCTTTCCCACTCTGAAATGACAAATATCCAGAACTCTAGGATTCAAAGTGTTTCCTGTGAGTGCATCAAACATGACCTTAGTGGAAAGTTTTCCCCAATAATACTGATAATACTGACTTTTTTCTTTTCCAAGGAAACAAAAAAGTTTCACATTAAAAAACAAACAAACTAAGAACAATAAAAAGAACCTAGGTTGAATAAACAAATTCCAGCTTCTCTTGTAGAGACTGTTGACAGTTCTAGACATCCGTACCCATACCCAGCTATCCCCACCCTACCCCCTCTTTTTAAGAGTTTCATTGTTAGACCTGAATTAACCTTTTCTGGTCAGTCAGAATTATAATCTAACTATTTACACGTAGGGAAGATCACTTCCAAAGTCTTTGACAACTCTGTCTCAGTGATGGGGACGACCAAGTCCTCCTGGGGGCTGATGTCTGAGTGATGGTCCAAGGCCTGGAAACATTATCTAAGAAGAGTTATCTTTAATTTAACCTTGCAGGAATGAAGGACAATGTGTGGACAGCCATACTCCTGTCACTAGGATACAGCAATTTCTAAAATTTCCCCACCGTCTTAGTTACTGTTTTTATTGTTGTGAGAGACACCATGACCATGCCCCTCTTAGAAAGGAAAACACTGAATTGTGGTTGCTTACATTTTCAGAGGTTTCATCGTGGTGCAACATGGTGGCATGCAGGCAGACGTGCTGCTTGAAAAGTAGCTGAGAGTTCTACATCTTGCAGGTAGCAAGAAGTGGTCTAAGACAGTAGGCAGTATCTTCAGCATAGGAGACCTCAAAGCCGACCCACACAGAGACAAACTTCCTCCAACAAGGTCACAGCTACTTCAATAAGCATTGCTCCTAATAGTGACACTCCTTACTAGCTTATAGGGCCCAATTACATTTGAACCTCCATATTCCACTCCATGGCCCCCATAAGCTTATAACAATATCATATTGCAAAAGTGCATTTTGTCCAACCTCAAATGTTCCCATAGTCTCAACAATGATTAAAAGTCCAAAGTTCAAAGTCTTTTTTGAGCTTCCCACAATTTCTTAACTGTATTCGCTTATAAAATCAAAATAAAAAACAGCTTACATACTTCCAACATATAATGGCATAGGACATACATTACATTACCAGCCCAAAATATAGGGAAGGGAGCATTGTGAGGACATACTGGAGTAAAGCAAAACTGAAAATCAGCTGGGGAAACTCCAGACTCTGCATCTCTGGGTCTGATGTCAAATGCTATTCAGCTCTCCAACTCCTTTCAGCTTTATTGACCACAACACACTTCTTTCTCTGGGGCAGGTTCCACTCCCTGTTAGCAGCTCTCCTTAACAGGTACCCCATGGCTCTGGCATCTGCAACATCTTGGGGTCTCCAAGGCAATCCAGGCTTCAATTTCACAGCTTTGCACACTGGCCTTTCTAGGCCTCCATTGAGGGACACCCTGATACATGCTTTGTTTTTCTTAGTCGAGGAGACAAATACCATAACCTCTTTCTTCTGTCTGTAATTCCAGAACCACATGGTCAAATCCACGAAGTTCTGCTGCTTACTGGGGCTGGAACATGGCCCCCTCTTTCAGTTACATCTTTACCAGCTTTCTGTAAAAAATGGTTTCCTTCACTACCTAAGCTCAGCTGTCCTGAAACTGGATCTGTAGACCAGGCTGGCCTCAAACTCAGAGATCCACCAGCCTCTGCTTTCAGAGCTCTGGGATTAAAGGCGTGCACCACCACACATTACTTTAATCTTTTCTTTAATTATTTTTCACAACTTGGAAATTTAGTTGGATGGAATCTTGCCCCGAGGTCACCACTCCTTTTATTCTATTTCTTAATCTCTTTATCTTCTTGAATACAGGATTTAGCTCCATTCCACTTCCTGGTGTTCCTTTTCTTATATATCCTATAAGAGTGTCCAGTAATAACCGCACAACAGAGTCAATTCTACAGCGTTTAGAGATTTCTTCTGCCAACAGAATTTATCCAAATCTCTTCATTTTAGCCCCAGGACAATAGCAAAAACAGCCACATTCTTCACCAAAATATCACAAAATTACTCTCTAGGCCACATATTAATATTCTTTCCTCTGAAACCTCTTGAGCCAGGAGCCCACAGTTCAAATCACTATTAACACTACTGTCTTCCATGCTCCTACCAGTATAGTCCATTAAGCAGCATTTAAAGCATTCCACTGCTTTTCTAATCCACAGTCCTGAGGTCCATGGTCCTTCAAACAAAAGTATTTTCAGGATGATCAGAGCAATACCCCAATCCCTGGTACCAACTTCTTAGTTAGAGTTTCTGTTGCTGTGAAGGGACACCATGACCACCGCAATGCCTATATGAAAAGCGCTTAATGGGGTTGCTTACATTTTCAAAGTCACAACAGAGTTAATTCTACAGCGTTTCAAGATTTCAAAGGTTTAGTCTATTATCATCATGGTGTGACATGGTGTCATGCAGGCAGAAATGATGCTGGAGGAGGAGCTGAGAGTCCTACATCTTGACCCTCAGGCAACAAGAAATGAACTGAGACACTGGGCATGGCTTGAACATACATGAGACTTCAAAGCCCATTGCCATAGTGACACACTTCTTCCAAAAAGGCCATATATACTCTCCCAGAGCCACACCCCATAATAATGTCATTTTCTATGAGAATATAGGGTCAATACCATTCAATTGACTGCACTCACAATATAAGGATATGTGACAAAATGATAGCAGACGACAGAATTAACTAGAAAATACAATATAGAAATACCAGTCTTCCTCTAAGGAACATTTAAAGTATTACCACTATTGTAAAGGAAGAACAAACAATTACAAACTGAAAGAATAGACAAAATTTAACAAGACTTTTCACTGAAATTTATTAAGCTTATAACAAAACATACAAAGTGAATTTTCGCATCATATTAGTGATTTTTCTCTTTATATGTGAGTACATGCTTGTGTAGGGGTGGGTGTACCTGTATACAGATGCTGTGCACATGGAGGTCAGGGGATCACCTCAGGTATTGTTCCTCAGGAACTGTCTACCTCATCCATCTGAGACAGGGTCTCTTCAATGCTCGGGGGTTTGCTGATTTCTTTAGGGCAGCTGGCCAATTAGGGACCAGTGAAGATCTGCCTGTTTCCACCTCTTTAGTGCTGACATTACATGAGAGTTACCATACCCACCTTGTGTCCCTGGGTGCTGAGAACTGAACTCAAGTCCTCATACTTATTTTGTACACAGTCTTACAGACTGAGCTATTTCTCCAGCCCCTGGGTTTGCTTTTTAAAAGCAGAACCAACTGCTCCTTCCTTACAAAATTATTTGGTGAATTTACAACTTTCCCACGAGGAGCCTCTTAATTCTTCTTTTCCCTGACTATACAGATATATAGGTGACTCTATATAGATCAATAGCTGGTCTGATGGTGGACAGATAAACACATCTATGCATTTGTGTATACTTACATCAACTTATCTGTTTGCTATTGAAATCCTGTATAAGATCAGGCCAGAGCTGCGTAGGTAGTAAATGGTTGCATTTCTCAGTCAGGAATTGTGAGGCTGGAGCTCTGAATTGTCTCCTGTGCAAGACCTGAGAGTCCAGGACCAGGTTAGAAACAGTGGTTAGCAAGGTTTAACGTACACATAAGAAAGAGGAGAGATGAGAATGGGGCAGATTTGGAATTATTCATCCTAAATTCCTTTCGACTTAAAGTGGAGAAAAACCAAGTTAAGAGTGATTTTCTCAAAGCCTTTATCGCTATTTGTTTTTATGCTCCTAACTATTAAAAAAGTGAGACTTGGCTAATGCCTCCTTGGGAAAGGACTCAAGTCCTCTGCTAGCTTTGCTGTTGCGCTGCTTGTCCTGAGGGTGTCTTCCTTAAGGGATAATGAAGTGTTCTCTCTAGTTCTCTGTTTGCTTCCAGACTTTGATGTACTTAAGTACATTTTTTGGTGTTGCCTTTGATCCAGTGAAGCCTGAAGTGCCCCTCTATTTTGCGGAGGCCGTGGAAGTTAGCACAGTTTTGAATGACAGATTGCATTGGCTGTATAGCAGATAGCAGAGCACAGGAACCAGAAAGGCTTTAGTCCTAGATATCCAGGAGACTGAGCCATGGTTCTGCCATTTGCTAAACATGTTACATTGTGTATATGACATCTCCTCTTTGAAGCCTCAGTTTTCTCCTTGGTAGAAAAGACGAAAATTGCTGTAGCTGCTCACAGAGCGACATTGGGGATTAAAAGACACAACACCAACAAAATGCTCAATGCAGTGTCCTTTGGAGACTATCCTACACAGAGATTAGCCATTTGTCAGGAAGCAGGAAGTCACATGAACACAACCACCTCACAACAGGATGATGGGGAAGGAATCAGTATACATCTGAATTGGTTTGCCAGGAGTGCAGGCAATGGAGAAGTGATAAGAAATACAGTTGGTGTTGATAGTGTGACTGGGTGCACCTAGGTCTGGAAAAGCTAGAGCCAGGTTTCATTGGTGGTGCACGCCATGGAGGCTGAGGGGAAGAGGAATATGAGTTTGAGCTTAGATTGACTTACAGAGAAAGAATATGCCTCAAGGGGAAAGAAAAAGGCTAGTCATGGGATGGAGAGATGGCTCAGCAGTTAGGAGCACTAGCTGCTCTTCCAAAGGTCCTGAGTTCAGTTCCTAGCAACCACATGGTGGCTCACAACCATCTGTAATAAGATCTGGTGCCCTCTTCTGGCTTGCAGGCATACGTGCAAGAAGAACACTGTATAGATAATAAATAAATAAATAAATCTTAAAAAAAAGGCTAGTAATGGAAGCTGGCCATATATAGACAGCCGTCGTATGTTTGTGAACATATAATATTGTAAAATAATAAGGCCTGAGTTTAGAATTTCCCATTAAGAACTAGGAAATTCCTTTTAGAGATTGCTATTTTTGTGTACCATATCTTTGAACTATGCTGGGTAAAAAAATTTCTACCATTTAAAAATAACAATGTAACCCAGAGTTTTGAAAATAAGTGATTTAAAATGGAAATAAACAATCAGCTACCTTTTAATGCCTGTTTGCTGCCTTGCCCATCAGGTTGAACTACACATGCTGTCGTGGCCCAGACACTAGCTGGGGTACCTATTTTTATCCCTGTTTGGCAGGACTTCCACGTGAAGGGTGACCACTACCCACCAAGAACAAGCATGCAGGCAGCACATGGGCCTGTCATTCTACTGGGTCATGGTTTCTGCTGGTCTTGCTTACCATCGTCTATACAAACGGCTTTGCCCACCATGGAACTTGTCAAATGGTCCATGATACAAAGTCTGGAGTCAGTAAGATGGGAGCCCCCATGGCAAGGTCTGAAAATCCAGATTCTAAAACTTTTCTGTGTAGATTCTGCTGCAGCTTTATGTAAAGTTGGCTATTGAAGACACTGATTAGGGCCCATATGGATTATCTGGTCTGTAAAGTGTATTGCAAGGCCGTGTTTGTGGTTTGTCACAAATGCTGCTCCTATATTCCTTTCTTAGAGGTTTCTATTCAGAGCCCAGACAAACTCACTGGAGCAATCTCCCAATTGTGTTAGAAGCTCTTCCAGTATAACTTAGCAGCTCATATGCTTATGTATCTTGGCTCAAACCTCCATCTTGTTCTCATATGAAGGAACCTATGAGGCAGGAGTGACTATGAACCCCTCTGTGGCATCACTTGGCTGTTGCAAGAGCAGAGGTCTGAGTTCTGCACACTATATCTTGATACTGAAGTCACCAAGGAAAACAAAAAAAAATGCACAAGGTTTAACTCACAAAGACAAGAAATTGTATAAGATGTTCAGTGGTGGGTGTCCCCGGAGCTCATGACGTACATCAGATGTAGGGAAATTGTTCTATGTGCACCTGCAGGCTGCAAGGCTCTGTTCTCTTTCCACAGATACAGGGACAGATATAGAGATATAGTAGTGGTGCTGCTTAGATACCATAACATACACAGAGACTGGGGTGGGGGACAGAAACAGAGAAAAACAGAGACAGACAGACAGACAGACAGACAGACAGACAGACACACACACACATCACACACAGAGAGCACAAAAAGACAGACATTGAGTCTGAAACAGGGAAATATTTCCACATAAGGAAATTAGTCCAGAACAGACTGTGAGCTCTCTTTCTGGAAGGCTTCCAGGCCCCAGCAGCATACCTCTATGTCTGTGGGGGGGTGAAGGGAGGGGAGCTGAAACCTGCTTGCAGAAACTGCCCTTCCCATCAGTGACCTCACTAATAGGCTCAGGGACCACATGTGCTCGTTGCTGTCACTGTTTCAACCCGGCTTTAGATTTCCTTTTAGACGGAAATCTGCCCTCATTCAAAGCAGTCACTATCAAAGCTTTTCCTTTGAACTCTTCTGAAGAATAATCTGAGAACATCTGAGGTTTCATGTCTCTTAAAATGCTGTGGAAAGGGCAGTTCTGACTAAAGTGGATCCTTGACATTCATTAAGCACCAGGACGAGCCTCACCGATTCTGATGTTTGTTATACTAAAACTTTAACCATTGTTCTTAAAAATTAAGAACCTCAGAAACTTTCAAATCTCTTTCTGAGCAGCTGTTTGAGAATTCTGTGCATTTTATTTTCTCCAGTCTTATGTACTAAGATGTGCTGTGCGCCAGCGATGGAGTGTTATTCCTCTGAACGGCTGCAGTAGTATATTCCTGATAGTTCCTGAGGAAAGAGGAATTGGTTTTCTTTAAGACCGTTTTCTCCCTCACCTGTTTCTATGCAACCCAGAACAAGATAAGTTTTGTAAGGTCTGTTTTTGAGTTCTTAGTATCGAAGGGGGCGTCAGAGGTGTCACAAAACAAACACAGAATTTTGGTTGTTGGAGCTTGGTGTTCTGATAGCTGGACCTTGGTGATCAGTCTCAGGAATGAGTTGGGCATAAGGAAGTGGCCAAACAAGGGAATGGACCTTGGTGGCTAGCTTTAGGATTGCAATCTGACAGTTTCACACAGGAGAGGGAGGCAGGGAGGGCAAGACTGGCCAGTACCATGTTTGTAATGCTCGGACCTGCTAGAGAGCACTTCAAGAACAAGCAAGGATTAGATCACCAGGTTTTGAAGAACATTTTGAAATGCTGAAGTGGAATTGACTTTCATCACTTAAATCATAGTATTTAAGTGGGATCGTAGTAGGATCCCAGGATTTGGGGGTGGATACAGCCTGTCACGGTGATTGTGACTGTCTTGATTAGCTTGTCATGTCAAGGCCTTCTACATCACAGTAAGCACCCTGCTAGATTCACCAAATTATTCTGAGCCTGGTATGTCATTGTTTTCCAGATGTCAATCCCTGGCATGATTCAGAAGAGACTGAAGAAGCAACTTAGTTTGCTAAGGAGTATCCCCATGGTCCCAGGATGCAATAGATGAAGAAGCGTTTGTTTTTTTTTTTTCCTTTGGCAACTAACTGCTTCTTCCCTTTGCAGGGAGCTTGACGCCAGGGAAAGCATGGCTGGTATGACTCGAAAGTAGCATGCACTGTTCCCATGCAATCAGAGAGCCCTTTAAATGGAACAAGAGAAGGGAGTCCTGTCTTCATTTGAACACAGAAAGACCTGAAATTGAGACTGCTCCAAAACCAGTTCTTATGATTCGTTCTTTTTCTTTTCTTTTCTCTTTTCTCTTCTATTCACCTCTCCCTTCCTTCCTTCCTTCCTTCCTTCCTTCCTTCCTTCCTTCCTTCCTTCCTTCCTTTCTTCCTTCTTTCCTTCCTTTCTTCTTTTTGAGGCAGGATCTCTTTACAGAGACCTGGCTATACTGGAACTCATAATGTAGACCAGGCTGTCCTCAAACTCAAAGAAATCAGCATGCCTCTGCCATCTGGCTGCTGGTATTAAATGTATATACTGCCATGTCTAGCTTCCTGGGTTTTAATTTGTCAAAGAAATGCTGAAAATTAATTACTCAATTGGTTCGTCTCAAAACTATTACAGCATAGAACACAGTAGTTATTAACTAAAAGGTAAAGAATTTTAAAACAGTAAAATGCATTTAAGACACTTGGAATAACTCTGAAACAACAAAAGTAAACACATACAAATATCTGAAAAATGTGCAACACTTCTTATTGAATGGCACGGTAAAGAGAATAAATTTAAAGTTAGAAGTACTAGGCTGGGGATATGGCTTCATGGTGCGGGCTTTCTTTGATAGCATATACAGAGCCCTAGATTTACCCTCCTACTGAACTATTGTGTGCACAAGCACGTGTGGTGAACATACACATACAAACATTAGAAGATTCACATTCTTCCTCTGTTGATAAGTAATAATTTTCCCATGAGAATTCCTCTCAGATTCCTCATACTTGTATGTTTGGAGGTGCATCATCTTTTGTAAATAGAATGCAGGAAAATTCTATGCCAGAGATGGGGTAGGATTCCTAAGTTCTACCACACCAATGGTGTCCGACTGGGAAACACAGTCATAGGCTCGATTTATCCCACCTGATGGCTTGGGAAAAAACGTGTTTTCCAGAAGATAAATAAATAAGTATTCCCAGTTATCAACAGCTTGTTGCTAGCTCAGGGCTTTAACTTTTTTTCTACCTGAGAAAATTCCACATAAGCAGCTGGCTCTGGCCTTTCCTCCTTTCTTCTATCTTCTGTCTTCTCTTTTCTTTCTCTTCTCTCTAACTTTATACATTTTAATTAAAATATTATTACATCACCTATCACCTTTTCCCTTCCCTTCCCTCCCTCTAAACCCTCCTAAATTTTCTTCCTCCAACTCTTTCTATGTCTCCCCTTCACTCTTAAATTGATAACATCCCTTTCTTTGGTTGTTATTGCTACATATGCATGCATGTGTATGTACACATGGATAAAGGCACACGATGAGACTGTTCCTGTTTGCTTGCATATAGTTTTAGGGCTAGCCATTTTGTATTGAATAACCATTTAGGGGGCTCATTCCTGGGAGAGATCAATCCTCTCAGCAGTTATTAGTGACCTGTAGTTCTTTGTCTAGGGATAATCAATGAGAACTCCCCCCATTGCATGTTAGTATGTCTTTTTTTATTTTTATATTGCCATGGTTTAGGTCTCATTTATGCAGACATTTATATGAAAGATGATTTTACAAAAGACACCTGGTATTCTGAGTCTTACACTATTTCAACACCTTCTTCCACAATCTATGCTGAGCCATAGATACAGGTCCTGTGGTGCAGATGTGTCAGCTGGGACTGGGCATCCCATGATCCATTGATCTTTGCATTGTTTCAAGTTGTGGTTCTCTGTGATAGTTTCCATCTGCTGTAAAGAGAGGCTTCTGTGATGAGGGGTGAGAGTAACACCTATCTATGGCTGTAAGGAGAAGATTGAGAATGTAGTTAGGAATTATGCTGGTCTAGTCTAGCAAAATGTCAGTAGTAGATTCTCTTTTGAGTTTCATTACCTTATTAGTCCCAAGAAATTGTCTAGGTTACTAGCACCAGACATTATTTTCCTCCAAATGAGAGGGTGTTAAGTCTAATTAGAAAGCTCTGGGTTCTCCCTGACACGTGAGTGCTTTTTTTTATTGCACTTGAAGAACATTCCTTTTCCCACTCCCCTACCAGGTCACTTGTTTCCTGTCAGTTCCCTTTATACCCTTCTCCCTTCTACTGTATTTACCTCGCTGTCCTTCCTAAAGATCGCTTTCTTTACTTTCCTGATTATGTTTCTTGTACCCTGCTATTCCCCTCTCTATTGCTCCCCAAATTCCCTGTCCTGGTAATGATCTCATTTTACTTTCCTGGTTTCTGTAGTTGTTGCAAGAGAGTGCGAGCCCTTTGTTTGTCCCGGCCACCTGGATAGCTCACACCTGAAATAATCACACAAAAACTGTATTCATTTAAACACTGCCTGGCCCATTAGCTCTAACTTCTTATTGGCTAACTCTTACATATTAGTTTAACCCGTCTCCATTAATCTGTGTATTGCCACGTGACTGTGGCTTACTGGCAAGGTTCTAACCAGAGTCCATCTCAGGCAGGAGATCTATGGCATCTGCCACTCTGTCCTTCTTCCCAATATTCAGTTCTGTCTACTCTACCTACCTAAGTTCTGTCCTATCAAAAGGCCAAGGCAGTTTCTTTATTCAACCAATGAAAGTAACACATAAACAGAAAAACCTTTTACAGCACCTAGTTACTACAGACTGTGTACTCACATCTAAAGATTTGGAGCTAAGAATCTCCAATGAGAGAAGACATGCAATGTTTGTCTTTCTGGGTCTGGATTACCTCACTCAATGTGATCTTTTCTAGTTCCATTTATTTACCTGCAAAGTTTATGATTTGCTTTCCATTTTTCTTCACAGCTTAATAGCATTCCAGAGTGTGTGTATGTATGTATGTATATATGTATATATGTTTATGCATGTATATATGTATGCATGCATGCATGTGTGTATCACATTTTCATTATCTATTCATCAGTTGCAGGACATACAAATTGTTTCTACTTCCTAGCCATTGTGAATAGAACAGCTATGAACATGGCTGAGCAAGTCTCTGTGAAGTAGAACATCAAGTGGTTTGGGTATATGGCAGTGTCAAAGTCATATGATAGATTGGCTTTTAGGTTTTTTTTGAGAATTCTCCACACTGGTTTTGAGAGTGGTGGCACCAGTTTGCAATCAATCCCACCAGTAATGAATAAGGGTTCGCTTTTCCCTCCATCCTTTCCCCCAGCATTTGTTGTCAATTGTTTTGTTCATCTTTGTTTTGTTGACTGGGGTGAGTTGAACTCTCAAAGTTATTTTCATTTGCATTTTCCTAACTGCTAAAGATGATGAAAACCTTTTGAGGTATTCCTTAGTCTTTTATATTTCTTCTAGTGACTCTCTGTTTAGACCCCTAACCCCTCTTTTTAAATGGTTCCTTTCAGGTGGGGGCTTCTTTGTATATTCTGGACATTAACCCTTGGTAGGTTGTATATCTAGAAAAGATTCTCTCTCATTTGGTAGATTTTTTCCTTCTTTATGTAAAAAGAGACCGAGCTTCCCTGCCCCAACTGCACAGTCCCAAATAATCACACAAAAGCTGCACAACTGCACAGTCCCAAATCATCACACAAAAGCTGCACAACTGCACAGTCCCAAATCATCACACAAAAGCTGCACAACTGCACAGTCCCAAATAATCACACAAAAGCTTATATTAATTACAAAATGCTCATGCTCATTACCAACTAGCTGGATCAAATAAATGTTGGCCACCTCTGGAAAGTGGAAAATTCCAGGAATGTCCAGCCTAGTATTCACACAAGGAATGCAGTCTTGCCAGTGCCTCAGTTTTAAATTACTGAGATCAGGGACATATTTTTAAATGGGCAGAATTTTAAAATAATAAGATTTATGATTTTGTGATGGTGAACCTAAGGCTCAAGAAACATTGCAGATGAGGGGATGTTGTCAGAGGCTGCGGCTGTATATAGATATGGCAATTGATAATTTAGGTGTCGCCCCACCAGACTCTGATGGAGATTATCCTGTCTAGCAAGGCCTTCAGGGCCAGTGACTCTGAAAACTAGAACAGTACATAGTGGAGAATTCCTTTCGCCCTCAGATCTTTTTAGTAGTTCCTTCGCTGCTGGTAGCATCTTGACTGGACTGTGAAGATGTCTAAGGGGCTGGTACCCGAAGGACCTTGATAGGATGTAAATATGCTAAAGAGCTAGAGGAGCATGGACTTTGCTGTGAGACTGTGTCTGCTAAGAATATCAGAAGCTACACCCATAAAACCTCACCAACATGACTGCCTAACACGAACTGAACAAGGATAGCACCAATGAACAAGCCAAACCGAGCAGTGTAACCTCAAAGAGAACCCATGTGCCCTCAACCATACACAGGCAACTGAGGAAAGCTGGGAAAGGGGGAGGTGGCCTTCCCCAGGAAAGACCACATCAATTGATTGACATACTCTTCTGTTTCCCACAGTCTCCTCTAGCCACTCCTTCACTCTTCCTTCTAGCAAAGAGCTCCTTTCATTGCTGTCTCAAGAGCGGAGGACAACCTGTAGGTTAATATGGCATGCACTGGGGATAGGTTGCATGCTTGCTACCCCATAAAGCTAAGTACAAGCTTCGGAAAATCTTCTCTGGCCAGTGGAAGTTAGACAGACTTTGTGTTGTATAGCCAAGTAGACCTATGTTACACTGGGTTTAGTGTAATAGATGTTTGTATAAATGACATTAGGGACTGTCTTAGTCAGGGTTTTATTGCTGTGAAGAGACATGCCATGACCATAGCAATTCTTATAAAGGAAAACATTTAATTGGTACAGAGGTTTAGTCCCTTATCAGCATGGAGGGAAGCATGGCAGCTTGCAGAAAAACATGGTGCTGGAGAGGTAGCTGAGAGTTTAACATCCAGACCCAAAGGCAGCAGGAAGAGATTGAGACAATGGGACTACCTTGAGCATCTGAGACCTCAAAGCCCAAACCCCGATGACACACTTCCTCCAACCAAGCCACACCTCCTAACAGTGCCACTCCCTATGGGCCTGTCGGGCCATTTTTATTCAAACCGCCACAGGGCTTTATTCTCTTCTTTGTAAATGTAAAAGAGATCTTGAACAGATAAACTAGATGAGTACTTATCTGGACAGATTAGTCTTTCCCAAACTTGAATACATAAAATTCACTTGAGGACCTTATTGGGGAAAAATGTATTTCCAGCCCTACTTCTTGGAATTGCATTTGAGTAGATCCAGTGCTGTTTCGGACGTGTGCCCCAAGTGAGCGTAACCCTGCTAATCATGGCAATACACAGACAGGAGTAGCTTAGGTCAGAGAGGAGGCCACTCAAATGCTTCAGTGCTTAGATTAAAGGGCAATCTAATCTTCCAGTTGTGTCCTTCGACTATGACCCTCTTTACTTGTTGATATTATTTCCTTATTATTTCACTACACAAAAACTTGCAGGTAACATGGGATGGGATGAGATAATATGCACTCACCCATATTTCTATATCACAGCCTTATGTTGGGCTTGAGTAAGCCCTCTCAGATTCTTGGAAAAAAAGAGAGTCTCTTGATGATGAAGGTCTAAATATGAGAAGACATTGTCAACATTTAAAGAACCATGGTATTGTGGGCAGGTGAGCAGACAGATCCTTGTACTTGACAATGTTTCTCCATTTTAAAGGTGAAAATAATCTGGCACCTTTGCTGTGAAGGCATTCAGAGTCTCTCTCTCTCTGTCTCTGTCTTTGTCTCTCTCTCTCTCTCTGTCTATGTCTCTCCGTCTCTCTCTCCTTTCCTTCCTCTGCAATAGTAGGGTTAAATCCAGGGCCTCATCCATGTCATGCAAGTTCTCTACCACTGAGCCACACCCTTAGTGCAAAGGACATATTCTCAGGCGTATAATCTCCCTTTGGTCTGAGAGGGAGGAAGCAGAGGAGTGTAGGCTGTGCAGGGACTTCTCATTTCCAAGAGGAGCGTGTAACTGGGGTCCAGTCCGGCTTCCCCTCAAATATGGTGCATACTAGCACAAGGGCAATGGCTGTGTTTGTTTTAAGGGAATGACATCTTTTAAATCTACAAAAGGACTCGGTGGACACTGCCAGATGGCCCATCTAAGTAGTACGTCAGCATTAACCTGCTCCTTGATATCAGTGAGTAACACACACAACGAGAAAACAGAATGGAATCTGCCGTTGTCAAACAATGTGAAATCCCATTTTCCTCCCTGTAATTGGGCCACAAGGAGGACCCACCCATAATATTCTCTGCCAAGCTCATTTGCTCATTGGAAAAACAAATTCCTGAGCGAGCGACACAGTGTCCCCTTGTGTCCTGTATATCCTATTATTTGCCAGTTTCCATCTTATCAGCTAGACTCACTTAATGTTTGAGGCCAAGGGATTACAGCATCTCTTAATTAACTAGTTGCAGACAGTTAATTATTTTCCCCACAGTGTCTCATCAGTATACAAAAGATATTGACATCGAGTTGTAACATACCTCTGAGCACTTTCAAAACACGACAAAGCTTCTGTTAGGAGAGGAACCTTTTCAAACATGGAGGACCCTTTCCACATTGATCCCTTTCTCTCTTTCTCTGTTTTCTAGGTTCAGAGAATTGGGAAGTATTTGCCTTTTCTAGCCCACCCACTCTACCTGTGAATGAATAGTCCTTAAAAGGCCACACCTACCCTTTCTGCCTGGGTTCTCAGCCTGAGCTTTCTGATGACAGTCATACGCGCAGGGCTGCCTGGGGGTGACTCTACAGCCCGAGGAAGCTACAGGAAACCTTTCTGAGAAATGATCTGCATGCTTAACTTTCAAGCACCAGGCTCTTTGGTCTAGACACAGCCTTGATTTACCCTGGCTGGCAGAAGTAAATCCGTGGCTTGCTGTGGAAGGTCAAGCACATTCCCCTCACAAAACTGGTCTTAGCAGGTGGGGAGGAGGGTATTACGGATGGCTAGATACCTAATCATGAAGATGCCAGTTTGAGGCACTCTCCCTAGTAGACTGCTCACTGTGTTCTTGCCAGGTTGCCTAGCTTGAACTGGGTATGTCATGTGGGATCCAGTTTGATCCTCACATACTGTAAACTTGAGATTCTTCTTGATTTTTCAGTGAAGGAAGTTGAAGTGCCAAGAATTGGACTAGCTGTCTAAAGCAATGCAACTAATAAAATTCAAAACAAGACATGAGGCAAAGTGCTCTAGTGGGAAGGGAGCAAAGTGCAGCCCTTCAGACTGAGGACAAGCAATCATTTGGAAGTGTTTTCCTGCCTGGATCCTCTGCTAGCTCAGCAGATCTGTGCTGCAGTCGTGCTTACTGGGATTAAAAATGATTTTTCTTGATCTCACTTTATTCCTTAGCCCTTTATGGAAGCATATCTTGATCAAAATTGACATCTCATATATCATGCTATTTCCACCTTTTCTCCTCGTTGTCAATTTAATAAATATTGTGAACTTTTTCCCTTCTGGAAGAACATACATAAATTGGTGTTTTGCAAGAGAACGTCAATGGATCATCTAAAAATCAGTGGCCCACAGGCTTGCTGAACATTACAATTGCCTAGAAAAATGTAAAATTGTGCCTGGGTCACACACACAGACTTCTTAAGTAGTGTCTCAGAGGAAGAGAGCAAGCACCAAGGTCAGCATCAGTGCTTTTAAAAGCATTCTACAGTCTTTAACAGTACATCTATAACTGTAATAAGCCCCAGAGGTACCCAGGGATCTTGTTAAAATGCCAGTTCTGATGGAAGGCCTGAGTGGAGGTAATAGCCAACATTCCTGCTCACTTACTCCATCTGCAGTGTGGTGGAGGGTGAGGCTCCAGACTAGCCGTTCTCAAGCTCTGGATCTGTGGCATTGGCATCATAAGAAAATTCTTGTATCCTGTGTACAGACCCCAGCAATCTCTTTAGTAGAAACTAAAGATGATTCCAACAGGTATCAAAGTCAGAACCATTGCTGAATGATCTTCTAGAGTCTAGCTCAGTGGTAGGCTTTGAGAGGCAAGAGAGAAAGATGACACAGTGATCCACAGAAAGGGTGTACTGCCAGAACACTTGTGGACAGAAGAGATCAGACTATGAGAATCCAGGAAATAAATGGACAAGGATATATAGGGCAAACCTCTGAGTCACAGTGAAGCTTTCCAGGAATGGTGATGTGTCTGGGAAGTGTTATTCAGCATCTGGGATGATGAAACAGGCTGATGCCACTGTGGACCAGATCCTGGTAGTCATGGTTCTTCTTCTAGTACCTTCTTTTATTGGGAAATAGGTATTTTCCCTGTCTCTGCACGTAGGAGCAGCTTGGAGGAAGTTTTAGGATGAGGTTACTTGAGTTAGAATTCTGGCTTACTGACTCTATAACAAGACACTTTAGAATTTTTTGACCTCAGATTCCTTATCATGAGAAATGAGACAAATGCATTAATCATTACTACTCGTAGCTTTTAGCATAGGAAGGAGATAATGGGTGTACCATGTTAAGAGTATTCCTAAGGCTCAAGACGTATTCCTCAAAGAAAGCGGCCACTTCCTTGATTTGTGTCTTCATATCTCCAGCTGAATCTACCCCTCACTACCACAAGTCTGAAATCCAGCTCAACATTTGACACTTATTGTGGTGGTGAGTTACTGTCATGGTTCGTGGGCCCAGCTCTTCCACCTGTGCATTTGCTGTTTGGAGTTGGATGCCCCCTAGTGGCCCATAGCACATTGTTTACTTCCATCAGAAGCTCCACTCACATTGTAGCTAAAGCCTGTGGGATATTGCACCACCTACAGGACATTCTGTAACCAGTCACAGCAATGTGCCCTTCAGGCATGCCATTCCTCTAGCTTCTCTTTAACTAGTCCAACCACTTGCTGACCTTTTGTATCTAAATGTACATTAAGGGTACATTTTATAGACCTGTTTTTATGTAAATCTACCAAGTTTTAATTTAGCACACACATTATAGAAGTGAGGAAAGTTTTGAACTATTCTTCCTTTCTTTCTTCCGTTCTTTCCCTTTTGTTTACTTTATTCTCCTTCTCTTTCTCCTTCTTCTTCTTATTTGTTTTGTTTTGCAAGACAGGGTTTCTCTGCATAGCTTTGGGAGTTCTGGAATCTCTTCTGTAGACCAGGTTGATCTTGAATGCAGAGATCTGCCTGCCTCTGTCTCCTGAATGCCGGGATTAATGGTGTGCACCATCATGCCTGGCCTGTCATTTCTTTTTTGTAATGAAAAAAACTTAAATTTTATTTTTATTTTATGTATATGGTGTTTTATCTGCGTGCATGCCTGTGCACCACTTGTATGCCTTGTATCCATGGAGATCAGAAGAGGGAGCTGGATCCCCTGAGACTGAAGATACAGGTGGTTACAGATAGCCAAGTAGGTGCTAGTTCCTCTGGAAGAGCATTTAATGGTGCTCTTGGTTACTGAGCCTCTTCTCTAGGCTCCAACACGGTCATTTCTGCCTCTTCTGGAACCTCTCAATTAACAAAGGAGAATTATCTATTAGCGTTTATTTTTACATTTATTTATTTGTGTGTGCGTGCGTGTGTGTATGTGTATGTGCACATGTGTTTATGTGTGTGTGCATGTGTGTGTTCCCATCACAACTGGCATGTGGAGGTCAGAGAACAAGAAGGAGTCAATTCTGTTTTCCTACCACGTGAGTCCTGGGAACTGAACTCAGGCTGTCGAATTGGGTGGCAAGCGTGTTTACCTGCTAAGCCATCTCACCTTCTTTACTTAATAATTTGTTTAATTTTTAAACTCAATTTTTAAAGAGAAAATACTTCTATACATGTAGCCTGGGCTTACCTTGAACTTACAATGTGACTCAGGTTGGCATCAAACTTGAGATCCTCAAGATCAGGGTAGAGAGTGCTGGGATTAGAGCTAGGCATCACCAGGCCTTGCAAAGGAGTGAACACTCATGAAGGGAGAAGGAGCTGTTCATTGATTCAGGGGAAGAGACTGATGATTTAGAGCTAAGTAGTGAACTTCCCTTGAACTTCAAAATGTCTGTCTTTGTCCAAGCTTGGAGAAAACAGGAGCTCTTGTCGGTCACTTAGAAACTCCTTTCATCTGTGTTCCTGGGGCAGGCTTCTGGGTTCATCCACTCAAAGATGTCTTCTTTACTATCAGTAGTGCCTTAATGAATTCTTCATGGACAATAAGACGATCGTGTGACTCAGTGGTAACTGCCCATTCTTGCCCCAGATATTTCTAGGCAGCAGTGTGAGAAACTTCTCTTTGTGGTTTGAATTTGCACAACATTTAGTTGTTGATCTTTCAGAATGTCTGTGGGCTTTTCTTCCTCCCTATAGGAAGGGGGGTGGAGAAACGGGAGAGGGAGGGAAGGAAATAGAGAGGGGTGAAGGGAGTGAGTGAAAGATATTGAACAGAGATCATAATGAAATGTCATATAATGAGGTCACCCTGGTCCCCAGCCCTAAATGTTGTGTGATGTTTTGATTGTGTTCTGACAATAAAGTGTGTTTTGAACCAGAAGGCAGAGCTAGTTACTAGCTAACCAAAATTAACCATAGAGGTTTTGGATGACTGAGGACAGATAGGAGACAGGAAATAGTAAGGCAGAGCTGAGAGAGGAGTTTGGGTCTTTTGGACTGAGGAACAGAAGAGAGAAGAGGTGACAGGTGACTTCTCTTCTCTGATCATTCAGGTTCTTACCCCAATATCTAACTCTAATTTTTATTGATAAAGAATAATTAGATAAGCACATTAGTTAAAGGCATGAATGGACCAAAGTCTCTAAAATAATATAGAAATCGCTCTGATGGTTTTCAATTTGGCACATCAGCTTTGCTATTTTTAAATTCACCAAAGGCCATATGCATGTGAACTAGTTCTTTGTAATAACTAAATAACAGTAAAGGATGCTAGTTTTGTTTTCTTTTTTTTTTGATATATTTTTTTTATTTATTTATTTTTTCCATACATTGTTTTGTTTTATTGTTAAAATGTTAACACATTTGCCTTTCAAAACCTTGAAACCAAGAGAAGAGAGGGGGTGGGGATGTTTGAAGCCAAAATAAAAGCATAAATACCATACTGGATGTTAGTTAATAAAAGAAAAGGATATCTAAGACTCATTATAACTAGAACAATTCAATTTTACCTTTCCATAGAAAAGAATCATGTTTTAAAACAATGAAGATAGTTGTTAGAATCTTGTCTATGATATAAAAGAGGTTTGGAAATTGGAAAGACAGACCCCCAATACCAGGAATTCCAAACTCCTTATAGTATCCACCACACAAATTCATTTATTTTCCCATGAAAGTATGTAAAAAGTAACCATAAAGCTTCATGAAAATATATCTTTTAAAAATCACAAACTCATTTACTTTTCCCCAAATAAATTAGTGTTGTGTTATTATTTAGTCACCTGTTCAGAGTGCTGGAGATGCAGGTTAGAAGACAATTAAAACACAACCCTCATAATGTGCGATATTTTGATTGCATTCTTATAGTAAAGTTTGTTTTGCATCAGAGGGCAGAGCATACTGGCCATGAGCTTCCACATCAGAAGATTTCAGACTCTGGTTCAGTGTCTGACTGAAGTACTCTCAGCAACTCCTGCTCCCCTAATGTAACACGTTCTCAAATACTTCCAGAATGTCAAACACTTTTTATTCTAAAATTCCTTAATATATCTAATTATAAAGCTATGCATCTATTTTTATAAAACCATGAACCCCCCCACAAATTTACAGATTAACTAAAAATAAAACTATAACTAATAGAATTGAAATTAATGATAGTTTGGGGGAATAGATTTTGGTTGAACCATCAGTGGTGAGTGTGTAGTAAAAGTGATATTGGTTATAATTAGATTTCCCTCATGACTATTTATCAGTTTAATATTTAAGTTGTGGTTATTTCCATTGTAATTGTTTAGCTATTTTAATTACAAAGTCGTTTTAAATTGCTAAGGGTTGGTCAGTTTGGAGTATATACTATCCATATTTCTTTTTAGTATCATTCTATTTAGTATCATTCTAGTATGCAATCTAATAAAATATTTCATATGTTCTGGGATGGACTTGTGACACTTAGCACAGGTGCAGTTGTTGTAGAAAGGTGTTCAGCATCGTTCTAAGCCAGGCCACCACCTGCCTGTTGCTTTTCTCACCTTGAACTGCTAGAAACGTCTTGACTTGATGTGAGGTAGCATCAGCCCCCACCTAACTGTGGACTCAAATACACACTGCTAGAATCTTATGTTCATCTAGATGACATGGCTGTGCTACAGTATCAGCAAAGGAGAAGCCCAAAGGCAAAGTTCTTGAAGATCTGGGGAAATCTGGGGACTCCAAATGAAAGCACACTGATAAAGTTGCCAAATCTTGAATTCATGCCATGAAATTCTCACAGTTCCTCAATGAGGTAGGCACTATCATTATTAAATGGGTTTCACCGATGTGACCTCTGGGACATAGAAAGATTAATGAAGTTTTCGATTCCATACAGCCAGTGTGAGAGAGGAGCCGGCATTCCATACCAGACCCACATATTGGTTTAGCCCCCTGCTCAGGATATCTGAATATTGCAGAATCCTGGCAGGGGTGCTTGGGAGAAAGCATGGTGAACACTGGGAATAGAGGCCCCCTGTCTGTGTTTTGATCCGTTCAAGGAGACTCAAAGCAAAGGTTTCAATTATAACCTGAATTATAAAGTGTCTGTTTTATGGAACAAAGTTCTGTTTTTAATGAGAATTTACTAGTATCTTCACAATTTCTCCCAGAATCATTCTGAGAGGTTATTGAGACATAAGGCCCCACTTTTGAACTTAACACCAGGTCATGTTTTTGGATAAGAATTGCTGTCTGTGTTTTAAAGTCTAGCACCTCTTCATTCAGTTCCTCATTAACTCATCGTATGGTGTCGCTGATCACCATTCTAGGCCACCCCTTTCAGTCCATATCCTCTCCGCCAATCTAAGGTTTGCCTCTATGCCCCCTATCCTAAGGCCCAAGTGTGTCTTTCCCTCTGCAGATAAAGGGCACAGCTCTGCAGCAGGGAGGAGGAAAGCACTGACTAACTCTGGCATCAAGAGTTCCTAGCGGATGTCCTGCCCACCATGACCTTGACAAATAAGCCAATTTACTGCCCCTCACCCACTTCCTTCATCACTACAACGAGGGTACTGATCAACTCACAGACTCATTGTGAGGCATCAATGAAAATGCTTCCTGTGTCCTTATTAACTAGATTAGTGGCTGAGTTCTATGTTCCCACAGCATCAACAACCATCAGATATGACCCTTGACCTTTCTTAACGGCAGGGTGCATTTGTTCAAATCAGTAGCTGTCATCATGCTTTTGCAAATATGCGTTATTCACGGCCCTCATGCTCACCTATTTCCTTCTCCTTCCTTTCCTGCGGGGCCACTTCCTCAACATTGTTTCTTCTGCTTTTATGCCATATATTGAATATTTGTATGTGTATTCATTATATTATATATCATCTTTATTAAATCTAGGTCCCACATCTAAGTGAGAGCATTTGTTTTTGAGTCTGGCTTATTTCTTTAACAGGATACTCTTGAATCCCATCTACTTTCCTGCTGAATGAGCTGTTTTTCTTGTTGCTGTGGCCAAACCCCAATGAAACAATGTAAAGATGGAGGGACTGTTCTCGCTAATAGTTCTAGAGTATACATTCCATCAAGGTGGGAGAGGCAAGGTGGCTAGAGCTAGAGTCCAGATAGTCACATTGCATCACATTGCATCTGTAGTCAGAAAGCAGAGATTGAACAGGAACTCGGGCCTGGCTATAAACCTCAAGTCCCAGCTCTGGTGATCCGCTTCTTCTAGCACATTTCTGCATCCTAAGGGTTCCACAACCTCCCAAGCAGGACTCAAACACATACATTTCACAGTCAAACTATAATGCCTGCAAATGATATCATTTCTTTCTTTTTCCCATTGTTTACATTCCTTGTTCTTAGTGAACACACAGTCTAGTAGAGTAGGAGGCTTTTGAAAATCATGTGTTGATCTCATAATTGTAGAAATAAGTATGGCAAAATAGAGATATGTTCAGTGTGGCAGTGTAAGTATCATAGAACAGAAATGTGAGCCTAACGTTCAACTTTATATACGTTACTTTCCTATGGCTGTGATAAACACCATGACCGAGGCAGCTTACCGAAGAAGTTTATTTGGACTTATGGCTCCAAGATGGGAGACTGGAGGCAGCAAGCAGGATGCAGCATTGCACAATGCTGAGGCAGGAAGCCAAGAATTCACATTTTCAACTGCAAGCACAAAGCCGAAAGAGTGAGCTAGAAATGGTGAAAGTCTTTAAACTCTCGAAGCTCTGCTACCCGGAGATGCACTTCCTCCAGCAAAGCCATATTCTCAAACTTATACACACAGTACCACTAACTCGGGACATGGGACCAAGCATTCATATGCCTGAGACTACAGGGAAGACCTCACTCAAATGACCACAACTCCATTACTAGTGCAGAAACACACAGTAGTGGCATGTGGTTGGAAGTTAGTGAGATAGGGAAGGCACTAGCTCACAACACTGGATCATAGAATGTGCTATGCTTTTGTGTTTATATGATTAGATACAGAGAGAAAGTTGTCATTCTGCTGGGACTGAATGTTGTTTAAGGTGAAAAACGTTAAGCACATTTTCCATTTAGTTGGCTTTTGTTGCTGTTTTGTATTAGGGTCATAAGACCACTTCTGAGATGCCAGGCAACTCTGCAGTGTCTTCTTCTGGCTTTCCTTTGCAGAGCTTCTTTTTCTTTGGCAGGCACTTGATTTCTTAGCAATACAGTGTTTGGACACTGTGATGTTAACACTGTCAATTTGACAGGATGTGGAATCTCCAGGTTGTCAAGCCTCTGGGCATGTCTGTGAGGGATTATCTAGATTAGATTACCAGAGTTTGTAAAACTCACCCGAAATGCGGGTGGTTGCATTCCAAGAGTAACAGTCTTGGACTGAATCAAAAGGAGAAAGCCAGCTGAGCCTAGCATTTGTCTCTGTTCACAGTGTGATCAGATGCCCCCTGCTATGCTCAGGAGAAGTAAGCTGAAGCAGAACCTTCCTTCCTTAAATTACTATTGTTAGGTGTTTCATTGTGTGTGTGTGTGTGTGTGTGTGTGTGTGTCTATCTGTCTGTATTTCTCCCAAAGGGAAAAGAACTCTATCAAAGAAAGCAAGAAAAAGATCATGCCGAGTTGCCTTGCATCTCAGAGCTGGCCTTAGTGGCTCTAAAACAAAACAGCAACAAAAGCCACCATGGAATTAATATAGAAAACTGATTTCAGAAGGGGAAATGTTCCTGTGACTAAAACTGACCATGTTGTTCTTTGGCCCTTAGAATTGGTTTGTAGGATGTATGTGCAGGAGTTTGAGTTTGGAGGCTATAAAAATCCCTAGAACACTGTTAGCAGATCTTAATGGGCCACTCTGGTGAGTGTTTAGGAGACAATGCTGAGAGAAGAACGGGCTGGTTCTTAAAGCTTTAGAGGGAAGAAATGCTGAATCTTGAACTGGGCACTGTACTGTGAAAAAGTAAGGTAGCCTGGACTGGGAATACTTCTGAAGGGTTCCTTGCTTGAAAACAACTACCCTGTTTCTTCAGGGTCATCCTCAAAGAAATACAGGGGCTGAAGAAGCAGCTGTGGGTCAAGTGGGTGGGGATCTATTCCAAGCTGGCAGCAGAGCTTAGCTGCATTGCCCATGTATTTCAGTTTTGCAGGCATGAATGGTGTAGAATTGTGAGGATCGTGCAGTCTTCTACTTGAGGCCAGACACTATGCGGTAGAATGGGAATCCCTGCAAGAAGGCCATGTCTTGAAGCTGTGGCGGTGAAGCCAGCATTGCATTGGAGACCCCAGGATGTTGGCAATATTAGGACCTGCACCTCTACTGCGGAAAGCTTCAGCCATGGAATGGCCCCGATGATTCCATCATAAGCCCCAGTTCTCGACACAGAGCCACAAGATCTGATGCTTTCCCTATGGAGCTTTAGTGTGGTTTTGGGTTGACCATTCCTTTCTATGCCAATGTCTGCCCATGTTGGATGTGAATGTTTATTCTGTGCCACTCTCTATTGTAAACTTGTGGTTTGTTTGTCTTTTTTAAGCTCTCACATTGAGAGAATGCCTCGAGTCTAAGAAGAGACTTTGGACATTTAAATAGTGCTGACACTTTTAAAGACTATGGGACTTTGAGGTTGAAATAAATGCATTTGCACAATAAAATGACCTTAAGCCCATGGTGACAAGGGGGGTAGGAATTTTTGGCTTAAAAGAGAAAAATTGGGGTGTCAAGTTTACACGGGATAGATATGTGGTCATTAACGTTGGTTGTCAGTTTGATAGGATCTGGGAACACTGCACAGACAAGCCTCTGAGAATGAGTTTTCTAGATCAGGTTAGTTGGATGGGAAGACCCACTCTAAATCTACACAGTGCTGGTCTATGGGCTGTGGTGCTGGCGGGACTGAATAAGAAGTAGAAAGCAAACTGAATGGAAGCATTCGTCTCCCTCTCTCCTGACTGTAGGTGTCCTGTGACTAACTTTCTCCTGTTCCTTCCATGGGACCTTGTCTGTCGTGAAGGACAGTGCTCCAGAACTGTGGACCAAAAGTAAATGTTTCCTTCATTAAGTTGTTTTGGTCAGGTGTTTAGTTGTAGAGAGACAAGTAGCTAATATAACCCCTGCATTGCTGTTTGTTTGGGGGCTCATTTGGTGCAGCAGAGCAAAAATACACGTGGCCAAATTCGCTCCATACAGAGTCTACCTCTGAAGCTCTGTAGGAAACAAATGCTATTCCACTACCCCCTGCAGCCAATGGCTGCAGCCCTGAGAGCATTAGCTGTTCTGCTGGCCTTATTGAGTTGAACAGATTATTGGCATCTTTTATTTCCAACTTGAATCGTTACTGTCTTGTGACTTTGTGATATTTTTATTACTCTATTTGACAAATTCAATAAAACCATGACTCAGGCACTGTTGCTACCTTTTGAATGACATTTTCAACAAATGTTCCTAGCAGTGTGGATCGAACGGCATCATCCTTGGAGCTAATGAAGTGCTCTTGGAGCCTGCATCATTCTAAGTCCACTGCCTTACGCCTCAAGGGACAATGAAATGTCTGTGTACTGGAGAAAACCAAAGGAACAGTGAGTTATATGTTCCTTGGGCATTTTAGATTTGATTTGATTGTGATGAGACTGCATAGCCTCCTAAATAACCAAAGGCCCTTTTTATAAACAACTTTCCTAGCTGAATTTGACAACGCTTAGGTTGTTTCTAGAAAGTGTGGTTTGGATCAGAGTTCTTCAAAACAAGATAATCACACCGACAAGACAGTCCCCTAGCTTTATAAAACTGTATGAAAACTGAACAAAATGCACCTGAAATTGGAGCTTTGCTCTCTGCCATTGGAGTGCCCTCCAGTGGTCTGGATGTCAGATGGTCACAGTGCCTTGAGGGGCAGGTGGGAGGTGCACAGCAGGCACACCACTTGGTCACTTCCTTTTAGCATCTTGTCACGTCTTGGCATTTATGTGAGCATGACTAGGTGAGCAAGGATCTTGAACTTCTGTAATAAAACTACGTAATAACAGTACCATTAGCCAATATGGCAAGGCCTCATAGGAGCTGACCAAAAAATTCAAACTCAAAATGACAAAGAAAATTATTTGAAAAATAGATTTTTATATGGGTTAAGGGGAATATGACTACAGGAAGACATGAGCACATGGAGAAACCAAGGGGCAATGACTACATGAAGACTACATGGGGCATGGAGAAGTCAAACCTGGGCCAGATGCTCTCCTCACTGCCTTAGAAACAGCAGATGGACACTTGGATTGACACCTGGCTTCCAGAATGATGATGTTTTATTACAGCAGTTCTAGCCAACTAATGGAGACAACAATTTGCTCTTACTAGCAGTGTGCCTCAGTCATCACATGTTATGCCTTGGGGTTTTTAGTCCGTGATAACATGTAATCACCAAGGTCATTTTAAACCAAGATTTCAGAATATAAAAGCCAACTGAGTTCAAAAGCACAGTGTGCTTTATCATATACTTTTGTCACTGGAAATATTACCATTAATAATAAGAATTATTGAAGGCTTTCATTTGCTATTAAAATATTTTAAAGTCACGATATTTTAAAGTTCAGTCTCCAATAATTTATCCTCATCTTGCTGTAAAAGTAATACAGTCATCTATATCATATTATATATTTGTAATATATAATGAGCTAACATATACACAGATGTAGCTGAATGCTAAGCATATCTTATTGGCGGGGCATGTGAATGCAAAGTTCTGAGGATAATGATAATATGGCTTAGAGGTTTCTTTTCTAAATTTGAGTATTTCAAGTTCTTCAGACAGTGGACATGAGAGGATATCTTATCTAATAGGATAAGAGATTTAAGAGTCATTTTACTCATTTTCCTATGAAGATATTTAAATACTAGTGATATTGATGTGGGATTCCCCTCTGTATGCTGTGCTTACATTGGTTAATAAAGGACTGCTTTGGGCCCATAGCAGGGCAGAACTTAGCTAGGCGGGGATAAGTATACTGAATGTGGAGAGAAAGAAGGTGGAGTCAAGAGAAGCCATGGAGCCTCTGCTGAAACTTTGCTGGTAAGCCACTGCCATGTGGCAATACACAGATTGATGGAGATGGGTTAAATAATATGTAAGAGTTAGCCAATAAGAAGCTAGGGCTAATAGGCCAAGCAGTGATTTACTTAATAGAGTTTGTGTGTGATTATTTTGGGGCTGAGCAGCCAGGAACCAACTAATGGCCTCCATACAACATGATATCTTGATAGGTTTCAGATTTTAAAGATAGTTTCTAAGATGAATTAAATCATTTTCTTAATAGAAAGTAAATTTTTGTTAGCCTTTTTTTAATCATTTGTTTTCTATTTAGCACTATTGGTAAAATTCTCACAGTTTAGAGGAAAATCAACCAGAGCCTTAAGAGGCTAATATCAAAGGACCTCACCAATCCATGACTTAGAAGTTTTCAGTATTATGCACAGAAAAATTTAGGATGTTCCCCTGCTCTCTGTATAGATTGCTACTCAGTGAGGTCAAAGCATCAGTGAGCAGAGAAAAAAAAGTGAGAACTTCATGGTCATCTTATGAATATATTTTTACACATATAGCTATGCACATAGCACACCTTCTCACATAAACGTACATATATCCCAACATTTATACACCCTAGTAAAGACTTTACTGGACTTTCATAGAGATCTTGCTAATAATTTCCACAGCATTAAATATTTATTTCACTTAGTATTTATAATTTTCTGGGTATAAATATTTGCCTGCATTTATGTATACATACTGCATTCATGTCTAGTACCTGTTGAGGCCAGAATGGGGAGTTAGATTTCCTGAAACTGGAGTTACAGATCATTGTGAGTAGTCATACCTGGATCCTCTGCAAGAGCAGTAAGCACTCTCAATTGCTGAAACATCTCTCCCACCTCTACTTTTATTGTTGTTTTAAGCTGTGTGTATTTGTGTGTATGTTGCTTTTTGGTATGTGAATATGGGTAGAATTGCCTATGAAGCCAGAGATAATGGATTTTCTTGAACCCAAAGTTATAGGAAGTTGTGAGTCACCCAACATGGGTACTAGTAGCTGAACTTGGATTCTATTCAAGAGCAATACCAGCTCTTAACCACTGAGCTATCTCCCCAGTGCCAGTTTTCACATTTTAAGAATATACTATAATGGTTATATAATGTGTTTTGAATGGCAGGTTTCAAATTAGCTGTGGGGCAAGATATGAACATAAAAGACTATTGCTTGTTTTGCTGTCTTCCATCTGCAAAGGGGCCCAAAGAATAACATGTGCACATGCATAGCACAGTGTCTTGCATTGTGGTTTGCTGTGCATCTCCTGAACTGCCCTATCAAACAAACAAACAGCAAACCAGAGAGACTTTAACTGGATTGATGCTGGTGGCTTTTAACTATGCCTTGCAAGCAAATACAAATATTTTAATTTATTCACTGATCTTACATACAAATCATTATGTGTTCCATAAAGAGCCTAAGTCAGAGTAAAATTCTGGTCCTATCCTCTCACTTCTCCCTGTGATGCAACCTGGATATTTCTATCAATGTCATCTATTGGAAATCATTTGTGATGATTGTCATTGGCCTGTTCCCACCTCTGCCCCTTACTGTCTGGTTTCTAGAGTTCTGTAAATTGCCTGAGTATCAAAAAATCACCTCCTGAGGGAAAAGGCATGAATGGAGAGTAACGGAAGTGGGACCAAGTCTGGAACACTTCATCACTAAGAGATTGAGGAGTTGGTAAGATGCCTGGAAAGGGACAGCCCTGTAGAAGAGATGGTGATCAGCTCGATGAAATGACATTTATCTTCACTGTCACCTGTTTCCTCATCAGTTTCAGAGATGATAGGCAAATTTATTCAATGCTGTGAACATATCAGAAGTTTGTAGTCCTCAGAACTACAGGCTTAATAGCCAATTAAAAAGTCCCCACTAATATCTTTTACTTCTTATTCTGTCTTTCCTTTCATGTATCTAAACTTCATGAAAATAAACATCAAGGACCAAGTGTAGACTAAAGCGAGACTCTTACTAAAGGTTTGGGGGGTCATTTGACACATCATTCTGCTCAACATATGTAGGCTAAATGCCTACTAAGTTGTAAGAGTGGCAGAGGCTATTCTAGGTGCTCCAGGGCATTAGAAATTAAAGCAGTGTGTCTACAAAACTCAAGGTGTCTTCGTACATCTACAACAGGAAGATAAAACTTCTACTTAAGAAGCATGTGGATGGCCTGGGAATGCAAATAAGCTAATTATATCTATAGGAGAAGTAACACAAGCTGTGAAGGAAGAAAGAGTGTGTGTGGGTGTGTGTGCATGTGTGTGAGTGGGTATGTGTGCATGTGTGTGCTCAGGGAATTATTAAGGACTTAAAAACAGATATTAAATAAAGAACAATTTAGGAGAACTGAAAAATCATGAACAAATCTACAGAGGATGGGGAAGTATTTTTCGAGACAGGCAGTAGTCACATTTAGCTGGATCATGAAGAAAGATGCTGAAAATAGAGAATAGTAAGTGTGCCGTAAAAGCAATGATGCTTCAGATCTCTGGGCAGGAATATGGCTGGAGTGTGGTAAGTGCCTGGAGGGCAGGGACAGGTTAGGAATCAAGGTTCTTCAAAATGCTAGCTCTGTACCATGAATTAACTCAAATGACATCTGAATTGATATTTTTTAATGTAAAAGGCATTTGTATATATGAACACTCCTAACTAAACCAAATGGAGCTAAGGTCTGATTTTTGTAATTTTGACCTTGTCACAAGCGATAAGATCCATTTTGTTCACTCTATTTTGTGTAAGATTTCAAGAAAATAAATTAAAAAAAAACCCACTGAGGTAGCATCCTCAGAAAGTTTAGTGTAGACTGCATGAGACAGAAGGGTGTGAGGAGACCTTTTGCACTGTAAGGGTTTAAAAGCTAAGGGCACTCTCCTCTCTGGGAGAGGAGAGAGAAAGAAACTGCAGGTGGAGTCTGATAGATATTAAAAGGAGACTGGAGCAACAGCACCCGAGAAGTGTGAACGTGTGACCCGAAAGCAGAAAGAGTAAATTGCTATAACGCCGCAGCTGGGCTTTGTTCTGGGAGAGGGTTGTTTCTTTCCCAGGGAGCTTCTGGAATCTTTACCTGGGCCTAGATCTGTACAGGCTCTTTGTTGAGACAAACATACAGTCAGTCTCTGGATACAGCTCCACCGTGTGGCGGAAGGGAGAAGCAACAGTTACAAGTCCATAGGACTCCTTTTCACTCTCAGCCTTGGAAGGGGAGTCCACTCCCTTAGGAGGGTAGGAGAGTGTCTCCAGCGGTTTGAAACAAATCTACGTTTGTGTGCAGGAGACTTAAAAAGGTCTGAGCAATAGAGAATATAAAGAAATGAAGTAGGAGGTGTAGCTAAGTGGTAGAGTGCTTTGTTTGGGAATATTCAAGGTCCTGGGTTAGAGCCACAAAACTTCTTTTCAAAACAAACAGTAGAGATGGTTCATGTTTTTTATCTTAGCATCCTCAAGGGTGAGGCTAGGGGTTTGTTGCAAGTTTGGTCTGTAGACTGAGACTCAGAAAAAAAAAGAAAAAAGAGGTAAAACAAAAGAATCTTAGGACCTCAAATTTCAAGTACATAGAGAAAATTTAAGTGGCAACTAGAATAAAATAATTAATATCAAAGAAGAAAAGCATATACAATTCTCAAGGGTTAATTTTTCCAAGTCTCCCACATTCTGTGGGGTTCTGTTAGCTTCAGTTCTCATTTATCAGAAATGAAGTGGATTTAGTGAATTCTTACATCAAATTCAACTTCCGTTCAATGGCTTTCTGGAGGAGACAGTTTCTAGTGTTCTTTTGTCCACACATTTTGGCATCTCCGTGACCTCTCCTTGAGCTTTTGTTGATGAAGAAGGGTATTGAAAGGGAGATGCCAAGAAAAGCATAGGCTGTGGTGGCTCACACTTTTAATCCCAGCACTTGGGAGGCAAAAGCAGGAGGATCTCTGAGTTCAAAGCCAGCCTGGTCTACAGAGTGAGTTCTAGGACAGGTTCCAAAGCTACACTGAGAAGCCATCTCAAAAAAATATTAATAATAAAAGGCATAGGTTGCAGGCTATGGACAGAATTGCAAGTGTTCTGCCCAATCATTTTTGGGTGATGCTCCAGAGTTTCACCAGAGCCCTAGCTAACTATGCCTGGGTCTGATAGGCCATCACTGAAAAACGAGCAAAGAATCCAGTCCAATTCAGTTATTTCTTCTTTGAGAGTTATGCTTTCATTCACCATTGGTTTAGTGCTTACATTATTTTTGAGAAATAAATCAAACTCTTGGATTTGGAATGTTCTCTTCTGGTCATTTCATTCAACTTTTTTTTTTATCATGGGCAGGATTTTCTGTAAACCCCATGTAAAAGCCATGTGAGATCTGCTAAGCACCCTGGGACATAGCATAGACAGATCATAGCCTGGGAGCTGGAGTGAGCACCCCTGGGAGTGAATAAGAGATGCCAAACTGAGACCCTCCCCAGAGCTGCTGAGTCAGAATCTTTATTGGTCAACAACCTAGGCATCTGGGCACCACGGACTTCGACTCTTAGATGGCTGGCAATTTAGAAAGTGTGTCTTACATGCCCTGATATTTCGCTGTGGTCTACAGAGTCACCCTTCATCTTTGTTTTCAGGGCCTTTCTGCCACCCCACTTTCTTAAAGTTCCTACCACTTTCAAGCTATGGCAGCTGCTTCCACTGTGATGACCTCATCCCCTTACACTTACTGCAAGGCGGAGGGCTGGGCTGCAGCTCTTTGCCCACACTGTGCCCGCGGGGTTCTAATAGTTCCCCAGGCAGAGCCCACTGCCCCCATCTGGCCTTTGTTCTCTCGGTGCCTCTTGAAGGAACAAGGAATGTTCACTAAGAATGCTATGAGTATGCATGCCTGTTGGGAAATTTAGGGCAGGATGACGCCTACGGAGCCAGATCACCGGCTTTCCCCCTTTTCAACTGTTCCGTGGCACTGAGGGGTGTGGCCTGCTGTGTTTCTTGGGAAATCTTGATTGCATACTCTCTCAGTTTTGCCCTTACCTGGCTGGATTCTCAAATTGAACGTTCAGATGAAGCAGTTACACCTCAGTTTTGCTGTGTTTATTCAAGAGCAAGAACTGAGACACCTCCTTTGTGTGTAACTTCACAACTGCTTCTGAGTGTGCTGTCTGGCTAGCAATGGAATGGCCAGCATTTCTCTCATATCTTGTACTTCCAGTCCTTAAAGATAGCTTACACAATGCTTTCCCTGTCCTTGACTAAACAGACTTTGTTTCCATTAATTATTGTTTAAAATATGTCTGTTAGTTCCACTTTGTGACTCACTTTAATTTGTACCTCTCTTCTCAAAGGCAACTCCTTGAGTACTCTTCCAGGTGAGGGCAGTGCAGGGATGAGCCAGTGGGCGTTTCCATTATTTCTGGAATTAAGATCAGCACAGCTGTCCTGGCTGTGCAAGCCTTTCCTTCTGGGAATATAGTTTGGTGTCTGACAGGATTAAAAAAAAAAGCATAGGGAAATTAAGTTGCACGGAGTGAGGCAGACAAGATGTGCCCACCTGTGCCCACCTGTGCCAGCTCTGAGAGAAGTCCCGGTCCTCCGGTGCTTGTATTTCTAAAAGTGGAGCTTTCTCTGAAGACCCATAAACGTTGTAATGTAACTTCTCTGACTTGGAGTGTGAAACTCAGGGGACAATCCAGTAGCTATGCAAGCCGATGTGGGAGTTCACTCTACCATCATTTCCTTTTAAACGCCACTCCCCATTTTAGGCTCTGTAAAAAAATGTCTTTCATACTCCTTCTTAGTAGCTTTTTTCTTTTTTTGGATGTCACAGATTGAGTGTTCTCTGGGAACAATCACTGTCTCTGTTTTATAGGATGCACAGATAACGGATAGTTGGCTCCAGGACCTTGCACAGGCCTGGAAACCATACAAAATACCTAATATAAGTAGAAAGACTCTGAATATGAGCCTGGAGATATAGCATAGGGCATGAAGGCCCTTACTGTGCAGGCCTGGAAACCTGGGTTTGATCTCAGGATCCCAGGAGAACCAGGTGGAAGAAGAGGGCAGACTTTAATGAGTTGTCTCCTGACTTCTCCACAAGCATCAGGGCGCACATAGATACACACAAATGTTGAATGAGTTCAGAGTGGAGAGAAAAGAATGCTGTGACTTGGTGCAAAGAAGTGCTATGGGCATAACCATGAGAAAGACATATTCTGGTTTGTTACATCTTCTTGTAGAATTTCACAGAGACCCAATGCTGTAGGTCACTGGAAGCTGCCTGGGTATTTGCTTATTCCTCAAGGCGAAAGTCACTTTGTACTCTTTAGTAGTTACGATTGTGAATGCGCGAGGAACACTGCCTCTAACAGGGTCAGAGACATGACAAAATTTTCTTTTTACTTTAAAAGCCTATGAGTAGGTTTCATTTGGGAATATATATGTATATTTCCAAAAAAGAGGTTACAAATTTGAAGGAGAGTGGGAGCAGGGGAAGAATATGGGAGGGTTTGGAGGGAGGAAAGGGAAGGGAGGAACATAATTATATTATAATCTAAACCAGTACTTCTTAACCTTCCTAATGTTGCAACCCTTTAAATTAGTTCCTCATGTTGTGGTGACCCCCAACCATAAAATTATTTCCATTGCTACTTCATAAATGTAATTTTCTACTGTTATATATGCAAATAACTCTTTTCTGATGGTTTTAGGTGACACCTGTGAAAGGGTTATTTAATCTCCAAAGGAGTTGTAACCCACAGGTTGAGAACCACTGGTCTAAACTTACACGCCTATGCAGAATCTTCATAAAGATCAAGACCATCCTTCTATGCAAGAATTAGCTCTTTTAGTTCTCACGCCAGCTCCTTGTTCCCCGAAGGCTGAGAGCAGACTCAGTTATTTGCAGGACTATTTTCAGTTTTGTCGAAGAGATACAGTTAAGGGCCATACAGAGAAGACATAGAGGCTAGTGGCCTTGCATTCAGGTAAGGGTAAAGGCTGATGACTTCTTCCTGCCTGCAGCTTCGTTCTTTAATGGGTATATGGTGTATAGTGTATGGATACTGCAGGTTAGGCTCATAACTTAACTTCACCACAGCTCCTGAGGTTTGTGTGACTTCCAGAGGCAATTTGGCCAGTTGTCTGACTTCTCGCTGCTCCCTATCTTTAATGGGGTCTGGGGATGAACTTTAAAGCTGAATTTTCTGAGGCAGGGGCTCTGCAAAGACACAAAAGTTGTGTTGAAACGCCATGCATTCAAAGATTACAGTAGATACCTCCCTTCCCATTATTTTCCATTGGAAAACTTGTGTAGCAACAATTATTCCCGGATAACCATTCTTGCTTTTTATTCTTTTCCAAATCTGGAAACCTTTGCTTTATGCCAGATTCATGTGCACTTTCATTCTTGGCCCAGAAACTGACTTTGTATTTAGTGCTCAGTGAACTTAGGGTAAACCTCAGCCACATTTGTTTATGGGCAAGTGGAGGGAAGAAAACACATCCACAGAACTAGTATGACTAGTGTCTTCCGTTTGTACTGAATGCAAGCCAAAGTTCTACCTTCCCATGCAGTCTAGAATCACCCAGCTCCCCTATCCCCTCCAGTGACCATGTTCCTTACTCTGGCTTCCTCTCTGTCTAATGAGCAATACGTGCTTCCCTGACTTTCTTCTCACTGCCCTTGAGACTCTGCCCTGGGTAATGCTACCCTGCTCTACCAGCTCATCTTAAATTGTTCATCTCAAAGAGATATCATTTGTTATATTGAGAATTAATTAATATATTTTTAGACCTCTTATTTATCTTAAGTCTTGTTTATATAGTGTTTGTCTTCCTTGTGAATTCAGATTGCTATGAGCTATGCTAACTCTTATATTACTGTATCTGGCAGAATGCCTGCATAAAATACTGTAGGTCCTTACAACTGCTGAATAAAGGACTGAGCACTCAATTAAAAGGATGGTTATATTAACATAAAATATTGTGACTGCTAGGGAAAAGGTGGCCATTTGAATTACTCAGATAAATATATCTGTGTTTGTTTTTGAGGGTGCCGGAGATTGAACTCAGAGCCTTGGGAATGCTAGACAAATCCTATACTCCTGAGAAATATTCCCAAAGCCCTAGATATGTAGTTTTTGGTATAAAAGGATGACTTGATTTGAAAAGAAAACAAATTTCAAAATGTGTTGTTTCACTATGGTATATTTACAATTTTGGCTATAAAAGATATTCAATTTCAGTTGGAAAACAAAATTAATTCAGGTGGTCTGCTGGAAAATCCTTGGTAACAATATGTCACATACTTGAAAATATATGGGCGTAGGTTTTAAATGCTCTTACCACACAGGCAGAGAAACAGTATGTGAGGTAGTATGTATTTTAGTTTTATTTTGCCATTCTTCAACTTATACAAAATGTGACATTATATACCATAATTAGATATAAAAATAAATGAAAATAAATGAAGAAACATCAGTAAAAATGCATATACCAAAATAAATGCAATAATCTTTGAATGTCAGATATTAGCCAGCTTCTATATATTTTACCAATCTCCATTTTCTTACAGTGAATTTTATATAGACATGTATTGTTTGTTTGTGTGTGTGTGTGTGTGTGTGTGTGTGTGTGTGTGTGTGTGTGCGCGCGCGCATGGCCACACATGTGCCATTGAGGTAAGAGAACAACTTGGTTCTCTCCTTTCATCAGTTGGGTTCTGAGATTTGAACTCAGGTCATGAACCATCTTGTCAGCCCTTATACTGATTTTAAGATTATATGATTCATTAACTAATTAATCTATTAATTTATTTACTAACCTTTGCCTATCTTTTGTCAGGAGTTGTACTAGAAGCTGGGTTTGCACGCTGATTATAGAATTCAAGCACATGGCTCCTGAGGTCATAGGTAATAGTGCCTTCTGTAGGGAGGAAGAGAAGGTGGAAATGCAGTGAACAGAGCAACAAGAGATGCAGCAGGTCCACAAATCTCTCATGCCTTTCATTGGGTGGGGATGGGAGACTGGTTTTAAAGTTCATGTTTTCTGCAGCTATCCCGAGCAAGCGGGAGCTCACTGACTCTGGACTGACAGCTGGGGAACCTGCAGAAGACCGAGGTAGGCCCTCTGAATGTGGGGACAGTTGTGTGGTTTGGGCAGTTTATGGGACCACTAGCAGTGAGACCAGTATTTATTGTTAGTGCATGAACTGGCTCTTTGGAGCCCATTCCCTATGGAGGGATACCTTGTTCAACCTAGACACAGGGAGGAGGGCCTGAGTCCTGCCTCAAGTGATGTGACAGACTTTGTTGACTCCCCATGGGAGACCTCACTCTCTCTGAGGAGTGGATAGATGGTGGGGTGGGGTAGGGAGAAGGTGGGGGGAGCAGAAGGAAGGGAGAGAGAGGGAACTGGAATTGATATGTAAAATAAGAGTGTAATAATAATAATAATAATAATAACAATAATAATGTTCATATTTTCTGGGTGGAGGTTCTTCTGTACTCTTTTACCATTCTGCCACTGCTAACTTTTTCAACATTTCAGATGGCTTCTTCTCAATAATTCTCTATTTGTTTGACATTATTTATATGCTTGTTTTTGCATAAATTACATATTCTTTGTATATTATTAGATCATACTATGGATAACTTATTCTGATTTCTTTTTCATAACAATAATACACATACAGGAAGAATTTAATGAAACTGATTAAATATTCTTCTTAACAGAAGAAAATCATCTACATAATCTTTTTGTGGATATATATATATTTCATTTTCTCTTTAATAAATACTAGGATAGAATTGCTGGGTGTTTATCTTTAGAAGACACTGGAAGCTTTCATTCTTCCTCCAGAGTAACACAGTATCATTCTTCTGTTCTTAAGTACTTGGAAATTATTGAGACCAAGTCCATTAGAACGAGAACGGTTGTTAATTACAATTTGTGTCAAAGTATGCAATTTAATATCAGAAAGCCTCACTCTGCAAAGAGTTGTCTTAATTATAAAAATTTAACTTCAATAACTATCGTGACATAACTCTTAAAGATCAACATTTCCCATAAAATTTGAAGACACTTTTAGAACCTGTTTTATAATGGGGTCCAGTTGTGAGAAAGAAGTCATAGTTATTTGTACAGATAATTTCACACAAATGTTAATTACCTCTAACAGTGCAATGAAAGCAGCAGGATGTGACATTCTCAGAAACACCTATTTTTGGTGTGTGTGGGGGGGATGGGGTGACTAACATTCAGCAGTGTAGAGCTTAAACACAGGCTTTCAGATTATACAATCTAGTAGTGTCGATGTATTGGGTGGGTCACATTGAGTATGGCATTCTATGCCAGCTAGGGTTATGCATACCATGACACTCATTACAAGTCCAGTTTAATTTTGCATGTACCCTAAGCCAAGATCATTTTTTATATGCAAATGGTTGGTAAAATATTGTTAAAGGGAGCAGGGCCCCTTGTTCCAAATGCAGGGCTAGTTTACACCTGAAATAATCACACAGAAACTGTATTAATTAAAACACTGCTTGGCCATTAGCTCCAGCCTCCTGTTGGCTAACTCTCACATCTTGATTTAACCCATTTCTATTAATTTGTGTCTGACCTGCTGCCTCCATGGCGGCTCTCTTACTCTGCTTTCTTCCTCCCAGCATTCAGTTCTGTCTTCTCCGCCTACATAAGTTCTGCCCTATCAGGCCAAGCAGTTTCTTTATTAATTAACCAATGAAAGCAACACACAAACAGAAGGACCTTCTACACCAAAATATATTTTAAAATGTATGTTCCCAGGGACACTGTTGGAAAGTACTACAAATTAGACAAAATAAGCATACTCTTTTAGATTTCTGAGGGCAAGAAGGCCCAAATCAAATTGTCATCCAGGCTAAGTTCCTTGACACTGATGGCAGAACTGGTGAATTGGTCCTTATTTCTTCCCAGCTTTTGGCAGTGGCTGTCAACCCATGACTTTACTTTGTGGCTCATTATTCTTCTCTCTGTCTTTGCCTACACATAGTGTTATCATCTATGTGTGCCCATGTCTTTATGTGCTGCTTTTATGCTCTTATGAGGGTCAGCAATATTGCTTTAGTTCACCATTTTAACATGATTACATCTTTAGAGAACTTATTTTCAAAATGACTCATTTGCAGGTACAAGGGGTTAAGACTATGTAATAGTTTCTAAGAGATATAAGCCAATCAGTAACAATCATATTTTACAACATATGAAGATTATATGAAGTTCAATTTCAGTATTAATAAGCACAGTATACCTTCAATAATTATTAGTCAAAATATTGTATATAAGGAAATTAGGGACATAAGGCAGTTGGTAGAATGCTTGCCTGCCATGCACAAATCCATTGGTTCTAACCCCAGCACATATAAGTAGGGCATGGGAGGTTTACACCTATAATCCCAGCACCTGGAGTTGGAGGCAAGAGGATGAGAATTAAAGGTCATCCTGGGCAACATAGAGAATATGAAGCTACATGAGACCCCCCCTTCTCTTTATCTCTGTCTAATCTATACCTATATCTACAACTATATCTATATTTATTTATTTATGTGTGTATGTACATTTATATCTTTATTTATGTATATACATCTATATATTATCTACAGCTCTAATGGTAGAATTAAGAAGCTACTATAAGGCCATATGACCTACAGAACCTCACTTATTTTCTCTCTGGTCCTTACTAGAAAGCTTGCAGACACTTGTTCTATATCATGGGTTCCTCAAATAATGATAGAATACAAATTAGATTTAACTGTTGTTACTGAGAGCACTTGCAGCTCTTAGATGAAGACATATTATTGCAGGGTACCCAAGGGACCTTGAAACAGAGAAGCCAAATGAATCAAATGAGAACTCTCTTTTTCATTCTTCTCGAGTGTGTGTGTGTGTGTGTGTGTATTGCTTGCCATTGTTCAAGCTTAAGAGGGAAGAAACTGAAGAAGCAGAAAAATGGTTCGTGAAGTCTTAGTCCAGATTAATTTGGGACCCATAAATAATTCTTTCCTGAATACCTCAGTAGGAGGGGGTGGGGCATGTAAGAGAAGATAGATGGAGAGAAGAGCTGTGATTTCTTGACACTAGAGAGTTACTGCATGCTTGGTTACCTGCCCAAAATCAAGCCAGTCAAAATTGTAGGATGGATGAGGGAGGGATCCATGAAGCCCCACACTAGCTGAGGAACTGCAGGCAGTTGATGGCTGTTGTGGGAGGAAGAACCACTCTCCTGTGGAGTTGCGGCCACTGGTGAATGGCTCATGCTCCAGTGGATGGTCCAATATGTGAACATTAACTGGACTCTGGCTATTAAAACAGGAAAAGAAGACATGAGGGTGGGAGGGAGACTAGTTTGAAGGCACTGGAGGAGTTGGAGGGAAGTGGTGGAAGATGGATATGGTCAAAATACTTTGCATACATATATAAAGCTCCAAAAAATGAAAATTACTTTAAAGCTTGCATACATATAAATATATTACCTAACTTCTGTATCTAACTATAGTCCATATGTAAGAATGCACCTGCAGCCATGCACAGCAATGATACACTGGTATTTGGCATATGGTACACATGATGTTGATTGCATTTATCACATTATTTATATGTTATTATGACATTTATCACAGAGTTGAACATTTTTATCACCCAGTGTTTTAGTCAAGGTTCTCTAGAAGAGTAAATATATGCACTTAATATTTACATGTGTGTATATAATAAATCAGAATTTATTAAGTGAGTTTTCAAATAGTAATGGCAGTGAAGTCACATCTGAGATGCTGTCAACTCGGGCGCTAATTAGTCCTTGAGGCTGAATTCCTTAATGGAGTAGTCCCACAATCTCTCACAGGGGAAAAACAACTGGCAGTTCCTCAGTCCACAAAGCGGGGTGCCTCAACAGTCCCAATCTGGCATGGGATGTCTGAAAAGTTTCTGAGGAGATGCTGGTACCTGGTTCACAATGGAAGCTTGGAAACACTAGTTCTGATGTCAGCAAAGGAATCATCATCATCTTCTTCATCATCATCACCACTACCACCACCAGCAGCAGCAGCAGCAGCAGCAGCAGCAACAACAACAACAACAACAACAACAAAGCAAATCAACTTAGTGTCAAGAAGGAGGGCCAAGCAAGCAAAAGGCAAGAGGCTCTTCCCTCTGCCATATCCTTTTACATATGGGGTGCTACCAGAAGGTGCCACCCCTGTGGGTGTTCCCACACGATTCAAGGTAATCAGGACTATAATTCTTCAAGTGTGGCCCCCTATTCAGGCGATTCTTCTAGTTTATGACAAGTTGACTTTAAAACCAACCATAATACCTAGTAATAAAGGTGAAACATATACATATCACGCAACATCCTACAAATAAATTTGTGGTGATATTTGTGTAAACAAACCCTCAGCACATCTGTCATATAGAACTCTAAACATACAGTTCTGCATAGTATATGACACTGTGTATACACAGCACATTAGTAATAAGCCACTGTGGCTGGCTTATATGTTTACTACAGCATGCTTTAGTCATATTTTAGAATGCTTCTTTCCAATTACATAAAAATAGTTACTGTAAACAGTGTGCCATGTTACTCCAGCAATAATCTCATTTGTCTTTCTGTCTTTCATTTATGTTCCCCCTTTCATTGCATTGAGTCCACATTGTGCATTTGCCCTTTATTGTTTATTTTCTTAATCTATATAATTCACCTTCCCACACTGTGGATAAAAATGTGATGTGATATATATATATATATATACGCATATATATATACACACACATACATATGTTTGTGTGTGTGTAATTGAATGTGTGGTTATGAAAACCTCATCATATTATGCAAACTGGTTGTGAAAAAATGGCAAGCAATAGTAAATATTTCTGAATGCTGTAAGTGAAAATTAATTTAAAATCTGGTGGACAATCTAAGGTGTTTCTGGCAGTCCCTGCCTGTGCTACATTATGTGACTTCACTGAAACCTTGGTTTTGACCACACAACATGTGTATGTTACAATACACAGGTTACATTTCTGGAAACACCAATGAATGCTGTCTTTACTACCCTGATCAAGTTTGAGAGTACTAAATGTTATAAGTGCTTTTTATTCCACATAAAGTTTTCTGCTCTTATAGAAACATGATGTTGGGAGCTAGAGAGATGATTTAGTGGCTACATCTTCACAGGACTTGAATTTTATTCCCAGCACCCAATTTGGGTGGTTTATAACTTCTTGTAACTCCAGCTTGAGGGGGTCTGTAGTAAGGAGTGCAGGGCCCCTTTGTTCTGTCCCGCCTGGCTAGCTTACACCCAAAATAACCACACAGAAATTGTATTAATTAAATTACTGCCTGGCCCATTATCTCTAGTCTCTTAATTGGTTAACTCTCATATCTTGATTCAACCCATTTCTAATAATCTGTATAGCAGTACGAGGTTGTGGCTTACTGGGAAAGATTCAGCATGTCTGATCGGGCAGCTCCATAGTGGCTCTCTCCACCTGCCTTCTTTCTCCCAGCATTCAGTTCCCTTTTTCCCACCTATCTAAGTGTCGCCCTATCAAAAGGCCAAGGCAGTTTCTTTATTTAACCAATGAAAGCAACACAAATACAGAAGGACCTCCTACACCAGGGATCTGATGCCTCTGATCTCCATGGGCACCCCACATACGTGTTCATACTAACACATCAATACACACATAATTAAAAGTAAACATAAATCTTTCTAAAAAGAAATGTAAATTTTAAATCATGGAAACAAATACCATTCAATATCAGTTGGTATATCTTTGTATTGGATTGTGTTAAAGGTTTGATTTTTAAAATTACTGTTTTTTAAAATAGCTGACTTTAAGTTTTATAGGAGAAAATCATGAAATGAATTTTGTTTGGGGATTAGGACAGAATTTCCAACAATTTCTAACTTGGCTTCTGCCATTTGGTATTTATGTGATACTGTTTGGGGGTATTCACCAGAGAAGACTGCTTGGATGTGGGTTTAAACAATAGAAAGTCTTTATTAGCCAGCTGATGACTACAATGGGTGTTCAGGATCACAGTATAACACTGAACCTTTCCCAGGGTGAGCTTTTAAGAACAAAAACCATGTCCTGGGTTGACATACTTCAGTCAACAAGCCCAGTTAGTCAGAAACAAATACAGAAGCTAAAAAGCAAGCTTACTACTTTCAAGACTTTCCCAGAACTATATAGACTTTGGTGGAGTAGCCCTTAATTTTAGTTTCGGCAGGTGGTGTTATTTACATGTGGAGTTTTACAACCTGAATGGTACTTCCATCATGGAGTCAGTTGTGCTAAATTCTCAGGGCTTACTAAGGTTGGGACCCTGTTACAGCATGCTGAGCATTGATTATCATAAAATCAGAACATGGACCAACTCTGAAAAGTTGAAGAAAGTCTGTATCCTAAAGTATCAAATATTCAGCTTAGGCACATCCACTTCATTAGTATGCAAACTTGATTTTGCCTTTTATTAGTAATAACATAATATGCATTGCAAAGAGTTGTTTTAAATTAATTTCTTGGATAGATGAATGTAAATTTTCTCTTGTGTCAAAAAGCAGAACTGTGGCTTTCAGAGTCATGTGGTAGTACATCTTTAGAATTTTTATGTGTTCCAGAGTGACAATCAGTTTACATTCCCACCAGAGGCGTGTGAGCCATCAGGGTCCTCCACATCCTGGACCACATTTAGCGATGCTATTTTTCATTTTATGTGTCCTGGTAGTTTATAACGACACCTTACTGTGCCTTGGTTTGCTTTTTTTTTTTTTACATGAACAGCATTGCTCACATTCTTATTTGTATTTTTTAAGTTCACTTCCCTAATATTTTCACTTATATCATGGTTATTTATTTATCTTACCTTTTTTCTCATAAGGAAAATAAATCTTAATTTCAAGTTGTTTAGCAGGTGATTTGGTCACTACAATGAAAAAGTAACTCTCACACAAAGACATTGATCAAATGATACACAGATTATAGTCAACAAAGCAAAGAAAGAAATTGTTCATTATCAAGAACTTAGGACCTAGAGAAGGCCAAATGGAGTGAAAATAGTTTTGACTGATGCTACATCTTCCATTAGGCAGTTAGGTAAATGTAAAGAAACGGCAACAGATGAAAGTGTCTGCAGCTGGACTATGGAGATGATCCTGCCCTGAGTGGGGACAGGTTAGGAGTTCAGTGATTTTAATTGCTACATATCATTTCAAAGGACAAATATGCCCAGCAGAACAAACAATGCTAGTTGAGATACTCTGTTACTTCCAACAATGTGTCAGGAGCCAAACCTATGTACGGGACTTCTCAGCAACTGTGTCTCACAGGGAAAATCCCTGGGCCAGCAGGGTTTCCCACATTAGATGGTATTCAGGTACAACTGGATTTTTAACTAAGTTTTGAGAATTGTTTTCATTACTTTTTGAGATGTAGGGTTTTTGTCAAAGTCTACTTTTTGGTTCTTTCACAGAGGAGAAAGATTTTGAAATCCAATCTATTTATGATTCTTTTTTTAACAGGGTGAACTTTATTGTCAAGTCTCAGGAATTGCTGCCCACTCCCAGGAGTTTTCTTTCTTTGTATTCTTACTTTAGTCTTGAGTTCTTTTTGAGTTACTCTTGGCCTCCTGTGCTTAAAGGTTAGAGCAAGCTTTGCCTTGCGCGGCTGGATGTCTACTGGGCCCAGCCTTACCCCTGGGAAGGTTCCTGAGCCCATTAATCACTTTAAATTTTGAAAACAACTGGCCACTTTTGTGTGGCTCTAATTTGTGTGGTTCTACTTTCTGTTCCCTTGAACTAAGTGAACATTTCTTCACTAATATCATGCAATCTTGATGATTTTTACATCATAAGTTGTGAAATTTGCAGATATTTTCCACTTTGTTATTTTTAAAAATTGTTTTATGATTCATTGGCTTTCTTATTAAATCAGAATAATCCTGTCAATATTTACAAGCTGTCTTGTTAGAATTTTTGAAAGTTGTGTTAAACCTGTATGCTGAGAAGTTTGTGAGCAAAGGTTTAGTTATTTGCAGAAACAGTTTGTCTGCAACCCTCCAACCCTCTCTATTGTGTTGTTCACCCAAATTGATACCCATTAGGTTACATTCACCTCATGTGGTGTGTGTGTGTGAGAGAGAGGGGGGGAGGGAGGGATGGAGGGAGGGAGAGAGAGCTTTACTTTTTTCCCATGTCTTTCTGCAGAGAGGATCATATATAAGCATCCAGTGAGGGTTTGGGGGATCTGATGTCAAACTCCCGGATAGAACCTTAGTATATAGATATGTTGACATGGCCAGTTTGGGAGAATGTTGTGAAGAGGTTTGTTTGTGTTGCCATCCTGAGACTACCAATGGAGTCAGACTTTGGTTCAAAGGGCAGAGTCTGCACTAAGTTGACCAGAATGGATCATAGAGTTTTCTTGGGCAACTGAGATGAAGCTAGAGGGACACACAAGAGGAAGAAGGAGGGACCTAAAGTGATGCTTGGGCTTTTTCAAGCAGGGAAGGTGGAGAAGAGAACAGGTGATCATTTCTCCATTGCTCTGAGTATCTCTCAGATGTATTTCCCTAATATTTAACTCCCGAGTTTTATTTTTTAACAAAGCATTATAAGAAGCCACAATAGGGGGACTTGGTACAGCTCACTTAAAACAAATTATTTCTTATTGCTAGTTTGTGTTAGGGTATCTCCACGTGGCTCCTAGTCAACATTTGTGTCACAGGGAATTCTTTTGTAAGGATTTGGTTTTGGTTTTTGTCTATAATATTGCCTCACCTTAGACATGATTACATTAGGTTTCAAACACAGGTCATCCATTCAGGATTGTTGAACTAGTAAATCAATGTGTAAGAAACACAGCTTGGGTTAAGAGTGTTCACTACTCTTCCAAGGACCAAGTTCAGTTCCCAGAACTGAGCTGAGAGCTGAGAATAAGTCCAGAAGATGTCACAGAGCTTGTCACAGAATCACATGACTGGGACAGGGGCTCAGTCACAGCTGGCTTCCCACTGGGCAGAGGGCTCTTGCTGATTCAGGCTGGTAGGACAGGCTCACAACCTCCTGTAACTACAGCTCCAGGGTACCTATCACCTTTTCTGGCCTCTGGGCCCCTGAACACACAAGACATACATATAAACACATCAATAAAAGTATATGTTAAAAAATGCCAAGAGTGATGGTGAACATCTTTTATCCCAGCACTCAGGAGGCAGAGGAAGGTTGACCTCTGTGGGTTCAAGGCCAGCCTGGTCCACAAAGTGGGTTCCAAAATAGTAAGAGCTGTTACCCAGAGAAACCCTGTCTCAAAAAAACTGAAAAAGGAAAGAAAGAAAGAAAGAAAGGAAGGAAGAAAGAAAGAAAGAAAGAAAGAAGAAAGAAAAGAAACAAATAAAGAGAAACATGGCTTGTCTGTTTACATGCAGCCTGCTCACAACTCTTCCATTCCACCCCAAGCTGCTATCTTTAGATGTCTTTATTAATTCCAAAGAGTGATTAGCGTGCACTCTCACTGTACTTAATACACTTACTTTGGAACACTGTCATAAGAGTTTGCAAATCAATTGAAGTTTCAGTTTTTTCTCATCCGACTATGTATCTGGTCGAGGATCTCAATTTGTACCATTCTTTAATGAAGACGGTTTCATGTATCACAACCGTCTCTTGAGTTAAAACATTTAAAAAGGCATTTTGTAGTTTGGCAAGATTCTCCCTCACCACAAACTTCTAAATAACAACATTAAATATTTCAGTTTAAACCAGGGACTCGAAGATGCATCTCTCTCCCTTGTCCTGAAGCTTTGTGTGGAGAGAACAGAAGGAGCTATTCAAGGCTGTCATAGTGCCAGGCTCCACAGAGCCACAGCCAGAAGAGACATCTGTCATGGGATGCCCACTGCCCACACCACAGGAGATGACTCGGCTATTGCCACAAAGGCTAAAAGCCATTGGAAAAGTGTTTATTTCATCCACCTCAGCCCTCTGCATGTCACACAGTCTATCCTTTATATATGACGATTTCTTCCTTTTTGCTGAGAGCTTTATATTTTTAGGTGTTTCTACTCCCTTGGCACTTGTCCAAGTTCATGACGAATTTTTAAATCCTAGGTTGAAATAATATCTTGCCAATTAGAATGAGCAAGTGAATAATTGGGTGTTTCATTAAGAATGAAACTTGTTTATTTTATATTTATTATATACAATAGTTTCAACTTCCTTAATTTCTCCTGTGAAATACATTCTTTATCATCTTATTTATGTGATGCTTAATTTAAGTAGACAGTTCCTCCGTTTTTATGCAGGAAAAAAAGATAGCATGCCCTTCAACCAACTTTTAAGGTTGGGCTTGGCTCATCCTAATGTAGTCGTCTGACCCCTAGTGGTGCTAGCAAACATCTGCATGACTCATTGTAGGAACACATCTTGAGTGTATTTTCTAAAGGAATGGCAGACAATGAATTACTTAAAAAATTCAGGGCAAAATTATGAGTTCGTTTAATAATCAATCATTAAAGGAACTTGGGAGTACTGTTTTCTGTGAAAAACATTTCTAAACCTGTGTTCTCGCTGGTTTTAATAAGTACTGCCGGGTTTCTCTTACACACTGCTTCAGAAAGCCATTCTGTTGTTTGTGAAAACGTGACTGTGTGTCCCATAGACACTTATGTATTTTTATTGTTCCAGAGTGGCCCTGACCTTGCATTTCATCTGACACTCATGTATTTTTTATTGCTACAGAGTGGTCCTTTCTAGTCTGAGGTGGCATTGGAATTGGACTTAGAGAGGAGTGAGATTTTTGTTGTCTGAAGTTCAGAGGTCCCCATAAGGGCTGGTCATATAACAAAGTTATAAAGTGAGTCATCAGAAAATCTGAGAGAGCAGTTTCTCAGAGGTGTCCAGGCAGGAGGGCCTGAAGCATAGTAGAGGGATTCTTGGGAGGTGGCAAATGAGGTCTTGTTGCAGGGACAGCAAGGACTCTCAGGAGGACAGGCTTGGTGAGGGAGGGATCACCCATAAAAATTATAAACGTGATGTATTCACTGTAAAACACACAACAGGAATACAGGAGGTAAAGGAATCACTACACCAGCCTACACCCTACAGCATAGAAATTCTACTGTGTGACAAATAGATGCTGTTTTTGCACACACACACACAGACACAAACACACACACACACACATAGACATATACACTCAGGCAAGCATGCGCATGCACACACACACATACCCCACACATATTGTATTTTAATAAATAAAGCTTGCCTGAAGATCAGAGGGTAAAGCAGTCACACTAGACAGTCATACAGGCCAAGGAGTGGTGGCATACACTTTTAATCCCAGGACTTGGGAGACAGAGGCAGATGGATCTCCGTGAGTTCAAGATTACCCTGGGCTATACGAGATCCATCCAGAATCAGATCCAGGTGGTGGTGGTTCATACCTTTAACCCCAGTGTTTGGGAGTCACACACCCTTAATCCCAGCACTAGGTAAATGGAGAGAGAAGCGATATGACTGGGCAGAGAGAGGGATATAAAGGGGAAGAGACAATAACTCACTGGAGTGTGAAGTTTGAAAATTAGTGGAGACAGGATCTCGCCTTTTCAGTCTGAAGATTTGGTAGAGGTAAAAGTTCTCTCTCGTGGTTGGCTGCTTTGCTTTTCTGATCTTCAGGTTGAACCCCAATATCTGTCTCTGAGTTTTTATTATTTATTCAGCACACACATACATGCACACATACCACACACACACACACACACACACACACACACACACACACACACACACACACACCACTACACTTTAAAAAGCATGGGTTTATACTATACATGTTATTTCAAAACTTAGCTCAATCATAATAATAAAATACATTACATATCATTGCGTGCCAGTATATTCTTACTGCCTTCCCATTATCTAATATTTTTATTTAATTATGGGACCTAATTTATTATCTGCCCTCCATTAATTTCACACATTCTTATAAATTTTTTTTCTAGGTAAGCAATGTTACAATGAAAATACTTAACATATAAATATTTGTTTATATTAGTGCCTCTGTGGAGTAAATGTTTTTGTAGTGGCTTTTTGGTCAAAGCCTATACTATAGTTAAGAAGCATATATTTTCTTTTCTTGCATATTCATGTGTTGTGTGTACATGTGTGTATGCATGTTGCTAGTATATGGTATTTTCCTCAGATGCCTTCCATCTTACATGCTGAGGTGGGGTCTCACCCTGAACCCAGAGTTTCAGCTGGTTTGGCAACTCAGTTTGCTCCAGGGAATCCTCCGTCTAGTTGCCTTGGATTACAGATGAATCGTTCCAGATAGTCTAGTTTTATGTGGGATATGGGGACCTGACTCAAATCTCTCTTGATTTTACCTGAAAAGCCATCTCCCCAGCCCTAGAAATACATTTTCAAGGCTAGCCATAGTGTATTACATTTGCTTTCCCAATTCATTGGAAACTGAGAAGGATGCTTTTGTGATTTCCAGGGCAGCCTGGTTTACAGAGTGGAGTCAAAAATATATAAATAAAGATAACCTCTTTTGAAAAACATGGTGTCAAATCCACCTATAAAATCTGTCCTATTTCCCCTTTTCCAGGAAGACTCTGTGTCCCCCTCAATAACTTCCTCTATGCCTGATCTCTTTGGGTCTATGGATTGTAGCTTGGTTATCATTTATTTAATGGGAAATATTTAGATATAAGTGAGTACATACCATATTTATGTTTTTGCGTCTAGGTTACCTCACTCACTAATTTTTTTTCTGAATCCATCCATTTGCCTGCCAATTTCATGGTATCATTTTATTTTAAAGCTGAATTGGGTGGGGGAAACAAGAATGGGAGGATCAGGTGGGAAAGGGGAGGGGAACATGATTGAGGGAGTGAGTGAGGGGAGAATCAGATAGAACTGAAGAACATTTGTTTGATGATCCTGTTTGCTTCCAATTTCCAGGAGGTTCTGTGTATGCTTTCCTTGGGTTCACCTAGGTATTCAGCTTCTCTGGGCTTGCGAGCTAAGTGCTTGGTGACCTTTATTTTATAGCTAGGGTCCACTAATGAGTGAGTACATACCATAATCATCTTTCTGGGTTTGGGTTACCTCACTCAGGATAGCGTTTTCT